>JASPKZ010002320.1:0-600000 GCA_030220185.1 Diploptera punctata
CCCCTCTCTCGCCTCTCTCTCTCCCGCTCTCCTCTCTCACCTCTCTCCCCTCTCTCCCTCTCTCTCCTCTCTCTCTCTATTTCTCCCTAGACCTTCATCAACCAGCTTGATGGTGTTCAAGTGTTCAGATAGGGTTGAACTAGTATTGTAGCTAGTAGTTCCTCCCCAAGGTTACGTCTGGTCACGTCCTGTTATCGCTTTTGTCTGCCAAAGACTCCATCTTATCGTGTACCAAATTCTACAATTCTTATCAAATCTAGGTCACTGCATGCGCTGTTGACTAACTCTGTTTCAAACAATTATTTGACACGGGGAAGTTATGTCGCTTCGTTCCCACAGAGTTGAATGTTTTACTTCTAACAAGTATTAGGCCTCAATATCAGTTAAGCCACCTCTTAGCAGGACGCCCCACATGTGATATATTCGTAGAGTGCTTTTCGGATTCTAGTAAAACATGGCATTTCCAATCGGACTTCTATATATATTATTAGATATATTCCAGAACTAATTAACTCTTCAGTTAATTTAATATGTCACAGTTCCTTTTAAATCCCACTTATAATGTCTACAGTCAGTAACAGTACTTTGTATATGGTAACAGTCTTGTTTTGTACACATAGGTTATTAGGAAAATTCTTTTAAATTTATTAGAAAAAATGTACATTTTTATAATATACTAGCGGGACCTGACAGATGTTGTCCTGCCCGACCGTTCAATTCTTGTATCATGGCAGGACGATAAAAATATGTTACATTTATTACTATAAAATTCATTAATTCATAAGTTCGCAACCTAACTGTTCGCTGTCTTCTGTTGTGGCTCAAGAAGCGTGCATGATGACGTCACATTGTTGTCTAGCGGAATATGTCGGTAATGCACATTTTATATAAAAAAAAGTCCTGTAATCCGGTGCAGCGCCATCTATCGAGTCAAATTGTGAATCTAAACCATACAGGGACTCAAACACACATAAAACATTTAATCAAAATCGGTTCAGTAGTTCAGGCAGTTTTAATTTCGGGTTTAAATAAACCACCACTTCTAATTGTGTCGCATTTTACTCATTTTTGGATAATACTTACCTCGGAGTATTTTAATATGATATACTGAGTTTCGTTGTGAAACACCTAAAAAACGAGACCGCTAGAGCAATTTTTAAATTTTCACTTCAGGTGAATGCCTAATGGTTTTGGATGGTCCAATTGTGAATCTTCGAGGGACCTAATCAGACACACAAAAAATAATCAAAATCGACCCAGTCATTTAGGAGGAGTTCAGTGTCAAATACATGTACAGAAGAATTATAATTACATGTATGAAGATAGTGTGTAGCAATTCCTACGCGACTATTAAACATGGAAAAAAATTAACAAGATATTTGCTTTTGATGAATGCTTTCCACATTAATTTAATTTTAAAAAATAACGCATTCGTATAATATTTTTGTTTGTTCAGAAACATAAAGACGACAAATTAAAAGACAAAAATAAATGTCAATTTGTAAATATTCTCAATAGTTCAGTATGAGCTTATATAGCTTTATGCTATGCTTTTAACACTGTTTTACATTTACCAGGTTTTGACAATTTCTGGCTCTTCCAGCTCCATTTCCCATTTCGCATGAAAACTAAAGTATGAGATTGTATAATGTAGGCTTTCACGGCCGGTTGTCATGGTTTTTGAAGATGCCGGGATATAAAGGCCGTGGTCCATAACAGCTGTTTCTCCCTCGACTATGGAGGGTATCTTCAGGGGTGAGTTCTAGGTGATGTTCCCAGGTCGGAAGCTCAACTGTGTATCGACGGCAGACTGCAGTATAATGTATAAATACCGGGTTCCAGCAATATGCTCTTCATACACAGCCCAGCTTCCCAACACCGCCTACAACTGACCACTGAAGACGTAGGAGAAACGTCTGGGAGAAACGCCAGTATGGAAGATGATCTTATAGTTCTGAATCTTCAAGTGCCATAAAGTGAGAGATAAGTTCATATAGAAATCGACATTTATATTCATTTGCGGAATAAATAATACTATATAAATGTAGAAACTATATGTTTTACAAAATATGAATTTGAATCGTTATGCCTTTCTTTGTGAAAGGTAAGAATAATTATCGCATAACTTTTGGCCCTGAACTGTCTGGCAGATTATCAACTAATACAAGAAATAGCTTTCAACAGCGGAAGTGCTGAGCAATGTGTTCATCAAAATTTAACTTATATATATTTCATTCCTGTGAAAACAAAACCACTCATAGTTAATACAGGGTGCCACATAGTTTCGAACGTTTTGGTTAACTGAGAAATATTAATATTAGCGTTCAGTTCCAAGATTCACACACTGTCATATGCGCTATGATAGTTTTTATTTATCATATATATATATATACGAGGGCGGATCGGAAAGTAACGCACAATAATTTTTTTCTGCCTTGGTATTCCAGCTAGAATGTTGAAATTTCACAGAGATATAGTTTGAAGTTTTCACTACAGATGGTATTTTTTTCTCAGGTGCACCTCTTGCGAGAGAAGCTTGAACTATGCCAGAAAGATGGCGCGCATGCTACAGTCGTCCACCTGTGAGGAACAGAGAAGTGTTGTTCGATTTTTGTGGGCCAAAGGGCATAAACCCAGTGAAATTCACAGGGACATGCGTGGCGTGTATGGGGATGATTGTATGGACCGTAGCAATGTCTCCAGGTGGTGCACATTCTTCCAAGAGGGACGCGTGAACCTTAGTGATTCGCCACGCTCCGGCCGGCCGACAACAGCAGCAATCCCGCAGAATATCAGAGGCATTGAGGCGGCAATTCTGAACGACCGGCGTGTGCAACTGCGAGCCTTATCGCAGAAGTTCAACATTTCCTATGGTGCGGTGTACGATATTGTTCATGAAAATTTGAAATTCCGTAAAGTTAGTGCTCGCTGGGTGCCTAAGAACCTGACAGACGACCACAAGGGCCAGCGAATGATGACAAGCTTGGACCACTTAACGCGGTACACCGCACAAGGACATGACTTTCTGGAAGGAATCGTCACAGGTGATGAGTCGTGGGCGTACCACTACAAGCCCGAAACAAAGCAGGCATCAATGGCGTGGAAACATGCTGGTTCCCCAGTAAAGAAAAAATTCAAAGTGACTCAATCTGCCAGGAAAGTGCTTGTGACAGTGTTCTGGGATATGCATGGTGTTTTATTGGTGGACTTTGCTGAACACGGGACCACTGTGAATGCTGCGGCCTACATTATAACTTTGGTGATGTTGCGTCGTGCCATTCGTGACAAACGTCACAACATTAACGTTAAACTTCTTCATGACAATGCTCGCCCCCATGTTGCTGCTGTCGTTCGTCAGAAAATCTCCGAATTTGGTTGGGAGGTGCTCCAGCATCCACCATACAGTCCGGATCTTGCACCATCGGACTTTCATCTGTTTGGTCCCATGAAGAAATTCCTGGCCGGCAAACGCTTTGAGACAGATGTGGAAGTGAAATCAGCAGTGCGCAGATGGCTACACTCCAACCAAACGGACTTCTACGAACAGGGCATATTGAAACTGGTAACACGATGAGAAAAATGTGTTGAGAAAGTTGGTGACTATGTCGAAAAGTAGGTAAAAGATGTAAGTTCATTTGCGATTTTTTTCCTTTTTTTTGCTATTAAACTTTTTTAAAAAAAATTATTGTGCGTTACTTTCCGATCCGCCCTCGTATATATATATAACCTTGTCTCACTCCCCGATTGGCTTGACTGCTCTCTGTGATGTGCCCTTGGTCTACTTTTATACAACATTTAACATATGTATAAATTGACATAAAGGAATGTATCATTTTATGTGACAATCCTTTCCGATTTAATTTTTCCCACAGTGCATTTCGGTGTCACCAATGCTATTTAATATATTCGTTGATGATATAGCAGCCATAATGTTAGAAGGAGACATTGAGGCTCCCGAGATAAGATATGTTGAAGTCCCAGTCCTGTTGTATGCAGATGATTTAATTATCTGTTCTAAGACAATCAAGGGATTACAAAGAGGTCTTGACCTACTGGAAATATACTGCAGGAATTGGGGATTGACTGTAAATATTAGTAAGACAAAAACAATGACGTTCAAAAATGGGACGGTTTATGGTAGAGCAGAGGAATGGAAATACAGAGATCAAACACTTCAAAACGTGAAACATTTTGAATATCTTGGTACGACGTTGAAAATGAACGGAAAGTGGAAGAAACATTGATATAGCATTATTCAAAGGGAGGGGACAACTTAATAGTATTCTCAGTATTCTGGGTAGAGTACCCGATATTCCAGTTAGTACGTTAGAAAAAATGTATGGAACGATGGTGAGGCCAGTAATGCACTATGGTAGTGAGATTTGGGGTTTTCAAAGAACGGAAATACTAAATAAGGTATATACGCATTCTAAAATATATTACAGGACTTAGTAAGGCCGTTTCTAATTGTGGAATTTTATATGAATTTGGGTCATTTCAGGACGACATAAACTGCAAAATTCGTGTACTCAAGTACTGGTTGCGGCTAATCCAAGGTGAACAAACAATGCTAGGAGCAATTTGTTATGACCACCAAATAAGGAACGCAAATGGAAAATTCTGGCAGACGAGGTTAAGAGTGAACTCCAAAAGATTGGGATGGGTTGGGTATGGGAAAAAGGGACTGAAAATCGCAAGAATGGTGGAGAAAAATAAGGAGGGAGTTATCCCTTTCCCTATTAGGTTCTCCTTTTTTTTCCTGGCATATAGGCCGTGGTTCAGTCGTTCTTATACTCGAAACGTTCTTTTTTCGTATAATGCTGCGGTAGACATCTTCAGGAGATACTGCGTGCTCTCTGTGAACTCCTCAACCAGTCGGCTGCAGACTGGCGCCTCTCCACCAGGGGCGGCGTGCCTATAAATAGGGAGGGAGTTTCAATCGCTCCAACGACCCACCCGTCTGGTCAGGCCGACTGTATTGAGGAGTTCACAGAGAGCACGCAGTATCTCCTGAAGATGTCTACCGCAGCAGTAGACGAAACGTCGAGTAGAAGAACGACTGGACCACGGTCTATATGCCCGGAAGACGAACCTAATAGGGATCAAGACGCCGGCCGTGAAAGCCTACAGTTATACATAAGGAGGAGGTACTTATATATAAACCGACAAAATATTTTGGCCGAATGTGCGGGAAAACGATCACTGTTTTTACAAAGAGACATAAAACAAGTTTGGGGAAAATAATCTTATATACTCAATCTACGATTTAAAGAGAGATTAGGGCTTGCTTGGTTCAGGTTAGGGGCATGAAAATTTTTAAAAATTAGCGACGATCACGATATGCGAATATGTCCAATGTGCGGGAGCTTTGAAGACGAGATACATATATTAGGAAAATGTAACGATTTAGAATACTGGAGGCATCAGTTATTACCGGAAAGATTTCTAAATACAAATCGTGGAAGATTGGCATGCTACGAGTTACTGGTAAACCCAGAAAATTGGATAAACTTGGGTAGATTTCTGGACAAAACGCGGAAAATAAGAACAACACTTATTCAGGAATAAATAAATATGTTAACAAATTGCAATACCATTAATTCTTAATAATTCTACATAACTAAGTTAACGTATAATGTAATTGTATTGGTATCTAATTTTAATATTATTGTGTTTTCTTTTTTCTTGTTTTTAAACATCAACTTATTGTAACGGACTGTCAACAGCACGTACGGCTTACTGCCCGTGCGATCCATATTTGTAAATAACATTGTATGTATCTTACTTTTAGTTTACTTTTAGTTTAATAAAGTCCTTATGTGTATGTATATATATATATATATTACACACACACACACACATATATATATAACGTGAAATATGAAATAATGTACGTTACAGGGATTAAAAATGTTCGAAACTGAACTAATCCGTAAACCCCAATGTTCAGTCTTAGTAAATATTATCCATGCATTATGAAAATTGTAATGTGGTCAAAATAGTTGTTAAAATAGAAATAACTCTGGCACCATTTTTAGCATAATAATACTAATACTACTACTAATAATGATGATGATGATGATAATGATAATAATAATAATAATAATAATAATAATAATAATAATAATGATTTAACTTAGCTGGCAGAGTTAACGCCATATGGCATTCTATTCCACTCAAGCAGCGAATAATAAAATTATACATATTACAATTTAAAAATATTATTAAATTATAAACTAAACAAAGCAATGGTGACGTGATCTAATAAGAGCTAATACAAACAAAACATGGAATATAATAGAATTAAAATAAAATAAAATAAAATCAAGTAAGTAAAGCTCCCTCGATGAATATTTATAAAATTCTGCATATAGATGTTATGCAGTAAATGTTTTAATTTTGTCGAACTTAAGATATGAGTTAATTTGGATTTAAATAATGATAGAGACTGACAGTCTGTGACATGTCTGGGTAGTGAGTTCCATGCTCTAGTCATAGATATTGTGTAAGATTCAGAGTATCCTAGAAATGTCCTGTGCTGTGGTATCAAAAGTAAAGAAGAGCCTTGTGATCTTGTTCCTAAAATGTGGTCAGCCGATAAATTTTGAAAACGCGTTGATAAATAACTTGGTAAATATGTGTACAGGATTTTAAATAGTAAAGCATGTGAATGTAAAGTTCTGTGATTTAGGCGTACCCATGATATAAGGTCTGAAATAAAGGAGACACGAGGTCATAACGTCGGAGATTGAATACAAATCGAATGCACGCATTATAAGCACGCTGTAGTCTATCAGATACATCAGTTGTCCGACTAGTCAGTGCATTATATGTCGCAGTAATCGAAGTGTGGCATTACAAGGGTCTCTTAAAGCTCCACATTCTCACGTCACAAGTCAGTACTAAATGTGATTCAATTAAATGAAAGACAGTTTGAGCAACATCTCCAAACATTTTACCAAATTCCCAAGAAATTGAGCTATTGAGGTTGAAGCCATTAAAATATTTTCTACTTCTTTTTACAAATCTTCATCGATCCTATCTACTAGACACCGAAAATCCCTGTATATAATTATAGTAAATATAACTTTAAGAACAGCCACAATATGTTTCTATTAAATTAAAAGTAGCAGAAGAATATGGAGTGAACAACAACATTAAATAATTTGCGGATTCTAAGCCACCATGATACCAACATAAAAAATACACATTTTTATTGTTATATTTGTGAATAATTATTACTGGAGAGGAATATGAGTATGTTGATTTTTTCCCCCAAAAATGTGAAAAATGTCTTAAAGAGAGAAGAAGAGCTCAGACTAACCTAAAATCAGCATAGGCCATTTGTAATGTAAAATATGTATGTCAATATTCACACAGTGCTAACAATCAAATGAACGCTAAATTAATCTGGTATACTAATTCGCCCATTTTCTCGTCCTAACTTGGCCACTAATGTAGATGAATTCTTGGAATAGAATCCCTTTATATATGAGCAAACATGTTGGTAACTGACTCTAGCGGGAACGTGTTATCGCATTGGTCAACACAACGCTAAAAGTCACTTGTTCTCGGATCGAATATTCACTGGTAGCACGGTGGCATAGAATAGCTAATGATTTTATAAAAAATCAACATTTTCAATAAAAACTACAGACCAGCAACCATTGGTTTAATAAATGAAAATGTCAATTTAATATATGGAGGCCTAGACCTATATAAAAACGAATATATGCAATGTCTGCCTGCTCTTCTAAACCGTTCAGCCGATCTTCATGAAAATTTGTATATACAGAATTTCAGATGCGGCGCTTGTTTAATCGTTATCTATTATGTTCTAAAAGCATTAGGTGTAGGAGTTTACCTGAAACTAAAATTTAAAAATCGCACTAGAGATAGCAATTTTCGATGTTTTACAACAAAACTCGGAATATCCTATTAAAATAAACCGAGGTATGTATGATACAAAAAATAGCGAATTCCGACCGTTAGAAGTGGGGGTTTACTTGAAATTTGAAAATAGATATTTAAGCAAGCGCCATGTTTGGTTCGTCACAGTATGTACTATATGATTAATGAATCCTCAATATTTAATTTATTTAGGGGTAGCATCACATGCCAGGTATTAGGTAGTTTTCAATAAAAATAAATGTCTGCAATCTTGGCGAACATAGTGTGAGGGACTATTAAATCGCTTCATACCGAACATCTCTCAGATTAGTAATTAAAATATTGAGAAGAACCAGGTATGGTTGGCATTGAAATAGCAATAAAGCATTTAAGATCTGGCAAAGCTGTATGAGAAGATGGAATTAAAACATAAAATTATTAAATACTTTTCTAAATGGCTCGTCTCCTAGTTATTTATCTGTAGCGCTTTCGGGACTAGTCCCATCATCAGCAGGATTCAAAACTCTAAACTTGAGGACATGGACCTTTTAGGTAAATATTTCATAATTTTACGTTTTAATTTTGAATAATACCTCAACGGAACTTCATCATGAATATTATTAATGTTGAAGATGGAATTGTCTCGGAGCAAATCAAATTAGGTGGATCTAATATCAAGGGGGGAAAAATATTACATTAAATCATTTTTAAATTTGGAGGAAAAAAAGTCCACAAACCTGGAAAACAGCCATACATAAAAATATATAATTTATACAGACAGTTATGGCTATATAGGCATTACTCTATTGAACGTTGCATTAAAAAATGTTCCTCGCATCATTCTTCACAGAATCAAACCATACGGATATCCCAGTATGTACAACAGATTATGAAGCAGGTTTTATTCAAGGAAAATCAACGATGGATCAGAATTTCACTCTTCAAAAAATAATATGAAAATATTGTGAATTTGGGAAAGATGACCATTTACTTTTTCTTGACTTTGAAAAACATATGAAGATACACTCTGTTGTTAATTTTAGCTGACAAGAGAACTATCAACCATTGCAAACCGAAATCTACCTTGAAACGTTGTGATATACCAAGGTCGCGTCCAAAAAATCTGGCGTTTTTAACTGCAAGGCATTCAAATCCAGCGCCAAATATCTCATTTAAGCTATACGGAAGTAATACAACTCACAAATTGGTAGATTGGATAACCCCCACCTGCCGTCCCGCCTCTCACTCTGTAAAAATACATCTTCTCCGTATAGTGGGTTGCCATTGCTGGATTCTGGCTTCGATATACACCGTGTCCACAAATATAGTATCATACTTTAAACTACTACTACGTCGCTTTGGATAATCGTATCCAAATGGAATTGGTGACAATAAAAAAAAAAGAGAAACTCAAAACGTTTTGTGCAATGTCAATAATGGAGAATAATGGACAACAATGGAGAAACTAAACTAAATTTAATCATGTTTTTTGTGGTTGATATGGATTCATTGTTGGATATTTAGCATACGGGTTAAAATGGACGTCTGCAGCGTCACTCATGGGGGCCACATTCAATGTCAATGAGGTATAGCAAAAACGTTTTGAGTTTATCTTTTGATTGTCACCAATTTCATTTAGATACGATTATCCAAAGCGACGTAGTAGTAGTTTAAAGTATGATACTATATTTGTGGACACGGTGTATATGCCTTGCAGTTAAAAACGACAGATAATTTTATGGACACGGCCTTGGTACATGACTTCTCTGGGAGAAGTTTCAAGCTATGGTTGACATTTCCCTTGTGAGAATAAAATGCCCCGCAAGTTAATATATTAATTAAATTGTACACAGCAGGATCTAAAGACAGAATTAAAGTAGGTGGCCAACTGTCCGACAGCTATGACATACATGTTGGAGTTAAACAAGATGATGGATTATCACCAATTCTGTTTTATTTTGTTATCGAAAACACTTAACGAGAAGTTAAGAGACAAGATAATGTCGTTTATTTAATCATTTTTTGAACGATCAAACATTTAACCTTCTCACACACTTGGATCATGTTGCATTGATTGGGAAATGCGGAAGAAGGCATTTAACACATATTTACAGTCCTTGTTGGTCTAAAAGTCAGCGCCACGAACGTCAAATAAATGAACTATTTCAAGACATTACAGTGACAAGAGCTATTTGAAAATTGATAATAAATCATTTAAAAATTTTGAACAAATCCATTATTTGAAAACTATTTTTAACGACTATTTAACTCATGCCCAAATGGTAGTAAATGACCAATCACGTTTCAATTAATTGTGTTTTACAACCAATCTCAGTCGTGTTTCACCTCGCTCTTTATCGATTTCTCTTTATTAGCTCCTGCTTTTCTGATAAAGAAAGCTCCTCTTTTTAATATTCTGAAGAGTTCAGAGCATTATTTTTCTCCAACAAATACATTGAATATAGGTAGCAAATAATGAACAGACTCCTTGGTTTTACTGAGTTGTTTAATAAAAAAATAATTAATAACCTATAATGTTGATTATAACATACAGTTCGAAGTGTTTAATTATTTCTCCACTAGGGTGCATTCTTACAACATTTCGATCATATTTGGCAATAAATAATATGATGAAGTTGCAGTGAATATACATAACCTCACATTTCTGATTTTTTTTCAAACATCGCCATTTACGTTAAATATATTAATATTTTAAAATACCGGTAACTGTATTTAAATAATGACTTTTGAGTAAACAACTTAATTTTATTCGTTAAATAGTCCTAACAAATGCCACTCTAGATTTCCAAATCCGCTAGATAAATTGGAAATCACTCGTGTCATTCTTATGAAAAATAAATAGACTGAAAAATAAATTGTACATAACTTATCAAGTGCCAATAACAGTTGCCATGCTGTGAATAAGAACACCGCTATGGTCTCGACGTAGTCACGCACGGACTGGAAAACCCTCATTACCCGCCGCGCCGTGTCCCGCCTTACTCCACTCTGTGCTTAACTCATGCAGGGATGCACATCTACTCCGTACAGTGGGCTGCCATTGCTGGATTCTGGCTTCGATTACTGTGTTTAAAAGCCACGGCCACCCCCAAGACAATACGAACAATTAAGACAAGACACAGTCATACTAAACAAGGTGAATTATTTGGATGACGATCATCATCAGAATCAAGGATTAGACCGTAAGATCTGTTTCGCTCTCAAGTTAGAATTGGTCTATCTTTTTCTGGGTTTTCCTACATTTATTCGTCCTTGTGATCTGTAGTGAAGATGATGATTAATTGATTATAACGGCCACATGATGTTCGGGGATCATTTGGGCTTTAAAGTTTCACAACATTTATCTTACAGACGGGGGGGGGGAAATTTCATGGCGCGACAGGCCTAGAAATCCCTTGGCCTACCTTCAGTCTTCTGACCTCACATCCAAATGTGTTATTCACAGAGGTAGACAATCATCCTGCCAATGTAGAGGTGACATGTGGTCAAGGGTCCCCCAGCCATTATAGCTGATTTTGTCAATCTCGATGCTGGGTGGACTCGGTCCCATACTGGCTGAAATCCCATGAGAAAATTTCTTCCCTCATGGAGTCACGAACCAGCGAAAAGTCCCGTAGCTCTGCGCCCAGGCATTCTGCCTTAACCACTCGACTACGGCGTGGGACACAAATGAGGAAAACTTCCGAAAAATGTCACCCAGGGAACTTGTCCCGATCGGGGATCGAACCCTGGCGCGCTCCGTACGAGGAAACGACATTACAACAAGACCACAGCAGTGAACAAATAAATTCAGTATATCTAAGCAGTTATTTTTTAATTCGGAAGGGCAATTTAGGTCATTTTACAACGTAAATATTCCAGTCTGTGATGGATCTAGATAAAACGTAAAATGTTCAAATATTAAATAAGTATCTTATATGTCAGTCGTCCTCAAGTAAAATTAATTTATGTTTTAAAAACATCGTCAAGTAGTTAAAACCACATATTTTTAACATAAATATATTTTAGTTGGGGACGACTGCTGTATCAGGTCCTCATTTCAGTATTTTAACATTTTATTACATAACCTCAACTGTGATTCACATTGCATTTTAGAAGTATTGATAGAATGTAAAACTAAACTGTGTCTTGAGAGTTTTAGGAAAAGAGTAAAATAGTTTCGAATCTAATAATTCTGGAATGGTTAATACGATGAATGAGATGCTAGCGTAGGAAACAATAATTGGCAGCTTTCAAAATATTGCGCGTCATGTAGAAACTGGTAGCACAGCTGAAAATAAATTTTAGAGAAGGAAAGAATACAGTCCAGAGTTGATCACCCTGGTCCAGTTCAAACTGATCTTTACTGGGTGCCAAATCTCTCATATTCAGTAGGGGATCAAGAAACTACACATTCTAGTTCACGTTAACAGCTAATGTTCACTTCCGTTTATTTTGAGACGCTTCAACATCTAGCCATATTGAGTCTATGCTCTTTGAATACCAGTAACATCTTAGCTGTAGTGCGTTTATGATCCTTGTATACGCCTAGTCTGCGTCTAACACTGTCTTCTGGAAAAACAAATAAATTAGAATATCGAGGGAACTGCCTCAAGCGGTACTGTTCGAGAGTCGTTTTCGGGAGGCCACGAGTTCAAATCCCGGTTCTGACCAATTTAAGTATTTTCTTGGTTTTCCTCCACTCGTCCAAGGGCACATAACAAATTGGAATTTCGGTTTGTATAAAAGACCTTTAATACTGTTCACCATTTAATAGTACACCTATCAGTAGTTAGAAAATAAATAGATGCTATCATATAATAAATTATGGGACCAAGAATTGAGGTGGAAAAATTAAAACATTACCCAATGAATTGAGGGAACTATATTAGCTTATATTGGGGATATTGGAAGGAAAGAAAACATCGATCAGATATAAGGATGAATGGAGAGAGTATGTCCCAACCAGACATGACAACCTACGGGTTCGATAGTGCAAGTGAATTAATTATCATTAGTATTATCATTATAGTCGGCCGCGGTGGACTAGTGATTATGCTCCTTGCCTCTGGTTCCGAGGGTCGCGGGTTCAAACCCGGCCGGGGTCGATGGATTTTTAGGACGGAAAAATCCAAGGAGCAAGATTTTCAGACTCGTAAAAAAATCCTTAAGCCTGAATGAAAAGGTCTATAAGCAAAATTTACCGAATTTTCCCGTCCTAGAACTACCTTCGTTTCCTAGATGTCAGTATGAGGCGGAACGCTGACCACGGACCACTCAGAATGACATCTATACGAAAACAAGTGTAACTAAATTAATATGGTTCAAATTCTTCCGTGTAGGGGGAGAGCGCCTAAATCTCTGTAAAGGGAAAACATGGGCTTACAATACAATACAATTATCATTATATTGACGCTGGAAAGCCAGTGGTGCTAGAAGCGTCGCAAAAATGAATTAAATTTAACCAATTATATATTTTTTCATCCACAACTACGAAATGACAAAAAATATATTTTTATATTTCATTATTATTATTATTATTGTTATTATTGTTGTTATTGTTATTATTATCATTATTATCATTATCATTATCATTATCATTATCATTATCATTATCATTATTATTATTATTATTATTATTATTATTATTATCAGCGGCTCCATGACGCAAGCATAGGCGTAACTCGAGTAAATCTAGAAATAAAAGTGTACAAATAGAGTGAATTTTAGGACTTATTTATAAATTAATTCAGAATGAATACTTCAAGATATCTAAAATTACTAATTTCACTTTTAAAT
This sequence comes from Diploptera punctata, assembly GCA_030220185.1. NCBI lineage: Eukaryota > Metazoa > Arthropoda > Insecta > Blattodea > Blaberidae > Diploptera > Diploptera punctata. The sequence continues at coordinate 13,690 of JASPKZ010002320.1, forward strand.
GTAAATGTATCCATAAATAACACAACAAATTGCAATGTCAGATAATTAACTAACCCACTGGCACTATCGAACCCGTAGGTTCATATACGCGCGGACATAAGCTCTCCAAACATCCATATCCTGAGATAATGTTTTCCAATCATTCACTGTATAATCTACTATCCTCAAATCATGTATGTTATTCTCTCATCTCATTCTTGGGCTATCAACTGGGCTTTTTTCCTCTGGTTTTTCTACAAGAAACTTCCATGCAGCTCCCTCATTCCCCATTCCTGCCATATGTCCTGCCAATCGCAATCTACTTATTATATTCCTATTTTATTATATTTTTACTTATATTCCTATACATACCATGTAGCTCACTGTTATGTAGATTTCTCCATTCGTCCATCTGTTAACCCCCCTTTATTTTTTGCCCAAAATTTTCTTAAGAACTTTATTCTCACATACTCGTAATCTTCTTTCCTTCTTTAAAGTAAGAGTTCTTTTAGAAATATAAATATGTTTGTATTACTATTTACTTTTCACAACGACTGCCCGTAATTTCAAGCCAGCTGGCACGTTTCCCCTTCAAGATAGATAACCATTCTAACTTGATGCAGACGATCTTGAACTTGTAGTTACCTTGGACTGCAGGAGCGAGATCCTTGGAAAGAAGACAGATGTTATTTGAATGCTTTGCTTGTATTTCCGATTTCTTGCATACCGGTGTAATTTAGACATTCATTTCACTATTTATACAGTTAATGACAAATGAGGGAAATTTTTGAAGAAGTGGCTGAATTAAAAATACCTAGGAACAATAATTACAAATAGGAATGAGATGCACAAAGAAATTAAACAAAGGCTCAAATCTGGAAAAATGCACCAGATAAACCGACATGCAGTCCACGGTTTCCATCACAAAGAGTGTGTAAATGTCTCTTACCATCAAATCGAAGACAGTTGTAGGTGTAAACTATGAGAACTAAAGTGTACAATATATCTTCTGGAATCGTGTTCCAAAGTGACAATGTACAGTATTTAGCGCAATATGAAATTAATTAATTTGGCGCGAGCACTTGCAATTATATTATTATTATTATTATTATTATTATTATTATTATTATTATTATTATTAAATCTGGAAATACATGCTATAATGAATTTCAGGGACTCTTGTCGTTCCATCTTTTCTCAAAAAAAAAAAACAAACAAACTGAAAATATATAAAACTGTTATTCTCCGAGTTATATGGATGCGAAATATGGACTCTTACTTTAAGGAGGAAAAAATATTACAGTATTTAAGAATAAAGTTCTTACGAAGATTTTTGGACCAAACAGAGATGGACAGAGAGGCGATTGGAGAAGACTACATAAAAGTGAGCTGCATTTTTTTTTATTTCACTCACTCGCTTTTAGCGCAGTCAAAAATTAGTAGCGAGAACTTTTCTAGGACTATTTAGCTCATGCTTAAATGGTAGTCAATGACCAATCACGTTTCACTGAATTTTATTTTACAACCAAAGACAGTCGTGTTTCACCTCGCTCTTTTATCGATTTCTCTATATCAGCTCCTGCTTTTGTGATAAAGAAAGCTCCTTTTCAATATTCTGAACAGTTCAGAGCATTATTTTTCTCCAACAAATACATTGAATATAGCAAATAATGAACAGATTCCGTGATTTTACTGAGTTTTTTTACTAAAAAAATAAATTAATAATCTATAATGTTGATTATAATACATAGTTTGACGCGTTTCATTATTTCTCCACTAGGGTGCATTCTTACAAAATTTCGATCCTATTTGGCAATATATAACATGATCAATTTGCAGTGAATATACATAACCTCACATTTCTGATTTGTTTTCAAACATCGCCGTTTACATTAATATATAAACTTTTAAAACACCGGTAACTATATTTAAATAATGTTTTTTTAGTAAACAGCTTAATTTTATTCGTTAAATAGTCTTAACAAATGTCATTCTTGATTTCCAAACCTTCTAGATAAATTCACTCGCCATTTCGTGACTCCTGAATTTATCGATGATTTGGAAATCACTGGTGACACCCGGAACATGCGCCTATCTACTTCGCCATCTGTTTCAGTCTTCATTTCAGTAATCTTCAAGTATAATGGTACTGGAAAGTATAATTATAAATCGAGTCTCGTATTCGGGAGTTTTCGGGTTCAAACCCAATTGTCGGCGTTTTCGGGATTTTCTTCAGTTCTCAAGGAAAATGCCAGGTTGGAATATAATGGAAGCTCACACTTCATCACAATCAGCATTTCATAATTCCATTAAAATGGACTTCTACAAAAACATCGCAAAACAACCAACACACGATATTATCTTGGATATTTTAAGCGTCTAAAATAAATAAAATAGTTACAAATTATTTGTACAATTGATAAAAGTTTAAATCAAACTGTCGAACTACATAAGTGATCTACATGATATTTTTGGTAAACAGATGTAATCAGAACAATAAATTAAGTCTCGAAGAAAGCGATGGGGAAATAGAGTGACAATTGCGGTTCAGTTACAGAAATAATACATATACAGGGTGTTTCTAAATTAGAACTACAAACTTTGGGATCAGGTAGAGAACCTTCATTGAAGCATATTTTGTTAAGGAACCTATGGGCTGAAACGCTTCGTTCCAGGGCTGGAGGGATCTTACAGGAAGGGATTGAAGGAAACGAAAAAACACTCATTTCAGTTCAAGAGGGGTTTGTCATTACTACTCTCGCTTGGTTTGTTTACTACCGGAGCTCGGAACCTATTACACCAAGTTTGTTTACATCCTATGGTACGATCTGTTGGATAGGTAGGGGTGGGCCATTGTCTGGGCGGCACGCCCGCCTGACCTGATCTACTGCCTATATTTCTTTTTGTGGGACTCAATGAAGGCAATTGTTTATGAAATCGATATTGACTCTGAAGAAGATCTTATAGCACGCATTGTCAGCGCAGCAGCTAAAATAAGGGGAACTCCTAGCATCTTTGGAAGGATACGACAAAGTATGGCACATTGATGCACTGTTTGTCTGGATGTTAATGCACGTGTGTTCCAGCACTTGTTGTGACAATAAACTGGATCCATCCTGACAATACAACACTGAAGTTGTTTATTTATTTTTAGAATTAAGTACGTTTTGTTTCTGCTTGTCTGTAAAGTATTTGGATTAACACACTCAGAATTATGTGACACAGAATGCCGTACCTACTTCCTTCTATCACTTCCTCTAAGACCCCGCTTGCATTCAAACGAAGCGTCACAGTCTATAGGTTCCTTAGCAAAATATGCTTCAATGAAGGTTAACTATCTGCTCCCAAAGTTTTTCGGTCTAATTTAGAAACACCTTACATAATATATTCATTATAAAGTTTTAATTAAAGGGTGAGGGGCAAAAGTAGGCTACATAAATTTAGGAGCCAGTTTCAAGACATAACATAAATTCTGGCACATAAAAAATAATAAAAGAAAAATTAAAATAGACAAAACAATATATTAATATCAGTTTGAGTAGGGTAATTAATAAATAATATAAAACTAAAACTTGTCATTCCAGTGTCAATGAATTGGTGGAGTGACTAGCGTGCTTAAATAATTCCGAGAGCTACGCCACCGGACGCATAGCTCAGAAAGGTTACCCATGCCGGACTGGTCGAAGAAGTTTAGAAACTTCTTGTAGGAAAACCAAAGCAAATCGACCAGTAGATAGGTCAACAATGAGGAGAGAGAATATAATTAACCATTATATGAGAGAGATTAATTATGCAGGTAACGTTTGAAAAACATTAATTACGGATATGTATGTTTGGAAAGCTAATGTATACTCGGCCATGATTTTTGGGGTTTGACAGTGTCAGTGGGTTAGCAGAAATCATCACAATAGCAATATTCATCAACAAATGCTACTGAAAATCATGGGCTGATTTAGATTTTATAAGAAAGAAATCAGATCAGCAGCTGTATAGACTACTTGAACAAGTGCAATAGCATAAATATGTGTGGTGTTCATTTCAAAGAATCACAGTAAAGAGTGTACGAGATTTGTACTATCTATTTTGTGTAATCCGCTCAACTTAATTTTGAGCTCTAGATTTTAAAAACCCCAAAAAATTTACCTGTCAACTACGTATATTATTATACTGTGATGTATCGTGCTAGGGGCGTTTGAATTTCGCAGGTATGGTAAGAAGAGTAGTCTCCCATTGGTATAAATAAATTCATGAGTCGCTTACTCGCGAGTTGAAAGACCCGCGCAGATTATCGATGCGTCTAGACCTCCGTTTCAGACACTTCTCTAAGTCTCTACTTCCATGAGAGGAAAGTTCTATGTCAGAAGCTTCCATACTAGAAAGGTCTTGATTGGGAGCTGAGAAATTTCCGCCCCTGGCCTATATAAACTATTGCCAGCGATATGAGTCAGTCAGTCGTGAATTGACAGCACTATAGTGAGCTGTAAAAGAGAAGAAACTGTGGCAAGTGGACTCGTCAGAAACTGTCAAATAATTGCGTGATAGTTAGTCTTTAAAACAAGATGAATTATTAAGCAATTTGTTAGTGGAATGTCAAGAGGAGTTTATAGAATTAAATTAAGTTAGGGTGGAGTTTTTCCATCACGTTGTTTTATTACGAGAAAATAACGTGAAAACTGAACCCATGGTAGCGTGAGGTAATTCCTTTATTTCACACTGGTCATTTCAAGCCACTTCTTCCTTGTGGAATTTCAAAAGAGAAAATTGAACTATTTAAGGTCATTCGCGTGTACATGTTTTACTGTATGTGGAGGTGAATAAATTGTAAACTGATTAAATGTTGTGACTGTTCTGCCCTGACTTCGTCATTTAGATTGTCAAGGGTGTGATACTACTCATCAAAATGAACAACTTTTCCCATGGAACAAAGGTCGAAAACCTTAAATTTGCATACGCCTACAAAAATAATAATCTAATCGGGCAGGCTGTATACTTTTGAACTATTTTGTTTAAGGTCGAGTAAATTACTCTCAGGCCTATGTCTTTCTGTTATTTCCTTCAAGTTTTGATAGCCACAATTGCATCATGATCAGTTAGATACTTCAGCTATAAAGATAATATTGTTATCCCTCGGAAACTACATTTTTAATCGGGATGATAAGTACCGTAGGCTATGTCTTTCTTCGAGCTTCAAGTAACAAATCTGCCATATTTCATCAAAATCGGTTTGGCAGTTTAGTACTAAAATGGAAAAGTTAAAAAGAAAATATTAAATCGGTTAGAAAAACAAGCAAGATGTATTGTTATTTAAGTGGTGTAATGTTTGAAAAGAAAATTACGCAATAGTGACGAGGGAATGCTATCAATTAAAATTGCAATTTAGATATATTCCAAATCAAATTCTATCCCTTTAAAATTAAAACTTACGAATACAATTCAAAGTCATGGATCCGCTATAAATTTTATAAACTAACACGCTGTAACTAACTCACTGGCTCTATCGAACCCTTAGGTTCATTGCCGCGCGGACATAAGCTCTCCATACATCCCTATCCTGAGTTAGTGTTTTCCAATCATTTCCTGTATAATCTACTTCCCACAAATATTAGTAAATGCTATTCTCCCACCTCATTCTTGGTCTACCAACTGGGCGTATTCGCTCTGGTTTGCCTACAAGAAGCTTCCATGCACGTATTTCATTCCCCATTCGTGCCACATGCCCTGCCAATCGCAGTCTACAAGACTTAACTGTTCTCATTATATCTGGCTTCCCATAAAGACCAAGTAGTTCACTGTTATGTAGTCTCCTCGATTCACCTGTCTGTTCATCTCTCTTTGGTCCAAAAAAATTCCTGAATTTTATTCTCAAGTACTCGTAATCTCCTTTCGTTCCTTAAAGCATGAGTCCATGTTTCGCACCCATATAATATAATTGGTAGAATAATAGTTTTATATATTTTCAGTATAACTTTTTTTGAAGGGAGTTGGGACGTCAAGAGTCTCTGTAATACATAATAGCACGCATTGTCATATTTGGGCCTATGTTTAATTTCTTTGTGCATCTCAATCCTATTTGTGATTATTGTTCAGCAGCTTCCTCAACATATTCCTTATTAGTCATTAGCTGTCCATTTCCATGACATAATGTATTTCTATATACCAATGGAATATTTATAAATTGTCCCCTCTCTCCAAGACAAATTTATAAATCCGTAATAAAATCATGGCAGTAAATCGGCAGTAAGAATCGAGGAAATAAGTACAGTGGCGATGAAGTGTTGTGGAAGGATCTTGGGCAAGACAAGATATGGCAGAATTTATAGAAAAAAAATGCATTGAAGAAACTCCATAGAATTGACAGCTGAAATAGTAACGACACTTATTAAGCATGCAAGAAGGAAGGAACCAAAACGAATCACAGATGGAGTATCTGAAGGAAGAAAAGAGCCAGGAAAACCGAGGAAAGGATATATGGATAATATTGAGAAAATAGCAAAGAAAAATGGAAAGGAAATTGGGGAATTTAGGAGGATGGTGAAATAGAGGGAATTCTGGAGGAAATGGATCAAGGGAGACTCAACAAGCCTATAATAGGAAAGTGGAAGAAGTCTGAAAACGTAACAAACATACCAACTCATTGTAGCAATTAATTATAACGGACTCGGTGGTCTAGAAGTTAAGTACCTTGTCTCTGGTCCTGAAGGTCGCGGGTTCAAACCCGGCCGGCATCGAAATATGAACATCGAAGAGACCAAGAAACTAGTCCTCCGGGAAGGAATTTAAGCGGTGTGTCTCAAGTCTGAAGATTTTCGGGTTCGTAAAAAGAACCTCAAGCCTTAATTAGAGCTTCTGAGCAAAATTTAATCAGCTTTTCCCATCCAAGTAATATCTTTCTTGCCTTCTAGATGCCTCTTTGAATCGATGAACTAACCACTAGTCACTCGCTGGCATCTTAAGGAAATACACATAACTTTAAATTACTTTGATTAAGTAGGCCTAACTTCCACAAAGGGATAAACTTGCCCACGTAGGGAAGTAAGGGAACAGACAGAATTACATTCAACTCTAGATTTTCCTTCACGACTAAGGTACATGCCAGACAATTACGCAGAGCTACGGGACTTGCGCTGGTTCGGGTCTCCATGGGGAAGAATTTTTCTCATGGAATATCGGCAAGTATGGGACCGATGCCCACCCATGAGAAAACCAGCTATAACGGCTGTGGGACCTAACATGCTAACCACATGTCACCCCTACATTGGTTAGAAGATCAACTACCTCTGTGATTAACACATGTGGATGTGAGGCCAGCAGCCGGCTGGTAGGCCATGGGCTTTCTAGGCCTATCATGCTTGGAGTTTGGAGAAGTTAATCTTCCCTTCCTCTAAAAATGATATTCAAATCGGTGTCGTCAGATGTATTCGATAGTTTTATACCATAAATACTCAAAGTTGATAAATAAAAAAAAAGAAGAAAAAAAAAAGAACTTGCTGAAATATTGGTACTACCGAAAAAAAAGTATACCTCACTAAGTATCTTCAATTTAATGCTCCTAGATTCCCCCCCCCCCATGAATCACCTTTTTGGCAAAGTTGCAGGTTAAATTATTTATTTCAAATTAATTAACTAATAAATCGCACATAAAAGAACGTGAATTGCTCCATAAGAGCAATGCTATTTTCTAGACATGAGGGCCCCTATAAGGGTTGGAACGTAGCCCTTAGACTATAAAACGACAAATAAGTAACGGTTTCCAACCGTCTGCTAACAGATTACATTATGAAATGGAGAATATGATGAAATGGGTCCTGATACTGAAATTACAGCCTAGATTTGCCTCGACGATTGAAAAAAATAATCAGGGGAAAAATATCTCTACCAGGTTAGTCAGCACAGAATTTGAACTCGGGACCTTTCGAATACGAGTCTCAAACGCTACCTGTTAAACCAACTGGCTCGGTAGAAAAATAATGTGTTTTAAACAAGAGATAAATAAATAATATCCTTAAATATTATATAGATGGAAATGACAGTCTTTTTTTCTTTGAATGAATTATGTTGTATATGATATAACAGTAAATTGAGACTAGATTAATCAGAATTCAAGACTTCTGCTTATTTCAGTATTTTTATTGAATTATATTTATTTATGTGCGTGTACCCCATACACACGGATACTCCCTAGGGGGGTTTCTTAACCAAGCTAATTTAGTAACGCTTTTTTACCTGTAGATGCCAACGAGCTACATGTAGTTAGCACATCGCTTCAATGAGACATCTAGTAGGTAACTAAGGTATTACTTGGATGGATGAAGGTCGGTTAAATTTTGCACAGAGGTATTTTCATTCAGGTTTGCGGTTCTTTTACGAGCCTGAACATCTTCAGACTCGGGACCCACGGTTTAAAGTCCTTCCCGGAGGACTTATCCCTTAGATTTTTCCATCCTAAAAATCTATCGACCCCGGCCGGGTTTGAACCCGCGACCCTCAGAACTAGAGGCAAGGATCATAACCACCTACACCACATTATAGACGTTATAAAAATCTAAATTCAAATTGTGTTTAATTGTTTAATGATGCTATGGAATAATGAATACGATGAAAGTAAACCTTGCATTGAAATTTCAACCCTGTATTTATCTTAACAACAAAGGAGAACCAAAGTAAAACTTCAGGATTTGATCTCGAAACCTTCTAGTACGAGTCTCAAACTCTACCGTTTAAGGCAATTACTCAGTATTGCAGAATTATGTGAGCTAGTTTTTAGAAATCAAGGAAACTCGGTTGGAAGCTTGTAAGGGATTTAAAATTCGAATTGAAGTAAATTTTCCTCTAACAACCTCATGTAACTTCAGCAAGGAAAACGTTTTATCTACCCCCAGGGAAGGGGAATAGACTTCACTGTATAGGATCAGAGTATTTAGTTCCTGATCACTGGAGCTTTTCAGTGGTTGCTAGGGATTATTTACTCCATATAGGAATACCCAGAAGTCCTCTGAGAATTATTTGTAAAATCAGTATCAATACAGGATGGAAAGAAAAATGTGTGCAGATTTTAAATATGGATTACGGCTATTCTAGAGCGAATACTATTTATGAATGTTGCAACCGAAATGAAGTTAACTGATTTGAGACTACTCTAATTTCAGTACACATTTGCCAACACCGATTATTAAAATCACGTTTTTATTCATGCTACCACTGAACAAGAGCAAATGATTATTCAACAGGTTTGAAATGATTATAGAACAAGTATCAGAATTTAATTATTTAGGTGTATTAATAACAAACACTAAAAATACAATAAAATAAGTAAAGACACAAGCTGATGAAGCAGCACAAATATCAGGATACAAGAAAGATTTAATTTGGCGCTACAAATATGTCAACAGAAAGCATAATCCACATATACAAAACGATAGTCAGACCAGTTACCATATATGGAGCAGAAACTAGGGCTGATACAACAAAAACTAAAACAATAAGTACATGTGAAATGAATATCTTAAGAACTATTCAGGAGAAAACATAATTTGAAAAGATAAAACATTACAGAAATTAGAGACATGTAAAATTCAAGACATAACCAAATTTATAACAGACGGAAACAAATATTGGATAGATCATGTAGAAAGAATGGAAGATAACGGACTTGCAAAAAGAGCTAAAGAAGATAGACAAATGGACGGGAGAAGAGCACGAGGAAGACCAGTCAAGAAATGGATAGCCAGTGGCTGCATATCCAATACGACCTTCCTCTGAGGAGTGATCTGGGAAATAAACAGAATGAAAATCCTACAAATAAAGAATAATAATAATAAGAAAAGGGTTTGAAGTGTATACAACATCATCCTGTGCCCAATATTAAGTTCTAATTTTATTCCTCCGTTCATCTCTATCTTTCCAATCCACCATCCTGTAGTTCCTTGTCCTTCACCTCAAAATCATAATTCCCTCTATCCATGTCTTATTAGGTCACCCTCTTATTTCCTTCCCATTTGGGACCCACTCCAAACTCCTAACTGGTAAAAGCCTGTCCCAAGCCAGGTTGAAAAAGGTGAAGGGGAGGAGTGCCAAAACCTGGGTTCAACTGGCCCGGTTGATAGTACCCAACAAGGAATCCTTATCTAGAGTTACAGATACTGCTGCCTTGTAGTTCATCATTGGTTTGACAAAGGCTAAGGAGGGAACCCTGAAAAAATCCCTGTCCTCCATGTTGGAGATTGATCCAGTAGGCCAGCTCCATGCTCATTAAAAATAATTAAAATGTTAAAAAGCCCAATACAAGTAGCCAGATGGATCAAATAAATGACTGAAAAAAGTAGCGAAACAAAGAACATAAACTACAAAATGGATAAGAAAAAAATATATACACTAGCTAATACCCGGCGTTCGCTGCTAAGCATAAATAAATTAAATATTAAAGGTTAATTAAATTGTATTGTATACGCTGAGAAGAGCCAAATATAGCGGTTAGTAGTCAGTTTTTAATTTCGGCTTTCAGGTAAACCTCCACTTCTAATTGTCAGATTTCCTACAAGAATTTCCTACCTCTGTTTATTTTAATAGGATGTACTGAGTTTCGTTGGAAGGTCCAATTGTGAATCTAAACTATCGAGGGACCCAATTAGACACACGCACACGCACAATTTAATCAAAATCGGTCCAGTCGTTTAGGAGGAGTTCAGTGACAAGCACATGTAGAGAAGAATTATTTATACACCATATATATAAAGAAAACACACACCGTGTTTCTAAAATGTCACACTTTAATAAAGGTATAATACAAACATCATCATAACGTTTGATATCTCGTGTGATCTACTGGACAAACTGACGAATTTGAAGAACCGAGAATCCACGCAAAATCATTAAGTATGAACGAAATTTAAGCAAGCGAAATATTTTCTGCGCCTTTTCACATTGCAAGATTCATGGTCCGTTTTTATTTATGACTGATACTTTCGATGATATATCTTACTTTGACATGCTCGAACTTCGGTTAATTCACAACTCAGTGAAGTTTCGGATGATTATCTATTCCAGCAAGATGGAGCACAGCCTCACTACCACTGTCAGGTTCGCAATTATGTTAATCGGGTTGTACCAGAACGCTGAGTAGGACGAACATCTCTTAACAACGCTCTTATGAAATGGTCTCCGTGATCTCCTGATTTAACTCTAAGTGATTTTTTCTGTTACTTAGTACTTGTTCCCTCTGGAACATATGTGAAGCATTTCCATCTGTTTTCACCTCTTTCCAAGTTTTATTCATTATTCTATCGACCTCCTTTCTGCAATTTGTCCTGAGGCGTCCTCTTCGTCTGGCTGTATGTGGGTTTCTTTCTCCACTGTTCTGTCTGACTTCCTGTGTGTGTGTGTGACCAATCTATCCTCATTTCCTAATTTTTATTTGTGTGTATATATATATATATATATATATATATATATATATATATTTATGTATATATTTAAGTCTCGTAAAACTACGATGTGCAGGAAATGTCACACGAATGGGGAATGAAAAAGGGGCATAGAAAATTCTTGTAGGAAAACCAGAGGGAAAACGCCCAGTTGGCAGACCAAGAATGAGGTGGGAGAATAACATTATCCATGATTTGAAGGAAGTAAAATACACATGGGATGATTGGAAAACATCTCAGGATAGGCATGTATGGAGAGCTTACGTCCGCGCGGCTATTAATTTACGGTTCGATAGTGTCAGAGAGTTAATTAAATAATTATATATTTATACAGTCCACCGCTGTGGTCTCGAGGTAGCGTGCTGCCTTGTCACGCAGCGGGCACGAGTTCGATCCCCGATCGGGGCAGTTTTTCTGGGTGAGGTTTTTATCGGTGCTTTTCCTCAACTGTAAAACAAATGTCAGGAAACCTTTAAGGCCCAAACGGTCCCCGAAATAATATGGCCATCATCATCATCTTTATCATTATCATCATCACCATCATCCTTCACCGGTGTGGAAAGCAACGGGAAGCTACCACACCTACAATTCCCTAGTAGAGCTGCAAGCATAGCATGAAAATGCTATGATTGCAGTGAAGGACCTGCCCTCGGGCAGAATTACTATGGATGGATATTTATATATCATTTATATGTTTTATTGATAAATATTGGATCAATACTAAGTACCAGTACATCATGGATTATTCATGTGATGCCTAAAGTTGATGCCCATTTTTTTTGTGAATATTACAACATATTGTAATGTAATCTTCCATTTCCCTGCCTTGTTTATAAAATTGTAGAATAATAATAATAATAGTGTTTTATTTAAGCTGACAGAGTTAAGGTCATTAAGGCCTTTACTTCCACTCAACCAGCTAATAATAAAATCATACAAAATTACATACCTATTACAATTTTAAAATAGTATTAAAATTTACACTAAACAAAATACACACGGATGTGGCCTCATATTAGCTAATACTAACAAAACATGGAATAAAATAAAATAAAGTAAGCAAATCCTCTTTTATGGATATTTATGGGTATTTACAACATGTTGAATATAGTTGTTATGCACTTAATATTTTCTTTGAGTAGGCTCGAGATATCAGTTAATTCGTATTTAAATAATGACAGTGATTGACAGTCCGTGACATGACTGGAAGTGAGTTGCATGCACTACAAGCAGTCATAGATAATGTGTAACAAAACGAATTCACGCAAATTATATTTCATATGAAATACTTTGGGTCGTATATTACGGTTTTTAAGAAGTTTATACAGAAATATATTTGTGTTTTATGATATTATATAAGCCACGTGTCCCGCGCCGTAGCCGAGCGGTTAAGGTAGGAAGCCTTGGCGCAGAGCTACGGGACTTGCGCTGGTTCGAGTCTCCATGGGGGAAGACATTTTCTCATGGTATTTCGGCCAGTATGGGACCGGTGCCCACCCAGCATCGTGAGGCAATTGGGTAGCTACAATAAGTAGCGGCTCCGGGTTGAGGAACCAGCTATAACGGCTGGGGGACTCGACATGCTAACCACATGTCACCCCTACACTGGCTGTTGATCATCTACCTCTGTGATTGACACATGTGGATGTGAAGGGCCAGCAGCCGGCTGGTAAAAGGGCAACCGCTGAAAAAGTGGAAAGACCCTCAATCGGAATATAAGCCACGTTATACATAACCTAAGCACCATAGTGCAACATACCTAGAAGGTTCTTGATATAACAGCCCCCTGCTAGTCTTACACTCGCATGTGGTAATTGTAAAGGTGGACGATCATCCAGCCAATATAGGGGTGTCATGTCAGGTCCCAAGCCAATATAGCTGGTTTTCTCAACCACGATCCGCTACTTTTGGCAGGCATCCAAATGCCTTACTACGCTAAGTGGGCATCGGTCCCATAAATGCCGAAATTTCATGAAAAAAATTATCCTCCCAAATTGGACTGGAACCAGAGCAAGCCTCGTAGCTCTGCACCAAGGCATGATGCCTTAAACCACTCGGCTACGGCACTGGACATAGTTATAAATATAAGACTTAAAATGAAATAAGATTTTTAAGCATCGTCTTGATCCTGTGGTTGATTTTACCACGAACTATTTTTTTGTCTAATGCCACCAGGTTGTCTTTTTATGACTTTCTGGCGTTCTCTCCTGGTATTGGCGGAATTATAATCAATTTCTTAGGTTGGGTCACCTGGAAGGCGGAGTTACGTTACCTCGATCATATGACTGGTGATAAATGATAATGTAGCACAGGAGAGTTCTTAACTTAAACTTAACCTAAATTCCAGACCATGGGCATCCACAGGAATAATTCCATTTAAATAAAAATTCCTATTGTCTGACCGGAAATCGAACCCGGGACCTCATGAACAGTGGTCAGAAACGCTGACCACTAGCCCTTGAGGCTGACTATATTAAAACGGAGAAATGAAATAAATATTTAATATAGAAGAATGTATTGATAGCATTGCTGCTTATTTTATAGAAAGTTATTACAGCAAACAGCGCCATTCCGAGTCCTCCTCAACGTAGAGTGTGAAATTCAAAGAATCGTGATAAAGTAATGAGGAAATAAATTGTAGGCCCCATAAAAATATTTTTTTCGAGAAAATATTAAACCAAACTTTAAATAAGTTTTCCAACGTTGTGGACTAGGGAAACTTTATTATCTCGTGCGCAGTGCACCCGGATTTCATCCTCAGTCGAGAAAAGTTTTCAGGGCGAGTTTTTTATATTTCTTTTTACAAAAGCGGGGAATTCCCCTTGTTGTAAGACATATGTCAGTTGAGTTAGTGTATTTGTGCAGGTTGGGTGGAATAGAATTCCTTACGGCATTAATTCTGCAGAATAAATAAAACTATTATTTTTTTAAATTGCGGATAAGCCCATGTAGGACTACGCAAAGTACTTAGAGGCGTTTCCTTTGAGCCCAAATTTCTTTCATTATTTTGCTATGAGCTTGTTTTCTTTCATCTGTCCAAGTTGTTCCAGTTTTTTTTCTTCGGTTTATCCTCTTGGTCAACTTCCCACTTATTCACCTTATTTCTAAATATATCTCTGTTTGGGATATCTTCTTTAGTAATTCCTGCCAGTTTTAAGTCCTTTTTGACTTCAACAATCCACTTCATAGTATCCACTGGAGCTTTACTTCTGTTTTCGTAGAATTCCATTATCTGTTTTGTAAGCCTATTTGAGTTCATTCGTTTAATATGGCCATAACATTTTAACCTTCGTTTTCTAATATCACTATGAATGTCTGTATATATTTTTATTCCCTTTTTACTTCCGAGTCTAAATGTTTCATCTATGACTTGTGGACCTAAAACTTTTCTTATAATTTTGCATTCTTTTTTCACTATATTTTCGATATCTTTTTTTTCTGTTCAAAATTAATGTCCTATGAAACTGGATTTCGGTCCAAACGTTATGATAACTGGCTGTCGGATTCTGGGGAGTCTGGCCAAACACGCAAACAGAGGGTATCGGAGACCTCTGGTCAACTTCGCCCAAAAACAAAAAAATTATTATTATTATTATTATTATTATTATTATTATTATTATTCCATTGTGAAGATCTACTCCATAAAAGAAAATATATTTAACAAGATACAGTGGAAAGAACATGTAAAAAGAATGGAAGAAAGTAGATTGCCAAATAAAATCTTCCATTATTTTCAAAGAGGAAGAAGAGATGTCGGACGTCCTCGGAAGAGATGGTCTTAGATCTATTAGTGAAGATGGAACAGGGAACTCTTGCCTAAACCGGGAAGTGAAGAAGAGGAAGAAATATTATTATTATTATTATTATTATTATTATTATTATTATTATTATTACACTAGTCGACAAAATCAAACTTTTTTAAATCATCAGAAATAAAAGTTTTTCTTCCTGATTAAGAAAATACTTTTCAATGTTCTCTAGCACGTGCAGTTTTTCTGTGCCGTATATTGTAAGTTATTGCGGTAGGTTATATTCATATCCGTAAATCTAAGACCTAAAACATGATTAAATAATAAATTTAATGTGATGAAGTAATACAGTACCCTATTTTAGATTATATTAAAACTCAGCAATGAAGATGGTACGGACATGTCCAGCGAATGGAAGAGGATCGGCTACCAAAATGTGTTTTGGAATGGAAACCAGAGGGAAGACGAGGCAGAGGAAGACCTAAAACCTCCTGGGGTCAGGGAATATATTTATACATGAAGGAGAAACATCTACAACCAGGAGATTGGATGAACCGACAAAATTGGCTATTAGGAATCAGACGTTGTCATCCGATGATCTATCTATCTAAGTAATACAAGTAAAGTATGTGGGGTGTTGTGGGAATTAAACAGTATAACAATTATTTAACAATTACTTAGATAAAGCTTTCAATCTGTTTGTAGAAAGCTTATATTCTAAGGTTATTTATACCATAATCACTTAGATGACACTATTTAATCTCCTCTAATTATCTCGAAAACTGCACGTGCTGGGGAAAAAACTAATTGCATATTTTAAGTCAGCACATCCATTTTAGTAAGGTCCCCCTATTTTTATTTTTGATGATTTTTGCTACTGTTATTATTATTATTATTATTATTATTATTATTATTGCCACCATTACTACTACTAATACTACTACTAACAAACTGATTGCCCGGTGTTGCCCGGGAATCTACATATCCCGACGTTTTAAATTAGTTCCTATATACCAAGTTTGATTTCGATGAAACAAATATTGGGTGCTAGAGCGTTAACGGATTATTCCATTGCCAGCTATGCCCCGCTGTCTCTTATGTTAAAGAATCCGGCATTGCCCAGGAATCTACTTATCGAGATCTTTTTTCCATCGATGAGCCGAAAGACAAAAATGGTTATTGTGAGTTATCCATAAAAGAAAGAAATATGTTGTCGCGGGCTTTCTGCAGAATGTTTTGAGATAGTCAAATATGTGTACATTAATTAGATGCATTTGTACTGTTGAGGCAGCGTAAGCTATTTACTTACTTACTTACTCACTGGCACTATCGAACCCGTAGGTTCATGGCCGCACGGACATAAGCTCTCCATACATCCCTATCCTGAGCTAATGCTTTCCAATCATTCCCTGTATAATCTACTTCCCTCAAATCATAGTTAATGTTGTTCTCCCACCTCATTCTTGGTCTACCAACTGGGCGTTTTCCTTCTGGCTTTCCTACAAGAAGTTTCCATGCACGTCTTTCATTCCCCATACGCGCAACATGTCCTGCCCATCGCAGTCTACGGGACTTAACTGTTCTTATTATATCTGGCTTCCTATAAAGACCATGTAGTTCATTGTTATGTAGTCTTCTCCATTCACCTGTCTGTTCATCTCTCTTTGGTCCAAAAATTTTCCTAAGAACTTTATTCTCAAATACTCGTAATCTCCTTTCCTCCCTTAAAGTAAGAGTCCATGTTTCGCACCCATATAATATAACTGGTAGAATAATAGTTTTTATATATTTTCAGCTTAACGTTTTTTGAAAGGAGTTGGGACATCAAAAGTCTCTGCAATGCATAATAGCATGCATTTCCAGAATTGAGCCTATGTTTAATTTCTTTGTGCATCTCATTCCTATTTGTGATTATTGTTCCTAGGTATTTGAATTCAGCCAATTCCTCAAAATTTCCCTCATTTGTCATTAGCTGTCCATTTCCATTATATAATGTATTTCTATGTGTGACCATATATTTAGTTTTACTGATATTTACTTCCAGTCCTAATTTCTTAGTGTTACTCAATAGTGTGTGCGTGTTGGCCTTTAGTATCTCCTCGCTATCGGCCAGTAGTACTACATCATCAGCATAAACTAACAGCTTATTAATACCATTGAGTTGTAAGCCTTCCTCATTCTCTAAAGATTTAATGGCATGCTCTAGTACAAAATTAAATAGTAGAGGAGATAGTGCATCTCCTTGCTTCAACCCATTCTGGATTTCAAAAGTGTCTGAAAACTGTTTGCCTACACGCACCCTACTCGTTGAGCCATTTAGACACATTCGTATAAGTCTAACTAACTTTTTAGGAATTCCGAACTCCAGCAGGATACTATATAACTTCTCCCTCTTAATTGAATCATATGCTTTTTTGAAGTCTACATATAGTTGATGTACAGTACCATTATATTCCCATTTCTTTTCTAAAATCTGTCTTATACTAAAAATCTGATCTGTTGTAGACCTGTTTCTTCTAAATGCACATTGATGATCTCCTAGAATGTCATCAATATAGGGAGTAAGTCTGCTTACTAATATATTTGTTAGAATTTTGTACGAAGTTGAAAGTAATGAGATGCCCCTATAGTTGTTGCAATCAGTTTTATCTCCTTTCTTATAAATTGGTACGATAATTGATTCCTTCCATTCATCTGGAAGAGCTTCTTTTTCCCAAATCATACTAAGCAACCAGCGTATCTTGTCCATCAATTTTTCTCCCCCTGATTTTATCAGTTCTGCTGGAATCTCATCTGAACCTGATGCTTTATACATCTTCAATTTTCCAATTGCCATTTCAACCTCTAATGCACTTGGCTCTGCGACTAGCATTTCTGCTGTCTGTAACTTATCCTCCTCAATGTCCTGTTCTGTATGTACATTTAATAGCTGATTAAAATAACTTTTCCATCTATTTAATATACTCTTGGAATCTGCAATCATATCCCCATTTTCATTCCGAATTATGTTTGTTCTAGCCTGAAACCCTTTCTTCTCTATACTAATTCCCTGATATAATTCTCTAATGTTCCTATTTTTTGCATTCATTTCAAGATCATTAATCTTCTCTCTCAAATATTCCCTCTTCTTACTCTTTAGTAACTTGGTGGTTTCCCGTCTAACACTACCCAATTGCTCTAAATTTACCTCATTTGGCTCGTGTAACCATTTCATTTTTGCTAGCTTTCTTTTCTTTACGATGTCGGCACATTCCTCATCAAACCATTTCTTGTTTTGCCTCTTTTTTAAACAACCAATGCTTTCTGATGCTGACAATTTAATAGTATCTCTTATAGCCTCCCATTCTTTATTTATATCAGTTTCTTCTTCGTTTGCCACATTGTCATCTGAAGATTCCAGTACTTCAAATCTATTAGCAATTTTGATTTGGTATTCTTGCCGCATTTCATCATTTTTCAAGTTTTTTAATTCATATTTTACAGAATCATCTTTAGCGTTTGTTCCTCTCATAAGCGATAGCCGTTGTCTGATTTTCACCCTGACCAGATGATGATCTGAATTGCAGTCTGTCCCTCTAACTGATCTAACATCAATGATGCTACTGTGCCAGCGTTTATCCACTAATACATGATCTATCTGGTTCCGAGTTTCTCCATCTGGGGACGTCCAGGTGTATTTATGAATATCCTTATGCTGAAATGTTGTGCTCTTAACAATGAGATTCTTTGATGTGGCAAATGTGACTAATCTAACCCCGATGTCGTTACTATCTTCATGAAGACTGAATTTGCCTATTGTTGGTTTGAATATATCTTCCCGCCCCACTTTTGCATTAAAATCTCCTAAGACAATTTTCATATGATATCGTGAAAGGCTATCAAATAAGCATTCTAATTCGTCATAGAACTCATCCTTGATCTTGTCATCTTTATCTTCTGTGGGGGCATGTACATTTACAATTATAAAATCATGTCGTTTACCCTTTAGAATTATGTATGATATCCTATCACTAACAAACTTAATATCTCGGATAGCGGATAGGATCCTCCTTCTGACTAAAAAACCAGTTCCAAATGCAGGTCTTTCTGCACCACCATAGTATAATGCAAAACTTCCTGATTCCTGACTACCATCTCCTGGCCACCTAACTTCCTGTAAAGCGACTATATCCAAGGGCGATTTATCCAATTCCCGCGTTAATATCTCTAGTGCCCCGCTATTGTATAAAGTCCTAACATTCCATGTTCCTAGGAACATGTCCCTGTGTTTGAGCCTTTGGCATGGGTTCCCTGAAGTAGTCCCCGCCCGGAGAACCGAATGGGGGACTATTTGACCTCCGGAAAATTTTACCCCAGTAGAACCCATGTCCGCATTTCTTGACGGTTGTATTTTTACGGTGAAAGATCGTCACTCTTTCGACCAAGGTACTTATTTCGTCTGGCTTATCACCTTCGACCAGTCCGGCATGGGTAACCCTATCGGCAGCAATGCTACCGCCGGCATAGCTCTCAGGATCATTTAAGCACACAAGCCACTCCACCACGACAAGGTAAAGATACCATGGAGGGCGTAAGCTATTTAAGAGTCCAAAAAGCTACTTTTAAGAAAGTGCACCGATTCATTTTTTTTACTTCCGGCCTTATAGTACGTACTGTAATATGTTATATACGTTAATTGTCCCATAAAAAATCTATAAATGGTGGAAAAAGAAAAGGGAGATACTTTACAACATGTGACGCGAAACATTTCCAAACATACACCATGCGCATGCGCCAACATACGCGAAGCGGCTTACACTATGAAATCACGAGATGCAGCCAATATATTCACGATATTTAACGAGCCTAAAAGCTAACTTAACACAATGTAAGTACTCTAACCTGTGAAAGACCAACGTAAAACCTAACCCAACGCAATTTAAGCAGTCAAACCTGTGAAAGAATGCATTGCCCAAAAATAAATAGTAAGTTCTGAAATTCTGAAGTATATGTGTACAATTAATTAGTGCATGCTCTATGTTGGCTGCACTGGAATACGTCATTGTTGTTGCATAGAATATTTGTTAACATCAATACGGCTGCCACGTCTTCATGCTAAGTATGTATTTAAATATCATAGAGAAATATATTGAAATAATCGTTAGAAAAAGTGTAAAAATCATAGCAAATGGTGGGAAATCATTTGAAAAATGAAACCCTAAGAATAAAATTTGACAGGAGTTTATGAAGTAATTTTTAAAAAAGTCGCGCGCCACATGTTGTAAAGTTTAGAAAAAAATCCAATCGGTCAAGTTGTTTTTGAGTCCATAAAGACAGACAGACAGACACTCACATTCATTTTAAGTATAAAATAATAATAGCAATACGTAGAAACTGTGCAGTGTCTAGCGGACAGAAAGAGAAATAAAAAGTATATGCCCCGCCCATCCAGTTCCTTCATCAAATTACTAGACATAAAAATATTAGTTGCAGTTGAGGCGAGAGTATCTATTTATCCTTACCTCTTGATATTCTAGCACTTTCCAGATGTATATTGCTGTTTATATTAGATATGTCAAGTGTTATAAAAATAAGAGAGCAAGTACCCGCACTCATGAAACTAACTTATCCAATGCACCGTAAGTTGAATACAGAGTGACCTGGAAAAAAAAAAAAAATCGATATTCACACAGACTTCCGCCGGTAGTAGTGGTGCTGTGGAGTCCACATGAAGTTCAAAAGACGTAGGGCCTATGCTAAGCATCAAACTGTTTGTTTTCTGTTCCAGAACGCCAGTCACACAGACAACCCTCTGAGACTACCACGGTGATTTCGCCGGCTATCCACCGTAAGAGCCGAAAATATAATGACATAACCCAACCACCCAATTATTCCATTTCAGCTCACCGCCTAGCTGAAGCTACGACGAAAAGAATACAACACAAAACATTAAATTAAAATATGCAAAGGTATGTCTATAATATTAGTCTAGTAATGAAACAAGAGCTTGTGAATATGTTATAATGACAAACAAGAAAATTAGCAAATCAACACATGTTAATAATAATAATAATAATAATAATAATAATAATAATAATAATAACAACAAACAATAAAATGGTGTGGTCATGTAAAAAGAAAGCCAGAAGACAGATTCCTAGAATGCGTGCCACTTGGTAGAAGAAAGCAAAAAAAAACATGGGATGATGGTGATTCGAGCAGAATGAGAAAAAAAGGATTGGACGATGGAAATTCGAATGACAGAAAGATGTGGAGGAGAATGACAGCAGGGAGATGTGAAAGATTGTAAAAATTGCTAAATAAATATAATAATAATAATAATAATAAATAATAATAATAACAACAACAATAGATCACCGGTTATTAATGTCTTTTTACATAGTCTGATTCCTAATAGCCAATTTTGTCAGTTCATCCAATCTCCTGGTTGTAGACGTTTCTCCTTCGTGTATAAATATATTCCCTGACTCCAGGAGGTTTTAGGTCTTCCTCTGCCTCGTCTTCCCTCAGGTTTCCATTCCAAAACATATTTTGGCAGCCGATCCTCTTCTATTCGTTGGAACATGTCCGTACCATCTTAATTGCTATGTTTTAATATAATCTAAAAGGAGGAAATTCTTAAACAAATAGAACATTTGAAACAGGACACCATCATACTTACAGAAAATAATAATAATAATAATAATAATAATAATAATAATAATAATAATACACAAGAGCTATAATAGGACCTATGGCCCGCGCCATCGTGATGCTTCTTTCATTTGGCCAGCGATACAAATACGTTTGGGAGGGTCTGGTATAGATTAAGCCGTCTGCTTTACCTTCCATTCCTGCATTCTTCTCCTGATTGCTGTCTCGCCAATATACTCTTCACATGCCTTTATTGGCCTTCCGCTCGCCACCGCCTCTTTTTTACCTAATTCCGAAGGAGTAAAGCTGCTGAGGGGTTATTATAATATATATATATATATATATATATATATTAATTTACAGATATTTTCATCGATCCTGCATCAAAACTGACCATGACAAAATTAACTTGTGCATGTCTATTAGAGGGCACGGAATAGCGTAGTGGTTAAGGCAATATGCTACAAACCGGAAGGTTGAGGTTCCAATCCCAGTAGGGTCAATATTTTTAAACTGTTCCAAACATTCTAATGCACCATGGCCTCAGAGTCGACTCAGCCTCTAACGGATATGAATACCAGACGCTTGTTCTGGGGGTAAAAGCGGCGTCACGCAGGGCCGACAACTCGGCTGACATCAAGTGTCGATTGCCTAGAAGAAGTGGGAGCCTTAACCTCCTTCTACACCACGGGCCTCCTAAGGCCTGTGATGGGATCACTACCTTTTGTATGTCCATTAACCCTTATCCTATAGGATACATCATTTGGATTAATTGACCTAATGTCCTTAATAAAACAGAAGAAACGAAGGAGAATAAATTACTTAAATGTGTGATCGATTACACAATATACCTAAAAATAACAGTTATGCATGATTTCGTTTTTATTTAGGTCCGCAACATTTAAATAACTGAATTAAAATGATCAACCCTAAACGCCCCAAAAAATAAATAAAACCAAATCTAAAAACGCCTGTAGCATTCTCACTTCCTCGTCGTCCAAACCTTAAAACCTAAAACACGAAACTCAACTCCGACAGACAGGATAAGGGCGACCAGACATGTGCTGTCAAATAAAACTAAACATGTCTGTTCAACTCCCTTTGGTCCAAAAATATTCCTAAGAACTTTATTCTCAAATACTCCTAATCTTCTTTCTTCTCTTAAAGTAAGAGTCCATGTTTCGCATCCATATAATATAACTGTGAGAATGACAGTTTTATATATTTTTAGTTTAATGAGCATGGTAATGTGCTACTTGTGCAAAATAAATGTATAGCGGGTACGACCATAAACCATATTTATAGGAACACTTCCTTTATTGCACACTACCTATATAGTCTGTTGTGTTCCAATGCCACTGACTGCATATTTCATGCTACGGCATAGGTGCCGTTCAGTGCACTACTTCGGTAGATCACTTTGCGCAGGTGATGTATTCAAAGAGGAGAGTATGTTTGTGTGGTGCGTGTTGTTTGAAGGACAGTGATAAATAGGGCTTGGAAATTGAGGGAAAATATTTTTTTTTAATTTTATGTTTGAAGAAGAGGCCCAACATAATACACCACGCGCACGCACATACATACACACATACATACATACATATTGGATGATTGTAGACCACTGGTCGTGGGTTTTATTTGTCCTTTATTTCGACTTCCTGCACGAATCCACGTATTCCAAACTGCCCTCAACAGTATTTATCTTTGGTTCCAGCAATGGGATATAAAGATAAATACAACATAAACCCAGGCGATCCTTTTCACAAAATCACCCAGACGGCCAGCCATCCAACTAACCTTGGGAACTCAAAATCTCCGCTTAGAACCTTCAGTCAAGTATCTTGGGGTCCATTTGGACCCCAATCTTACGTTCAAAATTCACATTCGACATCTACATCATAAGACAAATGCAGCAATTCCAATTTTATACCCATTTTGAGGTCGAATACGTTACCACGTAGGAACAAACTTTTACTAATAAAAGCGTGTTCCGCAGCATGCTACTGTACGGATGTGAGACCTAGACCATCCTCGCAAAACAACATAAAAGAAGAGTCCAAATAATCCAGAATAAGTGTTTGAAAATTTCTTTTTCAACACCACGTTTTACGAGAATGACACACCTACACAACGTAGCGCAGGTTCCCTATATTGATGCTATACTAGAAGAAAATGTTAGCAATATGTATGAATACACATCCTTGCATACAAATGCTATGGTACGCAGTATGGGACGCTTGCCTCAGCGGCATGCTCTACACAGAAACATATTCACCAGATTTACCACCAAATCCAGCCACAGATCTGGCGATGTGCTCTCGCCTGTAGTAGAGTGGCTCATCCCGTACCGCTGGATTTTCGACTCTCGGCTTGATGGCAGTGTGGTTTCTGATGCCCTGCTCCAGCTCATCACCGATCTCTGTCCATTATTCATCACCATCGGCACGCAAACACTAGCGCCGCCAAATAGGCTCAGGTTAAGTGAACTTAACCCCACAACGATAGCCACTATCTACTTAGCTGCCAAAGGCCTCAGTTGGTTCTAAAATACGCAGTTCGCTGGGCGAAGTTAGACTTCGCCTTATTTAGTCAGTCAGTTCTTTTTTTCGACTTTTTTGGCTTATTTGTCATTTTTTAGCCTTTTTTATCTTAACGACTTTTCTTGTAACTTTGCCTTCTTTTGACTACATTTATACCATTTGTATAATTCAATAATCAGCAGAGTCTAGTCTCAATTCTAACTTATTTTAAGTTTTACTTTCCACAGACTTTTCACATTGCAAACACTTTTGTTCCGCGAGAAACTATTTAAACCTCACAAAATATCCCGGTATTTTTAATCACCTTACTGACAGACTGAACTTTTGTATTTCGACTTCAAATTTTTCTAATAAGCTGCCTCTTAGCTTGTGTTCATCCACTCGTTAGCAACTGCAACACTTTTTACATCCTTTTTCCCAGCTTATAGGTATTATAGGCATTTTATAGGTCCTCAACTTCCGAGACCTAGTGATAAAGAAAAGGGAGAAGGTTATGGCAGATAGTGGAAATGTAGCCTATTCGTGTCAGTAAAAAAAACACCACGCCTAACGTTCCCATCCGGTGGACATATCGCTATCAACAGTACGACATCCCTACTCTACATATATACTGAGGACATCGGGTGTACTATCTGGTGATTAAACATATTTTACACCACCCCTCTTAAACCCGGGATTTAATATCAAACTATTGAAAGTTTATCTTATGAATAAAGAATTATAACAAGTAGAAAATTAGTGAAATTTTAGTAAAAATAAAAAAAAATGTTCATTAAATGAATTATAAATTACAGATAGTTCATAGTTGTGGTCTCCAGGACGTGCTGCCTTGTTATGCAGCGGAACCGGGTTCGATCATCGATCGGGCAAGTTTCCTGGGGAGCTTTTTTTCGGGGTTTTTCCACACCTGTAAGACAAATGTCAGGAATCTTTATGTCCCAAACGGTCCCCAGCCGGGAATCGACCCCGGACCCGCTAGCCAGGAAGTAGGCATGCCATATATCGGGATTTTACTGCACGGTAAATGTAGATTGTATCGGTAAATTCCACGATTTGCCGGACTTAGTACATTATAATATCGTATACAACTTATTCTAAAAAGCTGCCACACCAAACTATGTATCCCTTTTTAGGTAATTCCGAAGGACAGAAGCTTCTGAGGTTCGTCTCATGAAAAGATATTTGGAACAGTTTTATAGAACTTAACCGATCCTATCTAGTAGACACCGAAAATGACCATGACCAAACTTGGCATAAACCAATTAATTAAATAAGTCAGGTCAAGTTTGTTAAAAATCGGACAATCATCTGAAATTAAAATTTAAAAATCACTCTTGCAGTCAAAATTTTCGAAGTTTCACACCGAAACTCGGTGCAGGCTATTAAAATAAACCGAGTACGAAATTCTCCAAAAATCATCAAAATTCGACAATTACGAGAGCAAGTGGGAATTTACCTGAAAACCGAAATCAGAAACTGCCTTTATAGCAACCGGCATGTCTGGTTTGTCGCAAAGTGCACCAACAATTTAATTAACCCTCAAATTGGGAATGCATCCTAATGTAATGCATTTGTTTAATATTTCAATAAAGTAATAGAAAAATTAATAAGTAGAAACTAATGATGTAACAATATTCAAAAGGCAATAACTTGCGTTTATGACAATGTCGCTAGTTGCCGTGGGGTTGGTTTTCGCGTAATAAAACAACACATTTGATCGTGCACATCTCCACAATAGCTTATTTAACTCTTCCTGACATTTCACTAACAAATGTCTTTAATAATTAGGGCTGAGAAAAAGTATCGGTATCAGGGCAGTAACTAATTTCTATAAACAATATTTACAAAATGCGTGTCTTTGTCGAGCGTCTCCACTGCCTGCTCGGAGCGGAGAGTTTATGTTCGACTCTCCTCAGTAATAGACCTGTTTACGTGACGTGTGGTTGCATCAGAATGCTGAATCAAAAATTGTGCAAATATGAGTCCATTCTTACACAAAGCGGACTGTAATAGAAGTCTGTCCCGAGTAGCGCGTGTCAACGTGCAGTTTGTAAACGCAGCAGTGGAAGTACGATGCAGACTAGCCCATACTTTTTTCAACCCTAGTTATAATTAATCTTGTTTAAAGTGTATCTATCATGCAATTATTTTACAGTCCCTAACAAATCCACTCACCACAGTTTCTTCTCTTTTACAGTTCACTGAATCGCTGTCTCAATAAAACTGACTCGCTCTTTATCCTCGCAACTGTTTATATAGATTAGAGGAATCTCTGGAACGGAGGTCTAGACGCATCGATGATCGACGCGGGTCTTTCGACTCGCGAGTGAGCGACTCACGAAGCTATTTCTACCAATGCGAGACAAGTATTCTCGCTGTCTCCCGCGAAATTCAAACGCCATTATTAAAATGTGTCAAATATGTTAGCATAAGAAATTTAATTTCTCCAATTCAACAAAATAAATATATATTCCGTAATTCAGCGAAATTGGACCATGGCTTCGATTTGATGAGGATTTCGATTGGTTTACTCAGTTCCTATGTGACCAACTTCTATATCTTCGATATTCCACAAAGTCTTCATTTCTACATGTTCACACTACATCCTTACACAGTTCTTAAAGTATTCGTGGTCCTTTTCCTGGAACTATCTCTACAAAAATCCAATCCCCAAAATGTATCTGCCCCTAGAGCTCAGCACTGGTGTCACCAGCAGGTGGGACGACGTCCACCCAAAAACTGAATAAGGGTTTGGCTTTCCAAGATGATTTGTAACTAAGTAACTGGCATTATCGAACCCATAGGTTCATGACGGCGCGGACCTAAGATCCCCTGTATAATCTATTTCCCTCAAATTGATACTTTTAAAATTCATGACGAAACACCGTTGAGTACCAATTCACAAGCTGAAGATGAAACATATGCTCCGAAAGTACTCCACATCCTACATCCAAAGTTGACGAAGACTGAGATCTCAGGTATTCTACTCCCTCAAATCGTAGTAAATGTTATTCTCTCACCATATTCTTGGTGTACCAACCGGCCGTTTTCTCTCTGGTTTTTCGACATGAAGTTTCCATGGTCCTCTTTCATTCCCCGTTCGTGCCACATGCCCTACCTATCGCAATTTACTAGAATTAATTGTTATTATATCTGGTTTTCTATGTAGATAATGAAGCTCACTGGTATGTAGTCTTCTCCATTCACCACTCTTTATTCCAAAATTATCAAATACACGTAATCTTTTCTCCTTCCTTAAGGTAAGAGACAATGTTTTGCATTCATATAACTGGGAGAATAACAGTTTTATATATTTTCAGTTTATCGTTTTTCAGAGAAGTCGGGACAAAAGTCCGTGGAATGTAGGCCTATAATATGTTGCATTTCAAGTATTGAGCCTATATTTAATTTATTTGTGCATCTCATTCCCATTAGTAACTATTGTCCCTAAGTATTTCAATTCAGCCACTTCTTCCAAATTTCCCTCATTGGTCATTAACCGTCCATTTACATTTTATAACGTATTTCTATGTATGAACATATATTTCGTTTTATTGATGTTTACTTCCAATCCCAATTGTTTAGTGTTACCCAATAGAGAGTTTGTGTTGACTCCAAGACCTCTTGGAAGTTTTATAAATTATACTTATCTGTCCCATCACAACTGGACTTTTTCAACATTTTTATTCATGATTAAAAACTTACATTACGACAACCATGCCAAGAAGTAAGTGTTGTAAATCTAGCAATTTTATCCACCGAGATGGCAAAATGTTGGGGTTTGTTGAAGGAGACCATCAACAGTGGGTGACAGATTCATGGCTACGAAACCTTGACAGACCCAGTTCACCTTATAAAGTGTTTATTTACATATGGTTTGCATGATTATTTACCATAATTGGAGGATGTTGTGCATTAGCCGCCTAAGCGCCATTAAAAAATTATATTTTGATGACATTTGTTGCACTTGTTGATGAAGTAAGTGTACGCTACGTTTAGCGCCAAATCCTTAAATATAGCCCTATTACCTGTATTAAAGAAAAATGTAAACGCCATCAGTCCTATCAGAGATTCTATGTTTTGCAAAAAACAGCTTTGAAACCAGATTTTCATAAATGCTAATCTAAATTTTGCATCATGCAGCTAAGCTATGAAGTGTTTGTTTACTAATGGCTTGTATGACTTACCAAAATTGGACGATGTTATGCATCAATCGGCTAAGCGTCATTTTTCAAAATTGAGATTTTGGTGTAATCTGTTGCTTTGGCTCATGAAGTAAGCGTATGCACACTTTTAGCACCAAATCTTTAAATACAGCCTTATTGTTAAAGAAAATGTAAACACTATCAGTACTATCAGAGATTTAGTTTTCTAACAAACGGGTATGAAACCAGATTTTCATAAATGCTAATCTAAATTTTGCAATATGCACCTAAGAACAAATTTTCTCGCTCTTAGATTGTTGATACGTAACTGTCAAACAAGGAAAATAACTTGCAATATCCAGTATTTGTTAGTTTGGCGCTACAGTGAATAGTGAAGATTGACAAGCTCTAAAAGTATTTTTCTCAAAACTTACATAATGACGCATAACCAGTTGATGCATAACGTCGACCAATTAAACAATATTCCGAGAATGAGTTGACGTCGGCGGCGTTTTCTGGATATGGATTAGATACTTTATATACTCCGATACTTGTGACCCCATAATATAATTAGTCTCGCAACGCCACTGCCCAAAACTTATTGACTGGATGTAACATGCTCCAGAAACCGACCAAGTGCATTGTGTTCTCTATCTCTACTACCACTACTACTGTCCTCCTCCGTCGAGTTTAGCGCTCAAAGGAATGTGGTGTAGGGATGGCAATACCAGTCAGGAAGGAAATACAATCATATTGAAAACATTCGTCCTATTTACGAAACCAGTATGCTTTAGACCTATTCAAAACCGCAAACTGAAAACTGCATATTTGTGGATGAATAATACTTTCCTTCGGCTGTAGGAACAAAAGAAACTACCTGCAGGAGTAGTAAACCGAATGACAAGAATACCCTACCTTCCAGCGCTAAACTCGTAGGAGGAGGACAGTACATCAACGCCGAGATTCTTCCGACACATCCGCAATACAAATAAAAACACTAACAGCCTCAACAGTACATTGACTTTCCTTTCATTTTCCATATTTGTGTAATATGTTACTCTACGCACTTCTTCTGTCTTTACTAAATTTTGTAATATTTTAAACGTTTTCGACGATACTTGTAACATTCTTTTACAATTTTTAGGTATTTATTTATTTATGAAAACACGGTATCATTTTATTGTGAAAATCACTAGCTATTTTCCCTCCTCTTCCAATGTTGCCACCATCAATAACTCAATTACACATATTTTTGTTGTTAGTATTATTTCTGTTAGGTTAGTGTACATCAGATTAATGTACACTTCAGTAAATAATAAGCAGGTAATTTAATTGTTAGGTTAGGAATGGAGAAGTTAGTGTACACCCATTTCTAATAAACATTTGGAAATTTATTTCGAAGGTTGGTCATACCGCACGTGTTGCCATCTAGCAACAGCTCTATAAACTTCCTGTAGGACTTCAAAGATATGTGGTTCCACCCAGCGACAGCTCTATAACTCATGCGCATGCGCACTGTTATTCTGTAGGACTTGAAAAATATACGGTATTGAGAAAGGTAAAGTACTGTTTTTCCAGACCAACAGTTCTAGTTGTTCTCCTCCTCACCGAATTGGGTCGGTTTTCTATGTGTT
Source organism: Diploptera punctata (assembly GCA_030220185.1). NCBI lineage: Eukaryota > Metazoa > Arthropoda > Insecta > Blattodea > Blaberidae > Diploptera > Diploptera punctata. The sequence goes on from JASPKZ010002320.1 coordinate 43,790, forward strand.
ATTTATCGAAATTGCAGATACCGTAGAATTGAGCTATTTCCGACAAACCTAAGCCAGATGAAAAAAACTACCTTTATCGAAGGAGTGACAATATTTCACCGTAAAAATATAACCGTTAAGAAACGCGGACTAGGGTTTATATTAGCTCAAGATATGGATGTGTGGAGAGCAGCCATGGTCGTGTGGGTTCGACAGTGCCAGTGAATTAGATAGAATTTGTTCGGTGACTAATTAGATCTTGAAATTCCCTGATATTTATTCTTAGAGGTGAGAGAAAAAAAAAGTACTCATTCAGTAAACATGTCCAAATCGAGAATCGAATCAGTGAGCATTGCATCCGATAATTAGGCCAAGTCTGTCCAACTGGCGACCCTGAAAATCGTTTCAGATGACTTGCGAAGTTCTCGCTTATTTAATGTGATTTGATGTATTATTTTCATTATTGTTTAAGGATTTTATGAGCTGTCATTCCCTTTATGATGCATCTTTTTTTATTTCATAGCATAACATATGGAACGAACTGTTAAGTATTGTAGTAGTCATTGTACAGTACATTTGAAATCAATTCTGCATTTATCGATTCTACATTTGTGATATAACGTTCATCCACCGAACAACACCTAGTAGCGAGAGAAATTCTATTTATGACACCATGTGAGCAAGAACAAGGTTAACGAAATGACTTCTCCCTCTTCTATGCCGATTGTGTTTTTGAATAGTCATATTGAATAGGCTGTCTATAAATAAAAAATCCTCAACTAGTGTCCAACTCAGGGTAGGGTCGAGGGAAAAGATGAGCTCCCTATATAAAGATCTATGAATGACAAGGATGCCGGCCGACCCCGCCTGACGCACCATCACGGAGGCAGATGAACGAAATTAAAATTAAATGGATGATGAGTATGGAGAAATGATGAAGTTGGAAAACAGGACAAAACCCCGAGAAAAATCTGCCCAAGCTCAGTTTTGTTCACCATGAAACCCACATGGAGTGACCGAGACTCGATCTCGTAACCCTAGCGGTGAGAGGTCAGCGTCTAACCGCTAGCGCCAGGGAGCCCCCAATAGGCAGTCTATGCTACTTGTAAAATAATTAGACTATAAATTTGTGTTTCTTAAGATGTATCTAAAGTACTTGATGATTACGATTTTTATGGAATAATCGTTTTTATTTTTAATCTTTGGCCCTCCATCAGATTTATAAAAATATTTCTGGCCGCAGGTTCATTATATTGGACATCACTGCCCTAGGCCGTATCGGTGGACATTACAATGTCATAAACACTTCTAAAATTCATTTTAAATCACCGTTGAGGTATGTAATAAAATGTTACAATATTAAGATAAGTAGACCTACCTAATGTATAAAGTTGTTAGGAAAATTTTTGGACCAAAGAGAGGTGAACAGACAGATGTATGGAGAACAGTGAACTACATGATCTTTATAGGAAGCCAGATATAATAAGAACAGTTAAGCCTCGTAGACTGCGATGGGCAGCACATATTACACGAATAGGGAATGGAATACGTGCATGGAAGCTTTTTGTAGGAAAAGCTGGGGGAAAACGCCCAGTTGGTAGACCAAGAATGAGGTGGGAGAATAACTAACTATGATTTGAGGGAAGTAGATTATACAGGAATGATTGGAAAACATTAGCTCGGGATATGTATGTATGGAGAGTTTATGTCCATATGGTCATGAACCTACGGGTTCGATAGTGCCAGTGAGCTAGTTAGTACCAGATGTATCAGTAATCACAACTAAATTAAATATCTGTTTAAAAAACTTGTCTTTTTAATATTTTTACAACTTCTTGACGAAGGTTTTTTAAACATAAATTTAATTTAGTTAAGGACGACCGATATATCAGATATTTATTTTAACATTTTATTAAACTATCCTCGTGAAATCGCAACTACATCCTCGTGTGAGTGACACGATTACACACAACTATGTGTAGGTTTGAAAACGTGAATGATGCATGAGAAGGAACATAATTGGGAAATGCCAGGTTGGCATAAAAACGCATTAAAACCAGAAACAGGAACAAGTAAACAGAACATTCCCACATTCACAATGAAAGCATTATTAAGCCGGGAAATGCGCTTATCACACAAGGTCAATTTCACTGTAATCATTTACGTAATTCTTAAATTTAAAAACTAATTTATAAAATTTAGATTTAAGTTTAACAAAATTCTCATTGAACCCAGCATGACATCCTAACACTTCCGACGGTGACCGAGGTAACTGAACTCTAGATAATTCAACCGTTGTTTCGTTACGTCTCACGACACTTTTTCTTGCGAAAATTACAAACATCTGAAAATTAGACCCTAACCACAGACTATGTAAAATAGAACTTCCAAAAATGCATACACAATTATTTTTAAAAAATCGTCTGCCTGTTTTTGGTTGATTTTTATCTTTATTGTTATGAATAATTTTTCCTTCTTTAAGATAATTATTTTATACACAAAATGTACCTACAAAAATCATCTGTCTATAAACTAAATAATAATTGTATACACAAAATGTATCTACAAAAATCATCTGTCTATATGCAAAATAATTATTTTATACACAAAATGTACATACAAAAATTATGTCTATAAACAAAATCATTATCTTTATACACAAAAAGTACTTACAAAAATCGTCTGTCAATATACAAAATAACTATAGCCTATTATATACAAAATATACCTACAAAAATTGTCTGTATATTAAAAATAATCATTTTATACACAAAATGTGCCTACAAAAATCGTATGTCTAATTACAAAATAATTACTTTACAGCCAAACGTTATAAATGCTCTCAGAATCATAAACAAACAATACACAGATAGTTTACAAGGATTTTGAAGAATAATAGAGTAACTGCAACGTTACTTATTATCTCTCATTTATCGGGAAGATTTTATTAAATAGAACTTATTACAGTACCGTAATTCGTTCGTGTGTAATTGACAACTAGCATTTCAAACTCAACTTTACATTAAACTAACCGTCTGTCAATTGCATATATTATTTTATTTAAAAAATTTCAATTGTTGTTGTTATTACTCGAACTTACTTACAGGCATACATTTTTATAAATGAAACAAGATAATTTCAAAGCGAAAAAGTGTATTTTTAAGTTAAAAATCTAATGCAAATAATAATATTGTAATAATGTGTGTGTGTGTGTGTGTGTGTGTGTGTGTGTGTGTGTGTGTGTGTGTGTGCGTGTGTGTGTGCCGATTCTTTAATCTGTACATAATTTCATTTTCTGACATATAGTTTATTTTACAATATTATTTTAAACTGCAAATTGGTTTATTGGATATCAAATTTAAGAAGGCATTCTAATTGTTTATTGCATATAAATATTCATACGAGATCATCATAGGAATAATATTATAGTTTTTATTTATTCTGGTATAAGATGCTGGTGTTTAGTTAGGATTGCTATAATCTCAGAAAAATAAATAAATAAAAATAAAATAGAGAGGGACAGAATCAGGAAATCAGAAGCACTCTTGGAATGTTGCCACCCCTTAAAATAATAAAAAGAAGTGTTAAATACTTGGCGCTCACCTTATATAAAGTGCAATAGGAAATTCAAAAACTCTCAGCTGGTTGTGAAATTCCAGCAATTGGACTTTCCATTCAACGCCATCCAAACTTGTTGTGTTCAAAGTACAATCACCCCCACAAAACTCAATTTTTGTTCTAACAGTACACAAGACACGAGCAGCGCGCACTTCACCACTCAACTGTTTGCTCTTATTGATCGCGCCGGCAAAGAGAGTGGGAGTTGTATGTGGCGCCGCACGCGGCAGTCCACGGGATTATAAGCACAACAACCTTCATTAGGCGGACATCTTTTTGATTGCGTATTCAAAGCACGTAGTAATTTCGTATTAATTCCACTTCTTCGTGTAATTTTTTTCTATCTATCTGTATAAAATTACAATTGCGCGTTATAATACTCTGTTTTCGTCATTTTCGTACTCCAGTTTTGTCACTATTGTATTTATTTATTGGTTAAATCTTTCAACGAAAACAGATTAAGTTTTAATCCAGATAATAAAGTTGGCTTCTTTATTACGGAAACATTCAAACAAAGATTTACGAAACAGAGAGCGTCAGATAACAGTGGCAAACACATATAAAAACAGTTCTCGTGTAAATAAACTAATACTTGAATAAATGTGTGTGTTACAGGAACATAAACAAGTTTATTTAAAAATACTGTACATATCATTGTGTAAATTAGCGCGGCTTTTTGTGTCGTATTTTTACTTCTAACTAATTTTTCATATAAAAAATTTCATAAGTTACATTTTTATTTTATTCTCAAGTAAGCGTCCTCATTTTGTCTTTCAATAACTAAAAATTAACTCACTGGCACTATCGATATCTGAAGACTAATTGCCACGTGGATACAAGGTCCATGCATCCCTATCTTCAACTAATATTTTCCATTCATAAACTGTGTAACTCGCCTTCCTCAAATCATGCTTAATGTTAATTTTCCACCTCACCTATCCTTTCCCTCTGGTTTTCGCTTCCATGCCCCTCTTTCATTTCCCAATTGTGGCACATGTTCTGATCATCACACTCAATGAGACTTAACTGTTGTTCTTATTTGATTTCCTATATAACCCTTTCAGATCCTGCGGCTCATTACGTTACTATTTTTTTTACTTAAATTTCAGATTTGCAATTTTTGTCTAAAATTCATCATCATCATCTGCATTCATGGATTAGGTCTGTTGACCCGTTCCGACTTCAGCCCATCTCGTTCTAGGTCTTCCCACATCTCGGGTGCCTTTAGGTGTGTATTTTGTTATTTGTTTTGGATATCTATCTTCATTCATTCTGTCTATGTGTTGCTTCCATTTTTGTCTATATGTATCTATTTTATCAGTTATTGCAAATATTTCAAGTTCCTGTCTTATTTCTGTGTTCTTGATTCTGTCTTCCTTAGTGCACCCTTTAACATATCTCAAAAAATTTCATTTCTGCCGCCGTTATCCTACTTAGATCTTGTTTTTTATGTATCCAGGCTTCTGAACCATAGAGCAGTACCGGTACTGCCAACGTTTTATAACATTTCAATTGTTTTGTTATTTAGTGATTGTTTTATCGTACCACATATTCCCTGGAATTTTACTATTTTATTAGTTATATCATTATCATAATTAAATTAAATGTCACATCCTAGATAATTGAGATGGTTCACCTGTTCTATGATTTTGTTTCCTATTACTATTTTGGATCTGATTTGATTTTTCCCTTGGAATGCCATTACCTTAGTTTTTTCTATGGATATTTTGAGATTATATTGTTCACATATATTATGTAGTTTAAAAATATTCCTTTGAAGTTCGTCTTCTGTATTTGCTATTATTACCTGGTCATCAGCATATAATAATGTTTTCAAGTAGTGTGTTTTATCTAATTTTATTCCTTTATTTGTTTCTTCGTTCCATTTTTCTATTATATCATTGATGTATAGGTTAAATAAAAGTGGAGAGATACTGCATCCTTGTTTAACTCCTTGATTAGTATGAATTTTATTTTTACTTACTTCATTTCTAGTTTTTATAACAAAATTTGTGTTCCAGTACAAACTCTTTATAGCTGCTATTAAGTGTCTCGGAATTCCTTTTTCTTTTAAATTGTCCAAAGTTTTCCTCTGTCTACTTTATCAAATGCCTTGACAAAATCAATAAAACCTATGTGTGTTTCCTTGTTATATTCCCTTCTTTTGTTTATAAATTCTTTGATCGTAAATATATTATCCATACATGAACGCCCTGGTCTGAATCCACTTTGTTCTTCTGTTAACATTACCTTTGCTATTTGTTTTAACCTAAATGTTAAGATTCTTGAGTATATTTTATAGCCTGCAGTTAAAATACTTATTCCTCTGTAGTTGTTGCAGTCGTTGCGTTCTCCTTTCTTAAAAATATATTGTACTATTGCTGTTGTCCAGGTTTCTAGTATTGTTGCTTGTTTCCAACATAAATTTATAAAATGTAATAATCTCAGTTTAAAAAAATTCCTCCATATTTTATTAATTCCATATTAATTCCGTCTATTCCAGCTGCCTTTCTGTTCTTGGTTGTTTTCAGTATGTCTTCTAATTCTTCCATTGTTATCATATCTATTCCTATCTCACACTCACATATGTTATCTTTAGTTATTTTATTTTCATTATACCACAGTTTTTTATAATGTTCTTCCCATTGTTTCTCCTCTATTACATTGATCTGTATTGTATTATTTTCTTGTTTATTTAGATGTTTCATTACTTTATAGGCTATTTTTGCTGCCCATGTATATCGTATTCTAGTCTGCTTATATATCTATCCCAACTGACTTTGTGTGCTTTTTTAATTTCTCTTTTGGCTATTGCACTTTTATGTTTGTATTCAGTTCTTAATTCTAGTGTTCTATTCTGTAAATATTTGTGATAAGCCTCTTTTTTATCTTTTATTATCCTCTCTAATTCTTCATTCCATATCCTTAAACCCTTCTTGTTATATATTTTATATTTTGTTCCTAATGCCTTATTTTATATTATCCCATTCTCTGTTTATTTCTTCGGAAGTAGGTTTTAATATTAATTGTTCATTTAGTCTATTCTGAAACAGATTTTGTATACTTTTATCTTGTAATAAATGTACTTTGAATGTGGTCTCTTTATTTCTATATTTGTTTTTACTTTTCTTCCATCTTGCTAATATATTTATTTTTGAGACTACTAAATAGTGATCTGAATAGATGTCACTTCCTCTAAATACTCTCATATCTGTTAATAATGATGATGCTTTCTTATTGATTAACACATAATCTATCAGTGAACGAAAACCTCGTGCTGACCATGTGTATTTGTGAATATCTTTTTTCTTATAAAATGTATTTGTTACTTTAAAATCATTAAAAATTGCGAACTGTTTTAATTCTTGTCCATTTTTATTTATGACATTTTCTCTGTGGATCCCAATTACATTTGCCACTGGTTGATTCCCCACTCTAGCATTAAAGTATCCTAATAATATTATTATGTCGTTCTTGTTTATCTTATTTATTTCCTTTTGTAGAGTAGTATAAAATGTTTTTGTTTCTTCAACTCTCCCTTCCTCCGGTGCATCTATTGCTATAATTGTCATATGTCCTCTATTATGCTTAAATCACATTATCATTATTCTTTCGTTAATACAATTATACGTGTCTATTTTGGATCCCCATTTCTTATCCAAATATCGCCACTCCTGCTTTCGCTCTTTCTTTCTGACTTACTCCACTGTAAAACATCATCATATCATTTATCATTTGTGATCCTTCCAATTTTTTGTTTTTTTTTTTTTGTTTCTGAGGCAGCTAATTATTTATTTATGTTTTTATTTTTCATTTCTTTTGTTAGTTCGAATTCTTTGCTTCCCAAGCATCTGACATTCCAAGTCGCTATTTTAAGCTGGTCATGTATTCCAAAACTCTTGTCTAAAATTATTATTTTTGAAACTGTTTTCATAATAAAAATACGATATAAAAATTTAGGTCTGAAATGGATAAAGATCACGTAGGCAAATGTTATATAATTTTCTCCATTCAGGAATCTGCCAATTGCGGCGCGTTCTATATGCCCAATGATACATTAAACCCCTGGAAAAATTAATTTCATTAATAATAATGAATAGTTATTTTTCATTTTTTAATGAAATTAAATTTTCAAGAACTATTGAACATACAGGACGCGACAAAAATATAAAAAGAGTCTTCAAAATATTACATTGTCACCATCGATTAATTTCCCCTATAAAATGTAATATATTATATAAACCTTGTGCTTAAAATATTCATTTCAACCCCCATCCTACTTATAGTCTGCTCGTCTATCTTCGTTCCTAAGCATTTTACTTTTAAATACTCGTAATATTTTCCGCTCTCTTAAAATAAGAGATCATGTTTCGCATCCACATAATGTAGCCTAACTGAAATAATTGCTGATTTTTAATACTTTTAGTAAATATTTATTGAGAGAAGTTGGCATGATAATAGTCCCTGTAATGCATAGTAATTAGAATGTGTTTTCACTATCGCCTAATAATACATCATCAACATAGGTATACCGGCAGCTGATTAATAATGTTGACTTATGCGCTCTCTTTATCCTTCAAAGACTTCATTGCATGCTCTATACAGCGGTTTCCAACCTTTTTCGACTCGCGAACCCCTTCCACAACGATATGAGTTGGGTGAACTACTGACTTTTAAATATAGGTACATACAGTAGAAAAGCATAAATTTTAATTCCAAGAAAAATGTTATAATAATAATAATAATAATAATAATAATAATAATAATAATAATAATAATAACACTTTATTTATTCTGGCAGAGTTAAGGCCATAAGGCCCTCTCTTCCACTCAACCAGCACAAATACAAATAAATATTCGACAAATATAGATATACACTATACTAATTATAAACAGTTAAAGATACAATAAATGTAGCAATGTAAATGTCATGTACAAACAACATTTTATAGGGTAATAACAATAATGATACGATAATAATAATAATAAATATAAATATGATACATTATACGGGAAACGCCAATTAATATATATATCTTACACTGGATAATAATGAAATCGAGTTTAGAGCAGTCCCGCGCTGTAGCCGAGCGGTTAAGGTAGGAAGCCTTGGCGCAGAGCTACGGGACTTGCGCTGGTTCGAGTCTCCATGGGGGAAGAAATTTTCTCATGGTATTTCGGCCAGTATGGGACCGGTGCCCACCCAGCACCGTGAGGCAATTGGGTAGCTACAATAAGTAGCGGCTCCAGGTTGAGGAACCAGCTATAACGGCTGGGGGACTCGACATGCTAACCACATGTCACCCCTACACTGGCTGTTGATCATCTACCTCTGTGATTGACACATGTGGATGTGAAGGGCCAGCAGCCGGCTGGTAAAAGGGCAACTGCTGAAAAGTGGAAAGACCCTCAATCGGAATCGGAGTTTAGAGCAAATATAAATTTAGATTTATTTTAAAAGATGCCAATGTCCGGCAGCCCCTTATTTCTTGTGGTAGGGAATTCCAGTTGCGAGAAGTGGAGATGGTATATGACATGGAGTGATGTGATGTCCTATGTTGCGGTATATTAAGTAAGAGACTATGTTGTGATCTTGTGTTTAAGTTATGGTTTGAGGATAGATACTGGAAACGGGATGATAAATAATTGGGAATCGAGGTATGTAGGATCTTAAATAGGAGAATTAGACGGTGCGATTTTCTTCTCTCTTTTAGATGTAGCCATGACAATTCGTGGAATAATGGAGAAATGTGATCGTATTTTCGAACATTAAATATGAATCTGATACACATATTATGGACACGCTGCAGTTTGTCCGACAATCCGTCACTTATGTCAGTTAGTAGAACGTCACAGTAGTCAAAATGCGGCATCACTAAAGTTTGGATTAAAATTCTTTTAAGAGTTGTAGGAAGAAAATGTTTAAGTCGCTTTAGGGAATGCATTATGGAGAAGATCCTTTTAGATGTTTGTTTTACTTGCACATGCCAATTTAAATTAGAATCTAAGTAAAATCCCAAGTTTTTAACGACGTCGGTATAAGGAATTTGTTCATTATCTAATATGACAGCCGGCATATTGCCATTGTTTATGAGGTGTAATAGCCTTGGATGTCCGATAATTATTGCTTGCGTTTTTCAATAACATTAAATTAACTTAACCCTTAACGGTTAATAAAATTACTCTAGTTACGGCTTAAAATTTACACAATGTGTAGGCCTAGTTGTAGTGAAATCAAATGCATTCCTAACGTTATTACATAAGTGTAATTCAGGCATTCGCGGTAAATATTAATTTATTGTGGAAATAATGTATATATTCCCCATGTTACACATATGCAACAACGGGCATTATAGGATTAATTTAATTTTAAAATAATAATAATATTGTTGTTATTATTGTTGTTATTATTGTTATTATTGTTGTTATTGTTATTATTGTTATTATTATTATTGTTGTTATTATTATTGCTATTATTATTATTGTTATTATTAGTGTTATTATTGTTGTTATTATTATTGTTGTTATTATTATTATTATTAATATTATTATGCAGAAATGAAGGAAACAATAATATACCTAACCTCGAAACCCGCCATTTCGGAAAACGTTTGACGAACCCCTTCAAACATTTGGCGAACCCCCGGGGGGTTCGCGAACCACAGCTTGAGAAACGTAGGTATAATATATTATTACTGTAACTGAACTGCTCCCGAACACGAGCATTTGCTCATTCGGGTTCCAATACCGTGCATAACATTTATTTGTTAATAAAATTTATTGTTATTCTAAGTAATTATACATTATAATGTTTTATAGTTGAGTAGAAATAACAGAAAGAGCTCAAGCAGGAGTAGCAATATTAGTAAGCACAAGAGTAAGGAAAACAATAACTGCATACGAATGGATAAATCAGAGAATAATGAAAATAAGATGCAAAATACCAAAAGGAAATCTTACTGTAATAGGAATCTATGCACCAGAGGAAGGCGGAAAACAAGAAACAACAAGATTTTACCAACAACTACAAAAGATAATAGATCAAACAAACAAAAACGATTACTTAGTCATAGCAGATGCAAATGCACCTATAGGGAAAACACCAATTACAAATGTAACAGGAAACAATGGAAGAAACGCTAAATTATAATGGGAAAACGTTATTAAATTTCGCATGCTTTAACCAATTGAGAATAACGAACAATTACTTCAGACATAAGGAAATATATAAATATACGAGAAGTGAGAGAGGATCATGCTCTATAATAGATTATATTATGGTTAATGAAAAAATGAAAAATCTGGTCAGAGACACACTAGCCTTCAGAGGAAGCGATATACATAGTGACCATTACCAATTGATTAGTAAAATAGATATACAAAAGAAATGGTATAGAAATGGGAATAAATGATTAAAGAAGAAGGAAGAAAACAAACAAGAATTTTATAAAATAAATTTGTTAGAAGAAGAATCGATACAAGATTTATACAAAAGAAGGCTAAAAGATTATACAAATGCGGAAGAGTCAAAAAAAGGAAATTGAAGAAGAATGGAATAGTATAAAAGAACTTATACCTAAAAAAAAACAAAATAATTATTAGGAACAAAGAAAGTAGGAGGAAGAAACAAAGGACTAAAAAAATGGGATTCCGAAATCAAGAAATTGGTAAGAGATAAAAAGGAGGCCTACTTAAAATACTTAAATAACAAGAATGGCCAAAACAGAATAGAATATAATAGAACAAGAGCATTAGTAAAAAAATATACCAGAAAATTAAATACAGTACATTGGGAAAGACACATAGCAGAAATGGAACACAATTTACACGGAAGACAAGACAAAGTTCATAAATTTATAAAAAGCCTTAATTCTGAAGTAAAAGACAAAACAAATCTGCTAACTATACAAGATATAGAATTAGAAAATTATTATAAAGAACTGTGGACGGACAAACAAAATAACGAAGAAATAACACTCATAGAGACAAACGAACAATATGCAGAAGTAGATGAATTAGAGATGCAAAAAATTATAGAAATATTAAAGAAATGTAAAAATAATAAAGCATGCGGCATAGACAATATAAACATAGAATTGATAAAAAATGTCCCAAAGAATTTTCCAGAAAGATTATTAAAATTCTATAATAGGTGCTGGAAACAAAATACAATACCAGAAGAATGGAAAATTGGAAAAATAATCTCAAGATTTAAAAAGGCGATAAAACAAAGCCAGAAAACTATAGAGGCATAAGCTTACTATGTGCAGCATACAAAATATATGCAAAAATGATCAACCAAAGATTAACAATTATAGTAGACGCAATAATATCAGAAGAGCAGACAGAATTTAGGAAAGGAAGAAGCTGCACAGACAACGTATTCACTTTAAAACAAATAATAGAAAAGCGAAGAGAATTCAACTTAGAGACGCACATCCTCTTTATAGATTATAAGAAGGCCTTTGATAAAGTGTCTAGACCAAAATTATGGAACATATTAAGTGAAAAAGGAATTCCACTACACTTAATAGCAGTAATTAAGAAAATTTATGAGAAAACAAAAATAAAAATAAAACAAAGGGAACCAGTACATATAACAGGAGGAGTTAAACAAGATTGTCCACTATCAACCACTCTTTTTAACATTTATTTTGACGACATGATAAAATCATGGAAGCAAATGACGACTGGGGGAATTAACTTAGGAAATATAGTAATAAAAACAGTAGCCTCTGTAGATGATCAGATTTTAATAGCAAAAACAGAGGACGAACTACAAAGAATGCTATATAAACTAAATGAAATATCAAAAAGATACAACATGGAAATATCCTCACAAAAATAAAAAACAATGGCCCTCAAGGGTGATCATCCAGTTCGGACAAAGATAATATTAGAAAATAAACCAAAGAACAAGTAGTAAGATATAACTTCTTAGGTTGCGAAATATCATACACAGCGGAAACAGATATAAATAACAAACTAAATAAGTTTAATTATATAACAGGAACACTAAAAATAACTTTAAAAAATAAAGCCAGGAAAGACTCTATAATGAAATTATACAAGACAATGGCAGTGCCTATTATTACTTATGGATCCGAAACATGGACAGTGACAACACAACAATCAGCCAGAATACAGCTGAAATAAGATTCCTCAGACCAATAGCAGGATATCAAAGAACAGACAAAAAAACGTAACGCAGAAATAAGACAACAACTAAAAGTAGAGGAATTAACCACAACAATAGAAAAATACAGAACAAACTGGAAAGAACACTTGGCAAGGATGACTGAGAATAGAATACCAAAAGCAGCATACAACTGTTCACTACGATGAAGAAGAAGTATGGGAAAACCAAGGAAAAGATGGAAAGAGCAGCAATTTGAGCCGGAACAAGCTAGAAAATAAGCCTAAACCGTGAAGAAGAAGAATAAGTTATTCTAGTTTCCCTCCATGGTATCTTTACCATGTCGTGGTGGAGTGGCTTGCGTGCTTAAATGATCCCGAGAGCTATGCCGGCGGTAGCGTTGCTGCCGATAGCGTTACCCATGCCGGACTGGTCGAAGGTGATAAGCCAGACGAAAAAAAGTACCTTGGTCGAAAGAGTGACGATCTTTAACCGTAAAAATACAACCGTCAAAAAATGCAGACATGGGGTTCAACTGGGGTAAAATTTTCCGGAGGTCAAATAGTCCCCCATTCGGTTGTCCGGGCGGGGACTACTTCAGGGAACCCATGCCAAAGGCTAAAACATAGGGACATTTTCCTAGGAACGTGGAATGTTAGTATTTACCAAGAATGAGATGGGAGAATAACATTAAGTATGATTTGACGGAAGTAGATTATACCGGGGCTGATTGGAAAACATTGGCTCAGGATAGGAATATGTGGAGAGCTTATGTCCGCGCGGCCATGAACCTGCGGGTTCGATAGAGCCAGTGAGTTAGAGTTAGTTATTGTAGTTTGAGTAACACTGAACTTAGTTAAGCATTATAATACACACAAACCTGAATGGCTCTGCTCTTCCATATCTTGTACGGATTGTCCCATAGTCCCGTGTCAGCCACCATGCTTGAGGATAGAAACCTATCAACAAAAAATAATTACATTATACTACTGTTTAATCCAATATATAAAAATTAATGTTTATTTATTGGTTTGTTTGTTTGTTCGTACTTTATGCGCAGCCACACCGTTGATCCGATTGTGATGGGGCTTTTTGCAAAATGTACAGGAGATTCCCGGGATGAACATAGGCTATAAGAGAGTTGTGATACTCAACTCCTACACCTTTAAAGTCGCAATTTGTAGTGGAAAACGTGAAAAAAGTAGCTTTTTGGACGCTTGAATGGCTTACGCTGCCTAAACAAATACACAACATTAATGTACACAGAATTCAATATCTCAAAAAGTTCTACAAAAAAAAGTCCGCTACAGTATATGTTTATCTCTTACGGATAACTCACAATAGCCATTTTTTTTTCATTGATGCCAAGAAGATCGAGACAAGTACGTAGATTCCTGTGCAAGCATAGCAGCACATGCCGGGTATTCTTTTACGGATAACTCACAATAACGAATTTTGTCTTTTAGTTCATTTACTTATTTAACTAAACATAAAACACATTAATTTTCGTATTTGAGCTCATTTATGTCAAGAAGATGGGGATAAATAGATTCTCGGAGAACGCCGGGTAATCAGCACGGGGTACCTATAAATATACATTTATAATTATTTTTCTTTTACTTATTCATCTAAACATAAAAATCACATTAATTTTCATTTATTTAGGCGTAGCAGCGCACGCCGGGCATTAGCTAGCATACATATAAAAAATAAACAAACAATACTTATAATTCTGCTTATATCAGAGTTTTCAAACTATGATCCGCGAACCACGGGTGGCCCTCAAGGTCCTCTGAAATCAACATATATTAAAAATGACTATTTAACTCATGCCCCATATGGGAGTCAATGACCAATCACGTTTCAATGAATTTTGGTTTACAACCAATGACAGTCGTTTCACCTCGCTCTTTACCAGCTCCTGATTTTGTGATAAAGCTCCTCCGATCTAATATTCTGAATAGGTCAGAACATTATTGTGCAGTGACTGATTCTTCAAAAATTCGTTGAATAGACTATAGCAAATAATGAATAGAATCCTTCGAACTACACGTTTGATAATTGTGTGATCAGTAATTATATTTTTAAATACCGGTAATGATTTTACTGAGTAGTTTACCAGAAAAATAAATTAATAACCTATAATGTTGGTTATAATATATAGTTCGATTGTTTCATTTTTTCTCCACTAGGGTGCATTCTTACAATATTGCGATCCTATTTGACAATAAATAATATGATGAAGTTGCAGGGAATAAACAAATGAAGCATAACGACACATTTCTGATTTGTATTCAAACATCGTCGTTTACTTTAAATATATAAGTATTTTTTTAAAAAACTATTTTTAACTAGTTGGCCGTGGTGGACTAGTGGTTATGCTCCTTGCCTCTGGTCCCGAGGGTCAGGGGTTCAAACCCGGCCGGGGTCGATGGATTTTTTTAGGATGGAAAAATCCAAGGAGCAAGTCCTCCGGAAGGGACTTTGAGCCGTGGGTCCCGACTCTGAAGATTTTCAGGCTCGTAAAAGATCTTTAAGCCTGAATGAAAAAGCCTCTAAGCAAAATTTACCGAATTTTCCCGTCCTAGTACTACCTTGGTTTCCTAGGTTTCAGTATGAGGCGGAACGCTGACCACGGACCACTCAAATAACATCTATACGAAAACAAGTGTAACTAAATTAGTATGGTTAAAATTCTTCCCTGTAGGGGGATAGCGCCTAAATCTCTGTTAAGGGAAACATTGGCTTACGAGAAGATATTTAAATAATGATTTTGAGTAAACAGCTTAATTTTATTCGTTGAATAGTCCTAACAAATGCCACTCTTGATTTCCAAATCCTCTAGAAAAATTCACTTCGTGATTCGTGAATTTATCTAGAGCAGTGGTTCCCAATCTTTTCCGACACAACAATCTGAGTTGGGTGAACCATCGACTTTTAAATACACATACAGTAGACATGCATAAAATGTAATTCCAAGCGAAAGGTTTAATAACCTTAAATTAACTTAACCCTTAATGGTTAATAAACTTACTCTAGTTACGGCTTAAAAGTTACACAACGTGTAGGCCTAGTTGTAGCGAAATCAAATACATTCCTAACGTTACATAACTGTAAATCAGGAATTCGAGGTAAATATTAATTTATTGTGGAAATAATGGGATAAATTTCCGATGTTACACACATGTAACAAGGGGAATTATAGGGATATTGATTTTAAAATAATAATAATATTAATATTATTATTATATTATATTATATTATATTATATTATATTATATTATATTATATTATATTATATTATATTATATTATATTATATTATATTATATTATATTATATTATATTATATATTATATTATATTATATTATATTATATTATATTATATTATATTATATTATATTATATTATATTATATGATATTATATTCTATTATATTATATTATATTATATTATATTATATTATATTATATTATATTATATTATATTTATATTATATTATAATGTAGTATGTATTATTTTTTATTATTATTAATATTATTATATTATTATTATTATTATTATTATTATTATTATTATTACAATGCTGCAGAAATGAAGGAAACAATAATAGACATAACCTCGAAACCCACCATCATAGAAAAGTTTTGGCGAACCCCTTAAAATATATGGCGAACCCCCTGGGAGTTCGCGAACCACAGGTTGGGAAACGATGATGTAGAGGATTTGGAAATCACTCGTGACATTGCTTATGATAATTAATCCTGATTTTAAAACATTATTTTCCTCCATGGAAAAACAGACATTAAATGTGCTTGGTCTAACGGCTGCTGCCGGCCTCACGTCCATATGAAGTAGCCGATCATCCAACCAATGTAGGGGTGGCATGTGATCAGCCGTTATAGCTGCTATCCTTAACCTGTAGCCAGTACTTTTTATAGCTACTCAAAATCCTCACGAGTAGGCATTGGTCCCATACAGGCCGAAATTGAAATTATAAAATACCTTCCTCCGTGCGGACTGGAACCAGCGCAAGTCCCGTAGCTCAGCAGCAAAGTGCGATGCCTTAAACCACCAGAATATTTGTATCACTATTCAGTTGTGCTGGTGGATATGCGGCATTGTATAATTTTCTATTAACGAGCAAAGTCTATGGCTGAGCCCATTACATAAACTAAATGTCATTTCTTTAATATATCGGCTAATATATACTTTGTTCTAGAATTCTTTCAGATTTGCTACTGTGAAGTAACTGTATTTATTAGACAATAATGAGCTTTGACCTAGGGGACCTAAAGAACACACGCAGCTTCCATTAACTAAGGTTGAGGTTTCATTACTAATTATTTTAGAAATGGCTATGGTGCTGGACTGATTTTCAAAAATAGGTTAGATATGCCAAATTAACCGGTTAACATATATCTCTATCTCAATCTCAAACAATAAAAAAAAGTAAGATAAAATTTATTTTTGCGCGATAGTGCGTTTTGTCGTACTTACAGCAATGGCGACCATGATTGAAAGTTCAACTTCCTACATTTCGGGATTGCCAACATACATAACTATACTGTAATATTACATTTACACCCACGTGCGGGAAATAAAACCACTGCCCTCTATGTATAATACGTACAATGTATATAGGCCTACAAAAAATATTCGAAAGGTAGTGTTAATATTCATTATACGTAACAAATTACTGCATTTTAAATGAACTGAACTTTATTCGAAACAATATAAAACAATCAATACAGTACTTGCTGCCATTTTATCAATAATTGTTTTTAAGGCCTCCTGTTGTTTCAACGAATAAACATTGCCCACACTGTTAATGTTTTAGTTAATTTTTTATAATGAACGCAAATATTTCCAACAAAGATGTTATTATTTTACTATTATGTATTATTTTGAAAACACCATCACGCAAAAAATAGTGTACAACGCACGTTTGTGAAGTGTTTTTACAGAATCTCGATTTTCCCTCGATTCTGTAAAAACCACATCCCAACCTCGCATCCTAATATACCATTGGAGTAGAATAATAGATTGGTTGGCACAATATTTTAATTTTGAAAAAGTTTGAGAAACTTTTTTTTAAACGAAAAAATAACAATGAAAGTCTTTGTGCTGTTTATTTGTAGACCCTATATAGTCTTACGATATACAGTATAAATAGAGATATTAGAAAACAAATATTTATGTATTTATTTAACAGGTTTCACAATGTTACCAACATCTTCCTGCGACCAATTAACCTACTTTTATTTTCTTCCACCACATTTCTTCGTACTTCCAATCTAAATCTTTCAATATTTGTTCCTCCCTAATGCTGCTTAAAACACCATCAATCCACGATATTTTTTACCGTCCTCTTCTTCTTATTAACTCACTGGCACTTACGAACCCGTAGGCTAATGACCGCACGGACAAAAGCTCTCCTCACATCCATATCCTGAGCTAATGTTTTCTAATCATCCCCTGTATAATTTACTTCCCTCAAATCATGGTTAATGTTACTCTTCACTTCATTCTTGGCCTACCTATTGGGCACTTTCCCTCTGATTTACCTACAAGAAGGTTCTATGCCTGTCTTTGATTCCCCATCCGTGCCATATGTCCTGTCTATCGCAGTCAAGGAGACTTATCTCTTTTTTTTACGTCTGGTTTCCCATAAAGATCATGTAGTCCACTGTTACGGAGTCTTCTCTATTCGCCTGTCTCTTCCGACCAAACATGTTCCCAAGAACTTTGTTCTCGAATACTCGTAATATTTTCTCATCCCTTGAAGTAAGAGTCCATGTTTCACATCCATATAATATAACTGGGAGAATAACAGTTTTATTTATTTTCAGTTTAAAGTTTTTTGAAAGGAGTACGATAACAGTCCCTGTAATGCGTAATAGCATGCATTTAGAGGATTCAGTCTATGTTCAATATCTTTGTGCATCTCATTCATATCTGTAATTATTGTTCCTAGGTACTTAAATTCAGTTACTTCTTCAAATTTTCCTTCATTTGTCATGAACTGTACAGTAGGCCCACTTCCATCATATAGGCCTAATTGATTTCTATATCTGACCATATATTTCCAACCTCAATTTCTTAGTGTTACACAGTAGAGTGGGGGGCGTGTTGGCCCTTAGTATATCATCGCTATCACCTAATGTGTTACACAGTAGAGTGGGGGGCGTGTTGGCCCTTAGTATATCATCGCTATCACCTAATGTGTTACACAGTAGAGTGGGGGGCGTGTTGGCCCTTAGTATATCATCGCTATCACCTAATGTGTTACACAGTAGAGTGGGGGGCGTGTTGGCCCTTAGTATATCATCGCTATCACCTAATGTGTTACACAGTAGAGTGGGGGGCGTGTTGGCCCTTAGTATCTCATCGCTATCACCTAATGTGTTACACAGTAGAGTGGGGGGCGTGTTGGCCCTTAGTATCTCATCGCTATCACCTAATGTGTTACACAGTAGAGTGGGGGCGTGTTGGCCCTTAGTATCTCATCGCTATCACCTAATGTGTTACACAGTAGAGTGGGGGGCGTGTTGGCCCTTAGTATCTCATCGCTATCACCTAATGTGTTACACAGTAGAGTGGGGGCGTGTTGGCCCTTAGTATATCATCGCTATCACCTAATGTGTTACACAGTAGAGTGGGGGGCGTGTTGGCCCTTAGTATATCATCGCTATCACCTAATGTGTTACACAGTAGAGTGGGGGGCGTGTTGGCCCTTAGTATATCATCGCTATCACCTAATGTGTTACACAGTAGAGTGGGGGGCGTGTTGGCCCTTAGTATATCATCGCTATCACCTAATGTGTTACACAGTAGAGTGGGGGGCGTGTTGGCCCTTAGTATCTCATCGCTATCACCTAATGTGTTACACAGTAGAGTGGGGGGCGTGTTGGCCCTTAGTATCTCATCGCTATCACCTAATGTGTTACACAGTAGAGTGGGGGGCGTGTTGGCCCTTAGTATATCATCGCTATCACCTAATGTGTTACACAGTAGAGTGGGGGCGTGTTGGCCCTTAGTATATCATCGCTATCACCTAATGTGTTACACAGTAGAGTGGGGGGCGTGTTGGCCCTTAGTATATCATCGCTATCACCTAATGTGTTACACAGTAGAGTGGGGGGCGTGTTGGCCCTTAGTATATCATCGCTATCACCTAATGTGTTACACAGTAGAGTGGGGGGCGTGTTGGCCCTTAGTATCTCATCGCTATCACCTAATGTGTTACACAGTAGAGTGGGGGGCGTGTTGGCTCTTAGTATCTCATCGCTATCACCTAATGTGTTACACAGTAGAGTGGGGGCGTGTTGGCCCTTAGTATCTCATCGCTATCACCTAATGTGTTACACAGTAGAGTGGGGACGTGTTGGCCCTTAGTATCTCATCGCTATCACCTAATGTGTTACACAGTAGAGTGGGGGGCGTGTTGGCCCTTAGTATCTCATCGCTATCACCTAATGTGTTACACAGTAGAGTGGGGGGCGGTGTTGGCCCTTAGTATATCATCGCTATCACCTAATGTGTTACACAGTAGAGTGGGGGGCGTGTTGGCCCTTAGTATATCATCGCTATCACCTAATGTGTTACACAGTAGAGTGGGGGGCGTGTTGGCCCTTAGTATATCATCGCTATCACCTAATGTGTTACACAGTAGAGTGGGGGGCGTGTTGGCCCTTAGTATATCATCGCTATCACCTAATGTGTTACACAGTAGAGTGGGGGGCGTGTTGGCCCTTAGTATATCATCGCTATCACCTAATGTGTTACACAGTAGAGTGGGGGGCGTGTTGGCCCTTAGTATCTCATCGCTATCACCTAATGATACTACATCATTAAAATAAACTAACGACTTATTAATTTCATTGATTTGAAGGCCTTCTTTATTCTCTAAAGATTTCATGGCATGCTCTAGTAAAAACATTTCATAGTATAGGAGATAGAGTAACTCCTTGCTTTAACCCATTATGGATTTCAAAAGTGAGCCTATCTGAAAATCGTTTGCCTACACGCGCCCAACACTTTTTGCCATTTAGAGACATTCAAATAAGTATTTTTTAAAAATTCCGAACTCCATGGGCAAAAATATGATAAGGTTAAAATTGTTTTAAATGTTGGGTCACAAGTGAATAATCTAAATAGGAATGCAATCAAGAATAGATGCTGCAAACAATTAATATTATGCATTTGAAAGTATATTAAGGAAAATATATATTTCACAGCGCCTTAAAATTCAACTTTATAAAACGGTAATATTGTCTATAGCATTGTATAGATCTGAATCATGGATTTTCACGAGTAAAATAGAAGGAATTCTCCGAAATTGGGAGCGGAAGATTTAAAAAAAAATACACTGGTCAACATGATTTCTGTCTCATGAGTACCAATAGTTGTACTTAATGCAGTTTTTTATCGTGTTTTCAAATATGTATTCGAAATTTCTCCATCACCCACAGTTTTTTTTATTTCAATTTCAATTAATCGATTTCAATGATTATTTTTTTAATAAACTTTCTTTTCGTCCATTTGTCCATCGTAAAATAAAACCAAATGAGCTAACTCAAGAGATTTCAGCAATGGAAAAGAGATATCAAGGCAAATGGAATCCTAATATGATGGTCGATTATTGTTGGACCATCACGAGGGATGTTCCACAGGCAAAATATAGTAGAAAATCGTAATTTTTTTATTTTCTAGGTGAGTCCGAATGGTCGAATATTGTGTAGTTACGAATGAAGAAAACATTAAAGTGTTTGCAATTATAAATTCCTGTCTCTCAGAAACCTTGCGTAATGGAGAAAAACCGATATCATATTTGAATTCAGGAGAAAAAATACTATCAGAATCACATATTTTTCTTTCTGAGACAAAAAAAAATAGTTTCTTTTTTGTTGCTCAGTGATGTCTACGACGTTTCATGGCAAACTGCCATTCAGAGCAAAAATAGTTATCAATAATGAAATAATAGAACAGATAGCACACTAACTATCTTGGTTCAGATATAACATATAGCTATATAGATATTAAATTATGTGCGGCACCATAAGAAGAACCATCCGAAAGACTCAAAGGGACACTCAAGTCAGATTTTATAAAATTATGGATGTTCCTGTTCTTTTATATGGGTCTGAATCTTGGTTACTTACAAAAAAAATATCTCACACATTCAAGCCACTCAAATTAAATTTTTAAGATCCGTATAAGGATGTAACGCATGGATAGATTACATAATGAGTCAATAAGAAATGAATTGGATATATTTTCAATACTCGATAAACTAGAAGAGCACAACTACCGATGGAAGGAATATTTAGACAAATTACTCAAAACGATCAACGCCTACAAACTGTATGGTAAAATATATTTGGGACTGACAAGGAAACGATGAACTTGAGACCCGAAACAGGTCACACTGACCTAATCCTAGAAAGGAAGAAGAAGATCTATGGACCAACATGTGAAAAATGAGCTTTGGAGAATTAAAATGAACTACGAGTTATATTTATCTATGTATCTATAATGGTGGAGACAATATTGAGCCATAGTCTTTTACATCTCAGGAGTCACCAGACCAAGTTAATTTAGTTATCTTACGAGTATTTGCTTGCAGATGTCATGAAAGACATGTGGTCAACACACCGACTCGATGAGACATCTAGCAGGCAACCAATGTATTACTAGGATGTTGAGGTCGGTAAACTTTGTTTAGGAGCCTCTTTATTCAGGCTTAAGCATCTTTTACTAGTCTGAACATCTTCAGACTCGGGACCCACGGCTTAAAGTCCCTCCCGCAGGATTTGCTCCTTGGAATTTTCCGTCCTAAAAAATCCCTCGACCCCGTCCGGGTTTCAACCCGCAACTCTCGGAACAGAGGCAAGGAGTATAACCACTAATCCACTGCGGCCGACAACCACGAGTTACACAAATTGTTTAATTCATTACTATATTAGATATAGTAGCTACTGTGAAAATAGTAATTGTGAAATTAGTAATTAAGTAGACTGGAATGGTTTGGTCATGTTTTGAGAGTGATAAACACAAGGATATTCAAAAACATTTTGAATGAGAAACCAGACGGAAGGAGAAAGAGAGGAAGACCGAGGTTGCGATTGATGGATGAAGTAGGACTTGAGACTGATGGGAATTAAGAGGTGGAGAAGTAAGGCATTGGACATACAAGAATGGACATTTGTCTTAAAGGAAGCCAAGGTCAAACTAAAAGGACTGTATATATACATATAAATTTCGATAATGTTGTGATTCTTATAGTAAGGATCCGACATTGACATTATTAAGAAGAAAGAGCAAAACTAAAATTCTTAATAGAAGTTCAAAGTTGACTACTCTATTTAACAGCGCAGTTAAACAACTCATGACGTCAAAGTACAAATTCAAATATGAGTGTAAAAACTATTGTATTTTGCTGTAATTTTAATTATAGTTACCCCATGCATTAGGTTAATGTCGGTGCACATTTAGAGAATTTAATTGTTGCTTGCGCCAATAATGTCGATGTTGTTTTGAATCACGAGAACTCCTTGTGAAAGTTCAGCCATTTCTTCAAAAGATGCCGTTTTAAATGTCTGCTGTTGGCGGTGAGCAATATTACCTACATATACGTACTTTAAATAGAACTACGAGAATGCTCTTTTTAAATCTCATAAAGTCGTATTATTATCGCCACAGTATAATGATTGTCCGTTTATATATAAGGGAGTGCCGCGTGACAATGCTTGATATTGATTAACTTGCGGAATTCTATTATAATGGCGGTAGTCGGCATCTTTGTATTTAATTATTAGGGCTAGGATTTTTAAGTACTAAAAGTTAAGATTCCAACATAGTATAATGAGAAGTTAGGCTTATGACTGTCTTTTGTTTTGGTTTTACGCACAAACAGTTGAATAGTATAATGAGAAGTAAGACTACCGACTTTCTTTTATCTTGGCTTCACTCACAAACAGTTGATTAATGTACTAATGGCATTGCAATCTTATCTTTTATTATATGAAAATCCTAGCCCTATTAATTATATATAACAGTTGCGGAATAACAAAGCGAGCCGCTGGACAACCATCACAGTGAGGCTACAATACCTCAACATACACCCTTCGACAAAAAAAATGAGTCATCTCTTGAACGCACATTTCTTCTAAGTCATACTCGGCACAGCGCTGGGTTCAAACTAGGAAACTAGTCATAATTGTGCAAGTCCTTGAGCTACTGTGTTATGTGGCATAAACCGAAGACTCTCCTACGTGTTCTGATAGGTCAGCGATAAAGCATGCGGTAACTGTTTCTGTTAGTGAAGATCGCAGGTTCGCGTCTTCAATTACGCAATTTTTTTTCGTGATATTTGTATTAAAACGTTTTATGAATTAAAAACATTTTTTTTCGTGATATTTGAATTAATCTATACTTTTTAAGTTCATAATTGTTTTTTATACCGTTGAGGTTATAACAATGCTAAATTACATATTTTTATAAGCTTTATATTAACTTGACCTGTATCTGTCTATGTAACGGACCTGTATCTATGTAACGGAATCTTTGAACATGATTTTCACCCACTTAAAAACATTAGATCGACTTGAAACTTTGTATACTTGTAAAGGACTCATGACAATACAATAATTTCATTATTTTTTTAAATCCTGGCCAGAATCATCAGAAAATAAAAAAAAAAATTAAAACCGGTGTAATAGGTTAGGCGGACTTATCGACTTTTTAGTCAATCGTTGTAAGAGCTCAGTTGGTAGAGCGGTGGACTGTAGTGGTATATAATTTCAGTAATCCATAGGCCGCTGGTTCAAATTCAGGCCGGAGGATTTTTTAGAAGAGTATTAAGCAATTAAATTTTCATGGGATTCCAGTTTATGACAATCAATTAAACTAAAAATTAAAAAATAAATAATAGTTAAAAAAACTGAAACAACACGCTTTATTAGAAAACCATACTAAAAAATTAAAAATAAATAATAGTTTTAAAAAACTAAAACAACACGCTTTATTAGAAAACCGAACTAAAAAATGAAAAATAATTTTAATTTCCAACACGCTTGGGATAAAATTAAAGTGGTCAACAAAAAAATCATCTCCAACACATCTAGAATAAAACTAGAGTTATCTACAAAAAAAATAATTTTACCATCAAAAGCGTGGGGTGCTTTTTATGGTTTTTACGTTTTCTTCTTAGATACTTTAATTTTACCAATATCTGTTTATTATCAAATATATTAATTGATATATGGGCACCCCATGCTTTTGATGGTAAAAATAATTTTTTTTGTAGATAACTCTAGTTTTATTCTAGATATGTTGGAGATGATTTTTTGTTGACAACTTTAATTTTATCCCAAGCGTGTTGGAAATTAAAACTATTTTTCATTTTTAGTTCGGTTTTCTAATAAAGCGTGTTGTTTTAGTTTTTTAAACTATTATTTATTTTTACCTTGTATACTACCGTCTTCCTCAACTATTTAAAATTTTCGTTGATTTCACTTTAGGCCTTTCGATGCATACTTCATCTTCTGGAGTTGTTGTAGTAGTATTGAATTAACTGTATGTCTAATAGAGGGTTTTGCTCATTAGGCATATTTTCGTTGAGAATGTTTGTATTTTTGGCCTTCTTGATAATTTCGATTTCTTCTAAAATGTTAATTTTGTGTCTGTTGTTTTCCCTGTGTATAATTGACATTGTATTATCGATATTGTTGAAACTGTGGCCGCTTTCTGAAATGTGTTTAGCTAAATTTGATTTGATTGTTAAAGGAGAAGGCAAATCAAATTTCGCTGTTCACCTGATTTGAATCCAATCGAAAATGTGTGAGCTAAGATGAAAATAGAGATGAACTCTAATTGGCCTGCAGATGCACGAAAGACGAAAGATCGCTTATGGCAACAAATTCAAGACGCCTGGGATGCTCTAGACGATTGTCCACGTGCCTGTAGAAATTTGATTGCATCAATGCCCCGAGGATTGAGGGCGGTAATAGATGCTGAGGGTTCATACACCCGATATTAATTTTGTTAAAGTTTTCATTTTAGAAGATATTATTTTCTTTCTTCATTTAATTATTAGAAGGTTTTCATTTATGTGTTTTGTGTGTGCATTAAAGCCATAAAACTCAAATATAAAATTAAATATGAAACTATATTACAGGCGAAATGCTATCCTAACATTCAGTAAAAAAAAGTAGAACGGGAATCGAACCCGTGAGGTTACGAACGCAGATGTTGTGTGTTAAACCTCTCGACCACGGAAACACACAAAGGCAAGTTCTCTCTTTTATGTTACTTGAGTGTGCACTGCGTTAACTAGCAAACAACACAGTACAATTACTGAAAACGTGTTAATGTGAATAAGGCTTCTGCGAGTGCTCACGAAGTTCCCCGATCGGTTGATAGAATCAAGAGATGACTCATTTTTTGTCTAAGGGTGTACAAATAAAACATCATCATCATAATCTGCATTCATGGATTAGGTCTGTTGACCCGTTCCGACTTCAGCCCATCTCTTTCTAGGTCTGCCCACATCTCGGGTGCCTTTAGGTTTGTATTTTGTTATTTGTTTTGGATATCTATCTTCATTCATTCTGTCTATGTGTTGCTTCCATTTTTGTCTATATGTATCTATTTTATCAGTTATTGCAAATATTTCAAGTTCCTGTCTTATTTCTGTGTTCTTGATTCTGTCTTCCTTAGTGCACCCTTTAACAGATCTCAAAAATTTCATTTCTGCCGCCGTTTATCCTACTTAGATCTTGTTTTTTTATGTATCCAGGCTTCTGATCCATAGAGCAGTACCGGTACTGCCAACATTTTATAAAATTTCAATTGGGTCTCTCTTGTTGTTTTGTTATTTAGTGATCGTTTTATCGTACCACATATTCCCTGGAATTTTGCTATTTTATTAGTTATATCATTATCATAATTAAATGAAATGTCACATCCTAGATAATTGAGATGGTTCACCTGTTCTATGATTTTGTTTCCTATTACTATTTTGGATCTGATTTGATTTTTCCCTTGGAATGCCATTACCTTAGTTTTTTCTATGGATATTTTGAGATTATATTGTTCACATATATTATGTAGTTTAAAAATATTCCTTTGAAGTTCGTCTTCTGTATTTGCTATTATTACCTGGTCATCAGCGTATAATAATGTTTTCAAGTAGTGTGTTTTATCTAATTTTATTCCTTTATTTGTTTCTTCGTTCCATTTTTCTATTATATCATTGATGTATAGGTTAAACAAAACTGGAGAGATACTGCATCCTTGTTTAACTCCTTGATTAGTATGAATTTTATTTTTACTTACTTCATTTCTAGTTTTTATAACAAAATTTGTGTTCCAGTACAAACTCTTTATAGCTGCTATTAAGTGTTTCGGAATTCCTTTTTCTTTTAAAATTGTCCAAAGTTTTCCTCTGTCTACTTTATCAAATGCCTTGACAAAATCAATAAAACCTATATGTGTTTCCTTGTTATATTCTCTTCTTTTGTTTATAAATTCATTTATCGTAAATATATTATTCATACATGAAGGTACTGGTCTGAATCCACTTTGTTCTTCTGTTAACATTACCTCTGCTATTTGTTTTAACCTAAATGTAAAGATTCTTGAGTATATTTTATAGCCTGCAGTTAAAATACTTATTCCTCTGTAGTTGTTGCAGTCGTTGCGTTCTCCTTTCTTAAAAATATATTGTACTATTGCTGTTGTCCAGGTTTCTGGTATTGTTGCTTGTTTCCAACATAAAATTAAAAAATGTAATAATCTCAGTTTAAAAAAAAATCCTCCAAATAAAACATTTATAATATTTTTATTTACTGTACAAAGAATGAAATGTAACTGCAATTAATAATATATTATATAGGTTATGTTCTTGTATATATGTGTTGTATTTTAAGATTAATGTTTTATTTTTTAACGGTTTAAGTTTTATTTGTTAGAAAATTGTAATTTTAATTCAAGATAAACTTAAAACCTAATATTTAAGGCTAACTATTCAATACGAGGCTAACCTGTGTAATTTCCAAAATATACTTACAATTCATATAATTTAATTCTGGTAAATTTTAGTCTTGAATAATATTTGGCAGATCAAAATATTTGGTATTTTTATTGTTTTACTCATTCTATTGAGAGCTATTTTTATACTGTCTGTAATATTAGTTTTGATAACTTTAATTTTCTACATACTCATAATAAATGCATCAGTAGATAATACTGTTTAATTCTATTATTAGGTACTGTGTTGAAATTAAAGCAAAAGAACTAAAGATATTAAGAAAATTGTGTCTTAGCCAATAGTTAAATGGAGCATTAACGTCTTGAGGTATGTTCATATTTGTAATGTTTCTGACTATTTAACGCATTATCCAAATGAGATTCAATGACCAATCACATTTCAATGATTTTTTAATTACAGACCAATCTCACAATCGTGTTTCACCTGCGAATTTATCAAACAGTTTTATCATAAAGTAAATGCCCACTAGTGATTTCCAAATTATCGCTAAATTCACGACTCACTAAGTGAGGAGTGAATTTATCTAGACTATTTTAACTCATGCCCCCCAAATGGGAGTCAATGACCAATCACCCGAGGTTTCTTCAATGATTTTTCTTAGTACAAACCATCAGAGACGTTGTTTTCACGAAATAATTATCAACGTTAGGATTATCATATATATAGCAAAGCTCCTCCTTTTTAATATTCTGAACAGGTCTGACCGTTATTTTGCAGTGACTGAGCCTATAACAAATACGGCTACCAGATTGTATATAATAGTGCTCTACATGTCAACATTTGTAGCAATTGATTATACCACCAAAAAAAGAAACCACTGTTTGCACTTTCTTAAATGTATACGACATCAAAAATGAATTAATATACAGATTGATGTGTTTCATTTTTTCTCCACTAGAGAGCATTCTTACAATATTGCGTTCCTTTGGCAATAAATAGTATGATCTGGTTGCAGTGATAAACAAAAGAAGCAGTAGAAGCGTAGGCTACCTATCGTTTCTCATTAGTTTTCAAACATCACCGTTTACTTTAAATATAAAAATATTTTTAAATAACTGTAGTTAAATAATGATTTGTGAGTAAACAGCTTTATTTTATTCGTTAAATAGTCCTAACAAATGCCACTCTTGATTTCCAAATTCTCTAGATAAATTCACTCCTCACTTCGTGAGTCGTGAATTTATCGATAATTTGGAAATCACTCGTGGCATTACTTATGATAATTTGGAAATCAAGAGTAGCATTTGTTAGGACTATTTAACGAATAAAATTAAGCTATTTACTCGCAAATCATTATTTGACTATAGTTATTTTAAAATATTTATATATTTAATGTAAACGGCGATGTTTGAAAACAAATGTGAAACGATTGGTATGCTTCATTTGCTTCTTTTGTTCCCATTGCAACCTTACTATTTATTGCCAAAGGATCGCAATTTTGTAGGAATGCACGCTAATGGAGACATTTATAACCTACCTAATATGTATTAATTAATTTCTGATGTCCTATGATGTAAATATGTCAATTATATTTTTCTGTAACGTCATTTCATGGAAAATAATTCGTTTAAGAAAGTGCAAACAGTGGCTTTTTTGTGGTATAATCAATTGTTACAAATGTTTTTACATTATCTCTCGCATTCGCTCTCTGTTGACATTCATGTACTATATATACAATCTAGTAGCCGTATTTCAGAGAGTCAGTCTCTGCAAAATAATGCTATGACCTATTCAGAACGTTAAAAAGCAGGCGCTTTCTTTATTATGATAAACTTTAGTTAGTAAATTTTAGGCGAAACACGACTGTGATTGGTTGTAAATAAAAAATCATTGAAATGTGATTGGTCATTGACTCCCATTTAGGGCATGAGTTAAATAGTCATATTAAAGAAAGCTCCTCCTTTTTAACATTCTGAATAGGCAATTATTTAGGACGCATCATCTCACAGCCAGTGACCAGATTGTATATATAGTGCACGAATGTCAGCTGATAGTGATTGCGGGAGATAATATAAAAGCATTTGTAGCAATTGATTATACCACAAGAAAAAGAAACCACTGTTTGCACTTTCTTAAACGAATTATTTCCCAGGAAATAACGTTGCAGAAAAATATAATTAATTGTCACATTTACATCATAGGACATCAGAAATTAATTAATACCTATAAGTTGGTTATAAATTTCTCCACTAGGGTGCATTCTTACATTATTGCGATCCTTTGGCAATACATAATATGATCTGGTTGCAGTGATAATTGTAACAACCGTTTCTCACTTGTTTTCAAACATTGCTTCACATTTGTCTTCAAACATCGCCGTTTACATTAAATAAATTAATAATTTAAAATAACTATATTTAAATAATGATTTGTGAGTAAACAGCTTAATTTTATTCGTTAAATAGTCCTAACAAATGCCACTCTTGATTTCCAAATTCATCGGTAAACTTTAGTTTACCTTCACTAACAAATGCTTGCCTCAACTTTAGAATTATTTCTCTTTAATTTTCCGTACTATATTCTTGGAATACTGTTGCTTTACGTACTTCGTCTGTCTGTACTAATATTTCGTACAATTTTAATAGTTTTAAAACAATTCTTATATATACATATATACTTTTACGATTATTAATAGTATATTACCATGCGAGGTTGGTAAGTGCTTTTTATAGGAGCGAGGGAAATATTTAAAAACCGAGATTCTGTAAAATACTTCACAAACCTGTGTTGTACATTATTTCTGCGCGATGGTGTTTTTAAAATAATAAATAATAGTAGAATAATATATTTGTTGAAAATACTTGCATTCATTATATACAACTAACGTTAACAGTATGGGCAATGTTTATTAGTTGAAACTACAGGAGTCCGTCACACAAATCAGTGATAAAATGGCGGCAAGTACGTATTTATTGTTTTACATTGTTTCAGATCAGGTTCAATCGATTTGAAATACAGTGATTTGTTTGGTATAATGTATATTAACACTACCTCTTGACTATTTTTTATATATAGCCTCCAGTTACGTAGTATACATAGAGGACAGTGGTTTTATTTCCTACACATGATTTGTAATATTTAATATTTCAGTATATATATTTTATTACAGTATAGTTACTTAGGTTGGACTTTCAATCATTGGTCAATCATTGGTCGCCTTTGCTGTAAGTACGACAAAACGCACTATCGCGCAAAAATATTTATTTACATATGCAATGATTTATGTTCAAAGTTCTATAGAATTACGTACAGTGCGCATGCTCGAATGTTTAATGTAACTTCACAAGATGTCAGTGTAATTGGTGTTATCAACATTTGCAATTAATTCCACATCATATTTTAAGAAATTAACTAAATTTTGTTAGGTTCCAATGCGACAGGTTTAGTGTACATCAGGTTAGTGTACACTTCATTAAACATTGTGCACAAATAATTTATTTTGTTAGGTTAGGAAGGGGAAGTTAATATAATCCATTTCTAATAAACGTTCGGGAATTTATTGTGAAGGTTGGTCACATCAATTTCACTGCTATATGGTTCCATCTACCAACTACTCTATAATTTTTATTGTAGGACTTTACAGATATGTGATTCCACTTAGTGTTTACTGTAAACATTTACACATGCGAACTGTTATTCTGTAGGACTTAGAAAATTTATGGTGGAAATCATACTATAGTTTTCCAAATTGTCTAAGTCCCACAGAATATCAATATGCTCTAAAAGCCTGCAGTCTAAATTAATCCCCTTGATTCCTAATAAATATTTGCTAGACATTGGTTACATGCTATTGGAGGGATGTTTAGTGGCCGTGGATTGATCTGAGACGTTTTGTCTCTCTCTAATCCGAAAGTTCCTATTAACACTAAGAGTGGACAGAGCCAGTGGAAGAGATTTTGGTGTTTTATTAATTCCAGTAACAAAAATTAACTAATATTATGACAATATCAGAACTTAATAAAATTAATTTATTTTTCAGGATGTGTAGGTCCAATGAAGAGTGAGGATGTAGTAAAAAAGGATGACAGCTTTAAATTAATTTGTAATTTATAAATAAAAGACATGTCAACTACAATTTTCTTGATTCTGTTAAGCAAATCAACAAGGAAAATGAGAAGTGAAGTTTTTTGTTGGTCGAAATATGAACATTTTCTGAGGAGGTAAATTTGTTAAATTGAAAAATTATACCCGTTTTCTTCATAAATTAAGTTTGTATCATAGAAATAAGTAACCGTAAAATCGAAAAATGGTTTTCACACAAACAATATTTAACTTTTAGCAGAGATATTATTTTCTGCACTTACTCCCACTCAAATTTTCACCATAAAGATTAAAATATCTGATTTAGTATTTATTCAACAAAAGTGATTGAGTATTCTGCATAATTTGAAACACTCCAAGTGCTTTGAACATGGCCTCTCCAACTTATGTGTACATGAAGGGTGTTCCTACATTGACATACATGCCATATGCTTATTGTGAAAATATATAGATATTGTTTGGTTTTAAAGTTGCACATTTCCTATAGCTTGAGCTGATGAAAGCATGTAATGAATAATCTTTAAAATCATTAAATTTATCCTCTCTGAAAATGTTCATGTTTAGACATCGCTAATTTCGCTTCTTTCACATGATGGTGCTTACATGTGGGACGTTCAGTAAATAATGCACATAATTTTAGTTCTTCCTTACTTTTCATTGGAAACGACTGAAACTTTACAGAACATACATACAATAATTCCTTTATAATGCCATTGTTTTCCAATAGATGACTGTGATGTATTTTAGTTTTAAAATGCCAACTGCTCGTGAAACACTTTCAAAACATAGAACTGTGATTGAAGATCAGAAGGATGTGACAATCTTGTTTTACTGTACTTCGTTCTATCGCTGACATGAACCCAACGACTGGCAGTACTCCCATCCATTGCTTGATGCCCATAGACATTTCGTAAGTGTGTGAATGTTTGAAATGGTTTCCTGTTCTGCAGAAAGAAATGCAATCACATCTCTCTGATATGTACATGTTTCACAAGCAGCCACCATTTTAAAATTAAAGTACATCGCAATCATTTGTCGGAAAACAATGAAACTTCCTGGCGTTATAACAAAGTATTGAAGATACGTTCTGTAAAGTATCGTTCATTTCCAATGAAAGGTCTAAAATTATGTGCATTAATCATTGAATGACTTAGTAAGTTTCCGTTTAAACACAACCCCATGTGTCCTTTAGAGTGATAAAGTTGCAATCTGTTTGCCTTGTCAACAAACCATATTTCCTTATAATTTTTTATTTGTTGATATAGGAAAGATATAGGAAGTGATTTACTGGTACTATGTAGGTGGATTTTGACTTATAGCTTATCTGGTCATAATATTGACCCCTGTATCTCATGTCATGTTCCAAGCATCAATATTTTCAACTTCCCAATTATTTTATTAAAAAAAGTAGAGTGAGGTAAACATCAAACTAAAACAAATTAATCATAAACTTTACACCTCGTCTCATAAAGTATGATTATTTTACCTGGACATGTGTTGGAGAGTATTTAGATTTTAGATTTAGATTTATTTAGCCCGGTGGAGTTAAGGCCATGTGGCCTTCTCTTCCACTCACCAAGACAAACATATATTACGTCAGAATATAACAATCACAATTAACTCTAATATTAAATACTAAATAAAAATTTGATCAAAAAGATAATATCTATTATATTACGATCTATAATGCTACCAGTTAATGTAAATTAAGACTAAAACTAATAATAAAGTGTATACAAGCAAGACATATTAAATTGTCCCTGTTTAATGTTTATAAAAAACAAAGAAAAATAATGAGATATAGAAAACTAATTTTACGTTTGTATAATATTTAAAACAAAACAAAAGAAAATATTTGTTAATCTTAATATTATTTTCATAGATAATTAAATTTATTAATTGTTAAAAGAATACTATGAGTGAGGTGTATAAGTTAGTTTGTTATTAAATAAATCTTTAATTTGTTTTTGAAGGATGTTACAGTTTGACAGTCTCTGACATAGGTCGGAAGGAAATTCCATGTTTTGGCAAGTGAGACCGTAAAAGATAATGAATAATATACAGTGTGATGAGGAGGGATATAAAGGACAATGTGCTGAGGGGATCGAGAGTCAAGATTATGTGTGTCGGATAGTCTGATGAAGCGGCGTGATAAATAATTAGGCGATGATGTGTGAAGGATTTTATAGATAAGGGATAGGGAATGGACAGTTCTACGATCTCTTAGACGAAACCACGATAATTGCTCCAGGGACGGTGTAACATGGTCAAATTTGCGAATACCACAAATAAAACGTGCGCATGAATTATGAACACGTTTTTATTATTATCACTATCTGAACTAAATTCTGGAATTTGGTGAACCCCTGTTCGATTAGATTAGCTCTGATGCTTCTACCCGTTACCTGCCAGATGGTATACCTAAGCTGCCTGCAAAAACCGATTACATCATCAGAAGGCAAATCTTCTACATAAACACTATACCTGCAGCATGCATAGGGTTAAGAATGGGAATGATGTTTTCAAAATATATTAAGATCAGAGAATAATATTTTTTGAGGTAAGGTATGCAGTTTCTGATTTTTTTTTCAGAATTCTTCCTTGTCGTTCTTGATTTCTCCGAACTATCAACTTTTTGGCCATCTTATTTTGATTCCAAGGGCATTTATTATATAAATTTAGTCGTAATTCAGTACATGTGTCCAATTAGCATGATACATTTGGTAGCTATGAAATATTTACGAAATCAATATGACCAACATTTGCAATTAATTCCAAAATATATTTTAAGAAATGGATGTTTACTCATTTCATTTTATTACAATGGGACAACTTAGTGTATACCAGATTAGTTAATAGTTTATTAAATAATACGTATGTAATTTATTATGTTCGGTTATGAAGGAGCAAGTTAGCGTATATCCATTTTTATAAACATGTACGGAAGGTTGGTCATACCAATTTTATAGATATTTGGTTTCATCTTTCGAAAATTTCATAAATGCTCATGCACACTGCTATTCTGTGGAACTTAGAAAAATCATTGATTGAATTATTGTACAGTCACCCCCCTCCAATACTGCTTGATGATCGTCCGCGTCACATTTACACATATCGGTCTTAAACTTAAAAAGGTAATAAACCAAAACAATTTGCACTAATATTAGATTTCTCCTTTTGTCTAATATGGGGTATTAGTTAGATTCTGTATGGGAATTGTAGCACAAAACATTCCATTCTAATGTATAAACCATAATATTTTAGTTTTATTTCCCATATATAAATATGGTTTTTTTTTATTTTAAAAGAGTAACTGAAATGACTCATCCTAACCATTTTTTACTCTTATTATCTTATTAAAGGATATTGTACAATAGATTGAAGAAATCCAACTAAGATGGTATGGACACATAATGAGAAGAAGGGACACAGAAACAAACAAACAAAGAAGTATTGAAATGGATACCTCCTGGAAACGGGAAACATGGTAGACCAAAGCCAACGTGGATAAAGGAAATTCAAGACAACAAGAAGAAGATAGTTATGACAGAAATAGACACGCAAGACCGAGAAGTGTGGAAGAAAAAAATTGGTTGAGGATACCTGTGTGAATAACAGAAACAATCCTGAAATGAAAAAAAAAAATAGTTTGGCAGAATTTTAATGTCTTATATTTGAAAAAGGCGATTTCCAAGATTTATTAAAACTTAATATCGTTTGTGACAATAAGTGATGTCACTAGAATAACGTAAACAAATTTTACATATCCATTAATAAAATTTGCATACTATTTCATTTAAAAACATGTTAATCGATCTTTTTCTGACATCTGGATTAATTTAAATCCAATAATGACGACGTCGATGATGACGATGATGATGATGTCGACGATGATGATAATAATGATGATAATGATAATGCTGGTGATGATAATAATGATAATATTAATAATAATGATAATAATAATGATAGTGATAATAATAATGATAATGATAATAATAATAATAATAATAATAATAATAATAATAATAATAATAATAATAATAATAATAATGTAACCATGGCTATATTAAGAACAAATGGTTTCCAAGGTGTCATTTTTAAATTGTTTTCTGGTGTCAATAATATTAAACTTTGTTTTCACATTTACACACATTGATATTAAACTTAAAAATCGAACAGAAGTAATTTGCTCTAATTTTATATTTGTATCTTTAGTCTAGAATGTGTTGTTAGGTCAAATTTTGCAGGGTTAAGTTTTAATATTTCTTGATAAAAAATAATTCACCTTAATATTGAGGAGACTAAAGCTGAGAAGCGGTCCCGAGAGATTACATGTAACATTACCTAAGTTTCACCAAACTGAATTATTTGTTCATTTCAACAATTAAGATTGAGTGAAATCCTAGATTGACAACACTTAAGTAATGTGTGAAATTACTCCTTCTGAAGCTTCCTCCCAGCTCACGCTTATGGAATAGACTATGCACCTTATTGTAATGTTTGTTTTATTTATAATAAACAGAACAGAAGATTAAAATACATGTGGGTACAGATACAAATTTAAATGAACTTTGCACAATTGTTGCTGTTCGAAGTAATTACACACACGAGAATTTAATTTTATGTCCATTCTTCAAGATTTTTTATCAACATACCTTTTTTTTTTCATTGAACTGGGGCTGATTATTTACAATTCTCTCAAGGTATGGCAATTTAAAATATGTTGTAGTTCACTGACTTTTACATATAGAACTTATCCACAACCACTGTTTTCTAATAATATTCTTGCATCGTGAAGGCACATTTTTGTTGTCCTAACATAACCATATATTTATAAGCAAACAGCTCCGTTCCTCATAACCTAAAATATAAAAATACCAAGATATTATGTACAGCCTTCGAAAAAAATGTTGACGCAACTCTTGATGATGGAAAGTTGGAGTTTAGAAGAGCGATTCACACCAGTACATTGTTACATGTGCTGACTCGTTTGAGAATAAAGCGGACGGCTTAAGTCTCTCTTCATGCAGCATTCGTTTCGTTCGCTTCAGTGGAGCAGTCGGTAAGATGCTCTTTTTCCGACGACGCGGGCCCACGTTCGATTCTGGTCAGGTATATTTTTTTATTTATTATTATATAATAACGTGTTAATTTTCATAATGCCTACATGTTACCAGGCTTCGTTATATAAATAAATTTGTATATATATATATGGAAATATTCCCGGTCTGGAAAGGTTCCTGAGTAAGATTTTTTCGGGGTTTTTCCTCACCTCTAAGATAAATGTTAGGAAGCGTAGGGCCCAACGGTCCCCGAAAATCATCCGGTCATCATCATCATTATCATCACCATTCTTCACCTGTGTGGAAAGAAATAGAAAGCTACCATACCTAAGCTCCCTAGTAAAGCTGCAAAGCATAGCATGAAAATGCTATAATTGAAGTGAAAGACCTGCCCTCGGGCAGAATTACTGTTGAATGGAATATATGGAAATACATTAATTAAAGGAAGCAACTCATATATATATATATATATATATATCATCATCATAGTACATTCACGAATTTAGGCCATTTGTTGACCTGTTTCGGCCTCAAGAGAAACACCATCCAGAAGTCTTTTGAGTGGACGTCCTGGTCTTCTTCTTCCTGCAGGTTGATATCTTAACATTTGTTTGGGTATTCTGTGATCTTCCATTCGATGAACATGTTGCATCCATCTTGACTTATAATCAGAAATTTTGTTTTCTAAAGATTCCATGTGTAATTCTTCTAAGATGTCTTCATTTTTTTGTGATCTAGTAGTGTGTATCCTGCAGTCCTCCGAAGATATCTCATTTCAGCAGATCTAAGTCTCTGTATATCCTTCTGTTTCAACGTCCATATTTCGCTACCATACAAAAGAGTTGGAAGAGCCAGTGTTTTATACACTTTCAGTCTTGAATGCTTTTGGACTAACTGTGGCTTGAAGATAGAATTTATTAACCCTAAAATTTTTAAAAAATTAGATATTTTTGCATTTACATCCTTTTCTTCTTCATATGAGATATTGCATCCTAGATATGTAAAATTATTCACCTGCTCCAAAATTTTATTGTCCAGTACAATTTTACTTCTGACAGGATCTACACCTTGAAATGCCATAATTTTTGTCTTTTCTGAAAATATATCTTTAATCCATATTCTTCTGTAATTTTGTTAAGTTCATACAGATCTTTCTGTAGATTATCTTCGGAATTTGCTATTATTATTTGGTCATCTGCAAACAATAGGGTGTTTAATTTTCTATTTTCTGATATTCTTATTCCAAATTTATATGTTTTGTTCCAGCAACATATTACTTCATTGATATAAATTGCAAAAAGTGTTGGGGATAGGGGGCAGCCTTGTCTCACACAACGATTTATAATTCCTTCTTCAGAAAATCTGTTATTTAATTTAATCTTTATGGCGTTGTCTTTGTAAATATTTTGTATGTTCTGCCGAAGTAAATTTGGTATATTTCTGTCTTACAATATATTTAAGAGTTTTGATCTCTTGACTGTGTCGAATGCTTTTTCAAAATCTATGAAAGCAAAATGTGTTTCTAAGTTGAATTCTCTTCTTTTTTCAAGCAATAGTTTAACAGAAAATGCTGAATAAATACAAGATCGTCCTTTCCTAAATCCATTTTGACATTCCATAAGGAATTTTTCACTGAAACTTTTCAATTTTCCATTTAAAATGTCTGCATAAATTTTGTAGCATGTGTTTAACAAACTGATTCCCCTATAGTTGTCCATTTTTCTCTTGTCCACCTTCTTGAACAGGGGTATAACAATGCTTATCTTCCATTCTTGTGGTATATCTGCATTTTTGAATACATTATTAAAGAAGGACAACAGTCTTTCATGGAACTGTTTGCCTGCATATTTGTACAATTCAGAATTCAAGCCATCTGTGCCAGTTGCCTTCCCATTTTTTAATTTCTTTAAACTATTGTTCAATTCTTCCAATGATATTATGGAATCTGTCTCATTATTATTTCGAAAATTGTATCTTCATAGCTATTGTCAGTCCAAAGACTTTTATAATAATTGAAAAAAATCTTCTTTTGTTACTCCGCAATTAATTTTGGTAGATTCTTTAATATCTTTATTCAAATGTTTTAATATTTTGAAGGCATTAGGTTGGAGCTTATGCAAATCTGATTCTAAATGTGTAACAAAATTTAACCATGTTTTCCTATGTCTCTTTCTTATTTCCCTCTTAACAATAGCTCTACAGCGTTTGAATTCTATTTCATTTTCTACTGTGTTTGTGTTCAAATATTTTTTATAAGCTGAATTTTTTTCTTCAATCAATTGTTTTATATGATCATCCCAGATTTTTAGAGTTCTATTTCTTCTTTGTTGTATATTTACTTTTCCTAAAGTTTCATTAGCTGCATTTTGAATTATCATTTTAATGTTTTTCCATTCTTCTTCGACATCATTACTTTCTGGAGTTGTAGCCATATATTGCTGAATTCTTCTCGAATATAACCATTTAATGCTGTCATCATAAAATAATTTTACCTTGTACTTTTGTTCTATGCTCTGTTGTTGTTTCTTCTTTTTTAACCATCTTGGTGGAAATCTTATTTTTGCTTCTACTAGGTAGTGATCTGAACCGATATCATATCCTCTGTAGGCTCTGACATCGAGAAACAATTTTAAAATATTATTATTTGCAATGAAATAATCAATGATTGATTTTGAGTCCTGACGATGCCAGGTATACTTATGTATGTTTCTATGATTATAAAAGGTATTCGTTATTCTCAGTTCATTGTAGATAGCAAAATCAGTTAATCTTGTCCCATTCCTATTGCTGGTTGGTTCGCCAAATGTTCCAATATTATTGTTGACTTGAGCATTGCCCACTCTGGCATTTAAATCTCCTATTATGAGAATGTAATAGGAGATTTAAATGTATAATTAATAACGATTGTAACGTCTCATTAATTTTAATGCCATAATAAAATTATTTATTTCCATCACTAATACAAAACGCGTCTGATTAATTTAAGTTAATATCTAAATTTCATTATACAAGTAAGTCCTGAAGTACTGCATAGCTTCATATAGACAATTTCTGGGAGAGATAGTTGTGGTATAGTGGAGCGAGCTTCTGTTTTCAGTGCATGAGGTCGCGTGTTCGATCCTGCTGTCATGCTTTTTTTTTCTCCCTCTCGTCCATATTTCAATTAATTTTCTTTATTTTGTTTCATTTCTTTTGCTTTGTTTTATTTTCAGTATTTACCGCACTACTTATTTACACGAAATTGTTTTCCATTGCACAACACACAATGAAATAGAACGGATTTAATTTCTCAAATAGTTGTATACTTGTGAATCAAATACTGATCTCTGATCATGCGCGGTGGCTTTGTTCTGAGACTTAAAAATTATCTGTGCGCCATCAATTATTTCAAAGGCTGTACATTATCAAATTTCACATTAAATATTTCAAGTTAGCAAGAAGACTATACTGTAGGCTAAAATAAACATTCCAAA
Source organism: Diploptera punctata (assembly GCA_030220185.1). Lineage (NCBI taxonomy): Eukaryota > Metazoa > Arthropoda > Insecta > Blattodea > Blaberidae > Diploptera > Diploptera punctata. The sequence goes on from JASPKZ010002320.1 coordinate 84,158, forward strand.
AATATATAACTTTAAATAAATTTATCTCAAAATTAAGTTGCATAAGTTTAAGCTTAAGTGATAAATCTAATGCAATATTTTATTCAATACAGACAACATTACATTATTTTTAACATGGTTTATTCACTATTCAAAACATTTAAAAAATGATGAGAGACTTACCTGAAATTTGTATAAAGAATTATAAGTGATGCTAAGGTTAATAATACGAAGATTTCTATAGAACACTTATTAAAATAATGGAAACTTCTTCCCGCCGTTCATTTCCTTATATCGAAGCACATTTTCTTGTTAACCTTTTGACATGTGTTTAAAACGAAGCTAAACACGAAAATACAACCGCCATATTGGTACACCGCCATTCAGATACGTTCACATAAACAAATATGGCGGATCCCAAGACGCGGTCGCGACCATGTCATGGGTAGGTTTTCTCGACATCGTCTTAGAAAGAAAACTGTCGCGATCTTGATCAAAATATGAGAACAGAAATCCACCCAATGTGTCATATAGAAAAAGAAATGAAGATATTGCAAACGAAATAGATAAATTTGATCAGGTCTATATGCGTTGTGTGGCACCATAAAACGAAGTCTCAACGGAACTATAAAGGAGACACTCTGTCTCACAATTGGATCAATTAATCATAATTTAATGTTAATAAAAACAGAGCTATTCTTATCTTGCAACCATAGATGTTACTCTTTTTATTTCATATTAGCTAATGTCCGGCGCTGCTACGCTTAAATGAATAGAATATTAAAGGGTAAGTAATCGCTGTGGTCTCTGGGTAGCGTGCTTCCTTGTCACGCAGCGGGACCGGGTTCGATTCCCGGTCGGGACAAACTTCCTGGGTTAGGTTATTTTCCGGGGTTTTCCCTCACGTAAGACAAATGTCAGGTAGCTTTAATGCCCGAAAGGTCCCCAAACATCATCTCGCCATCATTATCATCCCTCGGTGTAGAAAGCAACGGGAAGATACCATACCTACGGTACAATTCCATAGTAAAGCTGATCAAAGCAGAGCATGAAAATGTTATGATTACAATGAAAGACCTGCCCTAGGGCAGAACACTGTGAACAAAAAGTAATCTATCTACAATGATGTAACTCAATGTCGAGCCACAGCCTCTCCTTTGTTAGGAGTCACTAGACCAGGTTAATATAGTTACCACACTTGTCCTTAGATGGCATGAATGGCATGCGGTCAAAAACAACGACTCAATGATACATCTAGCAGTCAACTAAGGTATTACTAGGATGTTGAGGTCGGTAAATTTTACTTAGAAGTCTTCTTATTCAGGCTTATGGTTCTTTTACAAGCCTGAAAATCTTCAGACTCGGGACCAATGGCATAAAGTTGCACCGCGCGATCCTACCAATATTTTATTATTACCTTGAGTTTGAAAGTTTTGAGAAACTATATCTACATTCCTTTGCCCGGGCCCATAGATGGCAAAGATTAATCCACCTTTCCTTTGTAAATTACTAAACATATAGTACTGAACAGTATTATAATCGTGGAAGCTAGAAGGGAAAAGGGGATTAATTTGGCTTGAGAAAGCTTTAGTATATAAATCAATACCAAACATGACTAGCTACGCAATTAGTAAACATAAGTTAACTAAAAAAAATGTAACTTTTAATTAGAGTCAGAAGTCAGATATCTGAAATACAAATCTTCTTCTTCTTCACTTCACGGGCTAGGCAAATTGCCTGTTCCGCCTCACAGTTGTTCTGTCCATCTTTTCACTGGCCTTCCTACATTCATTGAACCTCTTGGCTTGTAGTTGAATGCTGCTCTTGGTAATTTTGATACATTCATTCCTTCCACGTGTGTAAATCATTTCTCTCTATATTCTCTGATTTTTTCATCCAATGGATATACATTTAACTCTGTTATTATATCTTCATTCCATATCCGATCAAATCTTGTGCAGCCTTTTGTTCTTCTAAGGAAGTTCATTTCTGCGCTTTGTATTCTACTTTGCAGTTTTTTGGTCATTACCCAAGTTTCACTCCCATAAAGTAATGCAGGAACTGCCAATGTTTTATAAAACTTCAATCTAGTATATATATATATATATATATATATATATATAACTTCATTCGTGTCTTTTCTTTCAGTGGTCAAGAAGATAAACTTTTGTTATATCATTTGCATGAAATACAAATAATATAACAAAAGTTTATCTTCTTGACCATTGAAAGAAAAGACATGAATGAAGTAATATAAATTGGTCATCAAAAGAAAAAAGTAAATAACAATAATAATAAACGTACTAACTTGCACACACACAATCCAGTACAGCCAGGGCTAGGCTTCTCAGTCCTGGTTGCCCTACCCTGGCTTATGAGACTGAAGAAAACCAAACAGCTTCTTCGAGCGATCGTCGATCTGACCACGACGATTCCAAGAGTTAATGATGACACTGATATTCATTTGCACAGCTTATTTGAGGCCTTCAATAACAAGGGGAAGATGCGCAGTCACACGCAGCGCATAAAGAAGGAAGAGGGTAGGTAGGGGAGAGGACAACGAAGATAGGAATTAGGCACTGTTCCATAACATCGCTGTAGAGGGAAGACACGATGACGTAGTTGTTACGTAGTTTTCACGTACCGAAAAGGTGATTTCAGTACAATATCGCCTCCTCAGGCCCTCCGGGAAAAGAAAGAGTCACAATAACACCAAAACGGAGCATTGACGTCCAGAGCAAACCATCACTCAGATAAACACAAGTTGGTGTAATCCCACGTTGGGAGGGTAAGGCGATAGTTCACAATATATCCGGCTGAGAATATTCACAATTTTCTATCGTCTCCAAAATCTTCACCACACCAACCAACTCATCAGCTATCCAGGCGCTATAACAGCAACCTTGCAAATACTGCAGACGCCATAGCTGAACTCGGCGGTGTTCCAGGAGAACTCAGGAAGACGATATTCAAAACTCGGATTGCCGGGTCGCAATCCCGATCAGGCGTTCCATTTGCAGCAACCAATATTGAGGACCAGATTTCGATCAGCGGGTACTCGGGGTCGGCCGAACCCACCAAGTACACAACTGCCAGAAATCCAATCTTCCATTTCAGTGCCAAATCAGGAAAGGGTAACTGAAATGACAAAGCACAGAAAAGCAGAAAACAGAACCTCAAAAAGCTTAACACAAGAAATATACAAATACGTATTAGTTAACGAATGCTATGTGTCCTTTACAAAAATATACAACAGTGGTAATTACTCAACCACAGGATACGCTCTTATTTGGCTAGACATGCTACTCATATTAGTGGCCATCGACGCTTCCTAACTTCTATTCACTCTAAATTTAGAATTTAGATAGCGCCTTACAAAACAAAACCTGGTCCACATTACAAAAACTTTCTCAAGATATTCCCCATAATATATATATATATATATATATATATATGAATGAAATGGCTCAACTAGCCCATAATACTGTTACGACAAAAACTCTCTCACAATATATCTAAACATGCGGAGTATTTAAATTTTTAACACGGCATTCCTTAGAAGAATGCCCAATACAATGGCATCTCCAACATTGGATCTTACTTCTCTTCCGCCAGGAATTATTAGATGAACGATACAAAGGAACACTTGCTTTATTTGAAACTTTTGCAAAATGTTCTTTACCAAGACTTATTTGCTTTTCAGCAATCTGAAAGTTGGCCACCTCTCTTGCCAAGACATACATTTCTAGGTTTTGTAGCGAAAACCAAATGCCTAACGGCTGCAGACATATTTTGAAGAATAATATTAATCAAATTCTCTTCCGAAAGTTGAGGATTTAATTTAATTGAAGTTCCTTGAATTTAGAAATAAACTCCAGTAAAGATTCTTCGCGATGTTGAAATCGACGAGAAACACATTTAATATAGTAGTATTCTAACAATCTGGAAGGTAATAGTGAATCTTTCACGTGTTCCAAACTTTCGATCCATGTTAAGTGCAATCTTACTACATGACTCCATACTTTCCACAAAATTCCTTCAACACAACTTAAAATAGAATTGATGAAATATTCTTTCTTTACCAGATTTAATTCAAAAATGGAATTGAGTTTTATTAGGAAGTGGCAAGTCATTCACTCAGCCTCCTGAGTAACTATAAATAAATCCCAATGTTGGCAATAAAAATCAGAAACAATTATAATATCATTGAACGAAGCAGTTATTAGACTTAGGTCATGTTTATATTCAAATTGATCAGGGAAGCGAGTGGAACCTGATTATGTCGTATAAAATGTCGTATAAAATGATCCGAAGAAGTCAGTATCAATGGAATGAAATGACTAGTTATTAAGAAGGGTAACGACAACTCAGGTAATGCCACCCTTTCTTTTGTTAAGACAGAAGTGACCGACACATGGATACTAACTTAAGTATTGACAAAATCCTTTGCTCGCCAGATTGAGTAGAAATATCTTCTAAGCCTACAGTTAACTGATTTATTGTGGGCAGCCATATCCCATTAGCTAAATTTACAAGCGGGGGTTTCACCCTGAGACAAACAACGCTAGCAGAAAGTGTGGGGATATGACAATTTTCTAGCGTCTGAAGCCTAGGGAAAACCCAAGCCTAACTAATATTTGTGACCCGACTGTACGTGAAGCCAGCAGGGGAAAAAGGTCCAACCTCTGATGGCGTAAATCGCCAATGATACATTTGTAACACCCCCATGATTAAAATAGAAGAGTGAATTAACCAATGATATGTTTTGTTATATGTGCCTAAGCACTGATCTGAGGTCCACGAGATCGATGCAGTGGGAGTAACGAGTTTACCTAATAGGCGAGAGAGGCTTCTCCTCGTCACTTCTCTTATACAATTACACAAAGTCACTTCATTTCATAAACTTAAACATAGTCACTTCTGATATACATTTCTACAAGTCACGTCGCCTACACACATATACTCGTCGACACGCTGGCAGCCTGGCCACCAGTGGAAACTTAACACTAATTTAGGACTTAGCCGTTTTTTTCGGAGTATCGTAACTCGTACCTTATTTTTATTGAGCGCCTGAATATTTAGGCCTCATAATTTAAGTCAGTAAATATGTGATTCAGTAGGCCATCGGATAATTGCTAACGGGGTAAACCCACAACTGACGACCTCGCCGATTAGAGATCAGTGCAAGGTAATTCAAACTAAAGATTGTACAGTGCTCCACCATTTCGTGTGCTTCAGACAAGAATAATATGCATTCAAAACGAATCCATCTACACATTAATTCTGCCCGACGAAGTCCTTGTGGAATCCCTGGATGAGAACTCATGCCTACCGATATCCCAACCTGAGCGAACCCAACACCTAAATTCCCCAGTGAACCGGGGAAGTCCATTTACGAATCCAGCGCCCACCAAATCCTCAACTATCCAAACCATCCCCACTAATATCCTTCTTCAAGGAAAAAAATCAATAACTCCGTGTCACTTCCATCACAAGGATCAACTTTTCTAATTAAATCACAGAAAATTATCTGGTTATTTTCTTCCATGTCAGAAGAAATAGTTAGAACAACTCCGGTAGGAAAATTGTCAATAGAATCTATCCTTCTATTAGAAATGTTAGTATTCTGCTCTTTAGAAATATCTTCAGTAACTGAACTATCCACAGTGAACTTTCGTTTAATCAATAACTGTTCAGAAGGAGAGAGGCTATTCAAATAAGTCTTAAGTCTCTGACGTAAAGTGTTTACGTCTCTTATGGTATCTATGCCGATCAAACTTAATTCCTGAATCAAGCTGTCTTTAGAGATAACATCTATCCAGCTAGGCATGTTTATAATAAACAACAGATAACAAAAGCAAATTACAGATTACATAAACAACTGTAAGAGAAGTAATTATTATACATAAATAACACAGTACTTAATAAAGTAGAGAGATGATTTAATATATTCATACAATATAAGTCGAGTACGTAAATAAGTACGACTTCGATGATTTTACGTAAATATATATGAAACGCAAACAATTGTACACGGGGCAATCTCTTTCAATTATATTAATTTTCAATATTATAGAATACTTTACAACTTTTATCATTTCACGTTCCGACACTTGAATTCAGAACTTATACTTATTTACTGGGACTTGAACCCAGAACCTACGTTCTATATTGGGACTTGAACCGAAACTCACGTTTCCTCACAGGGATTTATTAAATCCAAAACAAACTCTCTATAATCAAGACTCCAATCCAAAGCATAACTCAAAGCACAATTTCAAAATGCAAAACTACAATTTGAAAACTCAAAGTTACAGTAACTACTACAATTTTTGAACCGATACTATCTCTGGTCAAAAATAATAAACCACACGATCTGCTACCATTTTTGCACCGAGCGATCGTACCAATCTTTTATTATTACCTTTAGTTTGAAAGTTTTGAGAAACGATATCCACATTCCTTTGCCCGGGCCCATAGAAGGCAAAGATTAATCCACCTTTCCTTTGTACATTACTAAACATATAGTACCGAATGCTAAACAGTATTACAATCGTGGAAGCTGGAAGGAAAAAGGGGATTAATTTGGCTTGAGAAAGCTTTAGAATATAAATCAATACCAAGCATGACTAGCTGCGCAATTAGGAAACATAAGTTAACTAAAAAAATGTACCTTTTAATTAGAGTCATAAGTCAGATAATTGAAATACAAATAATATAACAAAATTTTACATTCTTGACCATTGAAAGAAAAGACATGAATAATATAAATTAGTCATCAAAAGAAAAAAGTCAATAACAATAATAATAAACATACATACATGCACACACACAATCCAGTCCAGCCAAGGGCTAGGGTTCTCAGTCCTGGTTGCCCTACCCTGGCTTATGGGACTGAAGAAAACCAAACAGCTCGTTCGAGATACCGTCGATCTGACCATGACGATTCCAAAGTTGATGACACTGATATTCACTTGCACAGCTTATTTGAGGCCTTCGATAACAAGGGGAAGATGCGCAGTCACACACAGTGCATAAAGAAGGAAGAGGGGGAGGTAGGAGAGAGGACAATGAAGATAGGAATTTGGCACTGTTCTATTACATCACTGTAGAGGGAAGACACGATGACGTAGTTGTTACGTAATTTTCACGTATCGAAAAGGTAATTTCGGTACAAAGTCTCTCCCTGAGGACTTGCGCCTTGGATTTATCCATCCTAATAAAATCCATCGACCCCGGACCGATTTGAACCCTCAACCCTCGAGACCAGAGGCAAGGAGCATTACTACTAGTTCACCGCAACCGAAAAAGGTTAATTATTAAATTGTATGTTATATGCTGCAGCGAATCAAACATGGCGGTTGTTAATCAATTTTAATTTTGGATTTCTGGTAAACCTCCATTTCTAATTGTCGGATTTCGCTCATTTTTGGATAATACTTACCTCGTTTATTTTAATAAGATATACTGAATTCCGTTCTGAAACACCGCAAATTGTGACCACTAGAGCGATTTTAAATTTTCGCTTCAGGTGAACTCCAACGCCTAATGGTTTTAGAACATAATAGATAGCTGCTAAATACTCGCCATGCCTGAAAACTCGTGTGTACAAATGTTCAAGACAATAAACCGACCACTTTACGAGTTTTGCGACCATATGTTTGTGGTCTAATGTTTATGCATAAATATATATCTCATATTTTCATGTGGATACACTACAAGCGGGAAAGTTGAGGGTTCGAGTTACGGTGGTGTTAGGAGTTTTAGACTTAAGAAAACCTTCTGGTGGCACTGTAACCCTGGGATCGAATCAGCGTCTAACTGAAATGAGTACCAGACGCTTGTTCTGGGGGGTAAAGGCGGCCGTCACGCAGGGCTGACAATTTGGCTGACACCAATTGCCGATTGTCTACAAAAAGTGGGAGCCTTAAACTCCTACTACCCCAAGGGTCTCCTAAGACCTGTAGGTGGATCACTTTACCTTTGCCTTATGTCTCATTCAGTATTTACCTTTTTATAATGTGAATCATTGCAGTCCCATATCCTGTACTATTCACAAGAAAGGACGTTATTTCCGTCAACATATTAATAAATCATGTAAACTAATTGATAATTTTACAAGTACTACTCGGCCACATTAACTTTCAATGCGGAGAAACTGGGAACAAAAAGAATGTGGGAAGAGTGAGTGGGGGTTGGAAGTATTAGACCCTTATCTAGGCTGCAGTGGCAGTGTTTACTTTCAGTTAGTCGTGTATAGTCAGTTGTTAGTTATAATGTCAAGTGCGAACTCAATATTCATAATGAAGGCCATGCAATTATTAAGAGAGTTATCTAGTTTTGCGAAGAGGAGAAAAAAAGGACGATTTGAATATTCATATCAACAATAACAACAATAGCAACAATAACAACAACAATAACAACAATAACAACAACAAAAACAACGACAACAATAACAACAAAAAAAAAAAATAATAATAATAATAATACTAATAATAATAATACTAATAATAATAATATTAATAATAATAATAGTATTTTTATTCAATGCAACCATGTTGTCATTTCGTCATTCCGGTATTCTCTCCTGGCATGGCGTTATTGTAACCCACTTCTGCAATTGAAGCGATTGGAAGGTGGAGTTACGCTGCCCCGATGATAGGCTATATGATAATATGATGATGGTAATGATGCGCCAGGAGAGGCCTTAATCCTAAACTTAAATGAATATGTTAATGATGATAATGATGGGTAGATGGTAGTCGGGGACCGTTTGGGCCTTAAAGTTTCCTGGCATTTGTCTTACAGGTGACGAAAACCCCCGGAAAAGAAACCATCACCTAGGAAACTTGTCCCGCTGCGTAACAAGGAACCACGCTACCTCGAGACCACAGCGGTGGATAATAATAATAATAATAATAATAATAATAATAATAATAATAATAATAATAATAATAATCACAAATAGGAATGAGATGCATAAAGGAATTAAAAATAGGCTCAATTCTGGAAATGCGTACTATTAAGCATTACAGGGACTTTTGTTGTCCCAACTCCTTTCAAAAAACGTTACACTGAAATTATATAAAAACTATTATTCTACCAGTTAGATGGATGCGAAGAAAGGAGATAACGAGTATTTGAGAGTAAAGTTCTTAGGAAAATTGTTGGACCAAAAAGGAGATGAACAGACAGGTGAATGGAGAAGACTTACATAACAGTGAACTACATGGTCTTTTTAGGAAGCCAGATATAGAAGAACAGTTAAGTCTCATAGACTGCGATGGGCAGCACATATGGAACGAATGAGCAATGGGAGACGTGCATGGAAGCTTCTTGTAAAAAAACCAGAGGGAAAACGCCCAGTTGGTAGGCTAAGAATGAGGTGGGAGAATAACATTAATCATGATTTGAGGGAAGTAGATTATACAGGGATGATTTGAAAACATTAGGTCAGGATAGGGATGTATAGAGAGCTTATGTCTGCGCGGCCATTAACCTACGGGTTTGATAGTGCCAGTGAGTTGGTTAGTTATAAATAATAATAATAATAATAATAATAATATTATACCCTATGGAGTTGCCAGTCTCCCATCGGGCGCCTCCCCAGGTGACGCATAGAGGAATGCTCACCAGATATGGCGGGTACTAGGGAAATAAAATACCCAGGGCGGACCAAAATTAGCGCAGCTGCCTTGCAGTAAGATACTGGACTATCAAAGTTACCCGTCCCCCAGGTTGGGGATTGATGCATCGCGCCAGCTCTTCGTTCATCATAAAAATGCTAAAAAGAAAAACATCATGCCTCGGAAAAACACTCTAGGACGATTAAAGCTAAGAAAAAGGACTTTGGCACATGGAATATTCAAGGCTGCAGAAATAAAATGAAGGAAGTAATTAGAGAAGTAGATGTAATGAAATTAGATTTGGCTATTTTAACAGAAACAAAAAGAAAGCACAGGTAATGAAACATTTGGAAATTATATGCATATTTACAGTGGCGCGGATAATCATAAAAGAGCTAGAAGAGGTGTTTCAATGTTGATTCATAAGAAATGGAAAAGCTCTATAAGAAATTGAGAAGCCATTGATAAGAGAATATTAAAATTAGATTTAAATATATGGAGCTATAAGTTAACAATTTTTGGAATATCGCACCAATTAACGATAATGGAATGGCAAATCTAGAAAATGATTTATTTTTTCACAAAGTTAATGAATAAATAGGAAAAATTAGCGCTGGGAAACAATTGATATTATTGGGAGAATGAATGGAAGAACAGGAAGTAAATTTAGAGATCCAGTAGTAGGAACGTTTGGAGAAAACATTTTAAATGAGAATGGAGAAAGTTTAATTGAATTATGTAGACTATTTAACTCATGCCCCAAATGGGAGTCAATGACCAATCACGTTCCAATGATTTCTGTTTTACAAACAATCAGAGTCGTGTTTCACCAAATATTTATCAGTGTTATAATTACCATATTAAAGAAAGCTCCTCCTTACAATATTGCGTTCCTTTGGCAATAAATAGTATGATCTGGTTGCAGTGATAAACAAAATAAGCAGTAGAAGCGTACCTATCGTTTCTCATTTGTTTTCAAACATCGCCGTTTACATTAAATATATAAATATTTTAAAATAACTATAGTTAAATAATGATTTGTGAGTAAACAGCTTAATTTTATTCGTTAAATAGTCCTAACAAATGCCACTCTTGATTTCCAAATTCTCTAGATAAATTGGAAATCACTCGTGGCATTACTTATGACAATCTACTTTAAAGATGTGGAATGGCTTTTTCAATCATAACGATATCCATAAATACACGTGGGAACGTCCAACACTAAATAAAAAATCCATTATCGATTTCATAATTACAAAACAAAATTCAAAAATGAAAATACAAGATGTGAGAGCTTATAGAGGACCAATTTGTGGGACAGATCATAAATTAGTAATTGGAAAATTTGTATTTCCTTACATTCTTAATAAAGAAAACAACCACGCAGAAAAAGGAGAAAATGTTAGAACAGAAACGGAAAGAAAATATAATATAGAAAGCCTGCAAAACGGAAGTATAATGCATTTATATCAACAAAGATTGAATACAAAATTTACACGGAGTGTATTCAGAGATACAGAAGAGATGTATCAGTACCTAAAAAGGTGCATTCATGAAGCCGCCTACGAAGCATTGGGTGAGAAAGAAGACAATAGAAGAAGGACAGCACTGTTTTGGAACAATGAAAGAGAAAGAAATACAGAATAAGAAACAGTTATTTTTAAAATGGCTTAGTACAAAGAACCAGAATGACAGAATACAATATCAAAAAGCACAAGCAAAGTGAGAAGAATGTTTACTAAACACAGAAACGAGATTTGGGATAAGAAATGTACAGAAATACAAACATATTTAGGAAGCAAGAAGAATTCTGAATCATGGACATTTATAAAAAGTATACATTAATCGAATAGAAATAAGAATCTTCTCAACCTAATAGGGACACATGAATGGGAAGAATATTACAAAAAACTTTTAGTAGAGGACCGAAGAGAATTTTTGGAAGAAAATGACGATTTATCAGAGATGGAAACAGGAAACATAATCGAAATTGATATAAATACTGTAAAAAAGGAAATTATGAGAATGAAAAATGGTAGTAATGCCGGCCCAGGAAATATTGCTATAGAATTGATTAAAAGTGGCAGCCAGAATTTATTGGAAATAATCACTGTACTGTTTAATAAAATACATAAGAAGGGAGACAAGAGAAAATGTGAAAATTATAGAGGAATATCAGTAACAAGTACATTAAGAAGAATATATGGACGTATACTAAGTAAAATGGTTGATTTAGAATACCAGGATAAAGAAATGGAAGAACAGTCTGGTTTTAGAAGTGGTAGATCATGCACAGATAATATATTTTGCATAACACAAATGATAGGAAAAAAAAGAGCTACTAACAGAAATATACATTTGCTTTTTGTCGATTTAACCAAAGCATATGGTAGTATTCCCCAGAAAATGTTATGGGAAACTTTAGACAATTCCAACATTACCAAAAAATTAATAGAAGCTATAAAATCATTATACAAAGGATCTATTTCGAAAATAAAAATTGGAAATCGATTTAATATTACAAAAGGTTTAAGACAAGGTTGCAGTTTATCTCCAACTCTATTCAAAATTTATCTCGAAAGAGTATTAAGAGACTGGAGGGGAAAAAAAATGTAAAAAAATGGGCATACCCATCCTTAATACGCATGTATATTCACTACCTTTTGCAGGTGACCAGGTATTAATAGCACAAGGCCACGATGACATAGAATATATGGCTAAAAAGCTAAAAGAAGAATATGAAAAATGGGAACTTTATATAAACATTGAGAAAACTAAATATCTGTGTATAGGAGAAGAAATGGAAAATATAAATTTCAACAATGGAGAAGAACTAAAACCTAGTAGCTAATGCACTTATTTAGGAACAAAATTAGACCATTCAGGCGATAACACAGTGGAAATTACAAATAGAATCGCACAAAAAAAAACAAGCAATAAATGCTTTAAACTCTGTTTGGTGGAGCAAAAATATTACAAAAAATAGAAAATTACAAATATATCAAACCATAATTCAGAACATTTTAAAATATGGTGCTGAAGTCTGGCAATTTCCTGCCAGGGAAATGAAAAGAATTTTAAGTATCGAAATGGATGTTTTAAGAAGATCAGCTGAAAAATCTAGAATGGATAGAATACGAAATAAAGAAATAAGGAAAATGATGGGTGTACAAGAGGAGCCAGACATCATAGACATTATAGAAAAGAAAAGGTTACAGTGGTATGGCCATGTCAAAAGAATGCTAGAACAAAGAATGCCTAAAATTGTTATGGAACGGATCCTAATGGAAAGGAGGAAGACCGAAGAAAACTTGGATAGAAGGGGTACAAGCAGCTATGAATATCAGAGGAATGGAGGAAGATCAATGGATGGGCAGAGAGGAATGGCGTTTGGTTTCCGGAAGACGGCGGCAGCTGCCGTGATACCCGATGATGGTGATTAATGATAATAATATTTTATTTATAATAATAATAATAATAATAATAATAATAATAATAATAATAATAAATATAATAAAAATAATATTTCCATTTTAACTTGAAACCAATAAATAAATGAATACCTAATTCTCCAGTAATGTTTGTTTTCTACAACATTTGTCTGACAGACAGTAGCTGGAAATCAGAGCTCTTGTACGTCACATTATACAGAAATATTAAGCATTCGAACTCCGACAATCTTTCATTAACTTCACCTCCTATTTCAAATAAGTCTACCACTATATTTTGCCACTGATTATACCACTTACCCAGGCATTCAATTGTACCAACGGTGGAAGGAGACACTTTTTCGCCTCTTCAATACTAGCGCCTTTGCTTCCACTGACCGCCTAAAAATTTAATGTTGTTGGGTAGTAAACAGCAAAACATAAATTATATGAACTAAATATTTAGTTTCTTCTTTGCTCTTATTGGTAGTTACACTTTTTTTAGGTACTTTTACATGTAGGATGGCACCCTGGACTTACAATGACACAAATGTCAGGAGAGTGTGTGTAAACTTTGGAACATATAGGCCTACATATTCTTTGGACCACATAAGAACATGGAAAGTATCTTCGAATGAAGGATCAATTCAATTCGGGACCACCTCCGCAACTGCAGGAACATTTAAAGACAAGATACATTAAATTTTAAAAGAAATAAACAACGATTTAATTTTAAATGAAAACACGCCTAATTCATACAAACTTCTAGGCCTATATGAAATTACAAAACAACGGCCAATAGCTATCGACGACGCTGGAAGGCCCCTGATGTCAAAAGCGTTGTAAAACAACATATTCTGCTAGTGATGGAAGCCGGTTTTCGAAAGGCTTACAGTTCTTTAAAAAAAGCTAGTTGAGGACGCCGGCGCCTATCACGTATATATTTTAATATGTTACTTTAAGACACAACAGCTAAATATGCGGGTAAATTGAATTCTCGTCTTTCTATTATATGTCTCATAGTGAGTATATTGTCAGAGCAGGATCTTCCTTGCCTAAAATCATTCTGTTCTTCTAAAAGCAATGCATCATCTAATGGTTTTAATCTATTAGTAGGCCTAATATCCCTGCATATATTTTATATAGGCCCTACAAGTAGGCCTACTTTCAATACTCCATAAACTAGAACAGTCAAATACCGATGGAAGGAACATTTAGACAGACTGGACAATACAAGATTACTCAAAATGATCAACACCTACAAACTGCATGGAAAAAGATCATTGGGACGGCCAAGGAAACAATGGACTTGAGATCGGAACAGGTCGAATTGATTTAATCCTGGATGGAAGAAGAAGAATACTTTAAGACACGCCAATAATTCACACATCCATACCAAAACAAGGCGAATATGATAGGACGACTATGATGACCAGATGATGTTCGGGGCTATTTGGACCTTAACATTTCCCCATATTTGTCTCACAGGTGAGAGAATAGCTCGAAAAAAACACTCTGGCAACTTTCCCAGACCGGTAATCGAGGCCTGTCCTGCTGTCTATGAGATAAAGACGTTAACCTGAGTTCACAGAGATGAATCTACTCATTTCATTACCACAAGATAAAATAAAAATTAATGATCCCACGTTACAATAATCCATTTTAATTTGTATTTAATTTTGTCAATTGGCATCAGGTCCTACTGATTTAAACGACTTTCATCTGTTCAATTGTTATTATACGATACAGCGAAACGTTTACCTCCACTCATAGCAACAATGTTGCTCCGTCGCACGGACGTAGATACTAACCATGTAGGCTATAGTCAGGAACAAATAGCAATGAAGCACTTACCCAGCTTACTTATGCTATGGTTTATCTACGACGCAAAGCGCCAGCGCAAAAATTGCTCCCCATGTATTTAAATGGATGTGGTTTATCTACAACGCAAATTGCTGGCGCGAAAAATTTTGCGCTCACATGTCGCGTCGTGTATTTGAATCACTTGATTCCGGGACGCAATTTTCCAGCGCAAACAAAGAATATAGAAGATATTACCGGTACTCATTGGCGTAATTGCTAAAAACAAACTAAGATTTTATGACAAAATGTCGGAAATACAGTACTTGTTTTATAACTTTCCAATTTTAACAACGAAAGTTGGATAGTTTTGTTGCAAATGATCGAGTTCTATACAATATGAGCATGAAGGAGTACAGAGATGTACAGAAATAAATAATAGTTTAAAAACTAAAAGAACACGCTTTATTAGAAAACTAAAAAATGAAAAATAATTTTAATTTCCAATACGCTTGGGATAAAATTAAAGTGGTCAACAAAAAAATCATCTCCAACACATTTAGAATAAAACTAGAGTTATCAACAAAAAGAAAATAATTTTACCATCAAAAGCGTGGGGTGCTCTATATCAATTAATATATTTGATAATAAACAGATATTGGTAAAAGTAAGCTCTCTAAGACGAAAATGTAAAAATCATAAAAAGCACCCCACGCTTTTGATGGTAAAATTATTTTCTTTTTGTTGATAACTCTACTTTTATTCTAGATGTGTTGGAGATGATTTTTTTGTTGACCACTTTAATTTTATCCCAAGCGTATTGGAAATTAAAATTATTTTTCATTTTTTAGTTTTCTAATAAAGCGTGTTCTTTTAGTTTTTTAAAACTATTTTTTTTTTTAGTTTTAATATTTTACAGAATAAGATAAAAATGTAAATATCTTTAAATTCGATACTATTGTAATATGAGCTAAATGTAATACTCTTCTATAAAAAAAAAACCCTCCCAGCCCGATTTGAACCAGCGACGTATGGATTACTGAAATTATATACCACTAAGAGCTCACTGCTCTACCAACTGAGCTCTTACAACGATTGACAAAAAAGTCGACAAGACCGGAACCTATTATACCAGTTTTCATTTTTTTGATTTTCGGATGATTCTGGCCAGGGTTTTAGAAACAAAATATGATAAAATTATTGTATTGTCACGGGTCATCTACACGTATACAAAGTTTCAAGTCGATCCAGTGTTTTTAAGTAGGTGAAAATCGCGTTGAAAGATTCCGTTACATTGATACAAAAACACTTTTTTTTTAATTTTCTGATGATTATGAACAGGATTTTAGAAAATAAATATGAAATTATTGCATTGTCACGGGTCCTCTACAAGTATACAAAGTTTCAAGTCGATCCAATGTTTCTAAGTGGGTGAAAAATCGCGTTGAAATATTCCGTTACATTGATACAAAAACACATTTTTTACACGCTTTATAGCTTGACCTGTATCTATCTATCTATCTATGTAACGGAATCTTTCAACGCGATTTTCACCCACTTAAAATCATTGGATCGACCTGAAACTTTGTATACTTGTAGAGGACCCGTGACAATACAATAATTTCATATTTATTTATTTTCTGATGATTATGGCCAGGATTTTCGAAACTTAATATGAAATTATTGTATTGTTACGAGTCCTCTACAAGTATACAACGTTTCAAGTCGATCCAATGATTTTAAGTGGGTGAAAATCGCGTTGAAAAATTCCGTTACATAGATAGATAGATAGATAGATAGATAGATAGATAGATAGATAGATAGATAGATAGATAGATAGATAGATAGATAGATAGATAGATAGATAGATATATACAGGTCAAGCTAATATAAAGCGTGTAAAAAGAGTTATTGTGGCTTGAACTTAGTCAAGAGATAAATAAAAGCTGTAAATATTGTATCTTGGGGATATTATGGATGTACATAAATTTCGTCTTCTATTAAATTCAAAACCTGATAAAACTGCTCAGGCGAGAATCTGAAATATTCTAAAATTTGGTATTTTCATCAACCATATGTTTATTTAAGAACTAAAGAATAATTTATTCTATAATTTTCCATACAACATTCATATGATGCTGTTGCTCTAGGTACTTTTTCTGTCTTTATTATATTAGTATATTCGTACTATTTTAAACATTTTGCAGCGATACTTAAAACTTTTTATAAAGAATTTTAATATGTTTATCTATGTACACAAATTATGACTTTTCCTCTCAATTTATTTTCAAATTTCTTTATTAGAATTGAAGTTGGCATACGTGAACGCTTATAAAATTAAATCCACGAGATGGCAAGACATATGTGTGAATGACCAACATTTGCATTTAATTCCAAACCATATTTTAAGAAATAAATGTTCAATCACTTCATTTTGTTAGGTTTTGATGGGTCAGTTTAGTGTACATCAGATTAGTTTATAGTTTACTAAATAGTATGTATGTAATTTATTTCATTAGGTTATGCAGGGACAGGTTTGTATACATTATTTTTTGTAAACACATTTGGAATTTTATTATGAACGTTGGTCATTCTGATTTCCCATATATTCGGTGCCATCTGGCGACAATTTCATAAACATAAGTGCTGTACCGTATGCGCTCCATGCTAAACCAGTATCACGCCGAGCGTAACGCGAGATTGTGTCACGTCGGGCGCGACACGCTGTATAATAAACCGTAGCATTAGGGCAATAGCTGCACTCCTCGATGCCACAGACTGACGTGAAGCGAATGTATGGGGGATGACACGACATTAGTTCGCAAATCATCCACAAACGAAGCAGATCAATATTCCGTTGTGTCAGATAATAATAATAATAATAATAATAATAATAATAATAATAATAAAATAATAATAATAATAATAATAATAATAATAATATAACAATAATAACAATAATAATAATAAGGGAGAAATGCGCAGAAACCGTGTGCAAATATTACTTCAAGAGGACTTATTTGCTCTCGCTATAATTAGGGATTGATTTGCATCGTTTCTTTTATAGTCAGCTCAGTTATTTAGTTTGCAGGCGGCATCAAAGGCAACTGTTTCCCTCTGGTTTAAAAAATACATTGTCACTGCCAATTAGAGCCGGGGAGTTGTTGTTAGAGACTTCTAAGACGCCGCTCCAAACATCAAAAACTGAAAATAATTCTCTGCCAACAATGTTTTCGCATTTTAAAATGACGTTTCCATGTCTAATCCACGTGATATAATTATCATAACAATGTTGCAACTTTTGTCTTTTGCAGTATCTTTATTTGGTAAAAATTAATTCTAGTGAATAAAACGTGAAAACGCCGCTTGATATCTTAAATACTTATGCGTGCAAAATAGACCTACCTAATCACAGAACAAAGCGCCTGTAAACTGAATGTCTGAGCCGAGTATATGGTACTTTTCACATTTCTCTGAGCACAAATCACAATTGCAAGTCTCATTAGGTTCATGAAAAGTCTTATTGGATCACAGCTTGTGGTGGAAACCGTGGATTGCCAATCTTGTAGTCACATGATGCATTTCATAGTTTCACTCGGTCCATCGTCTGTTTTGCATCGCACAAGTTCCATAGAATACCGGTTACAAAAAAACACTCAACCCTGGAAAAAAATCAGGTAAGTTCAAAACAAACAAAATCTGTCGATATCTTTTTTTTTTCAGTTAGCTTCTTCCCCTATTTCACTTATAAAAAAAAAGTCTATTATATTTAATATAATGAAGAATTGACGAATATTGAACGCCCCATAACTAGGTGGAGGGATACGGTCTCTCGATGTGGAAACAGGTATGTGGCCTAACTCCATGACGTAGAAGAAGAAGAAATATTGAGTTATCTGTTTTTTTCCGGAGGATGAAATTTTCCGATTGAGGGTCTTTCCACTTTTCAGCGGTTGCCCTTTTACCAGCCGGCTGCTGGCCCTTCACATCCACATGTGTCAATCACAGAGGTAGATGATCAACAGCCAGTGTAGGGGTGACATGTGGTTAGCATGTCGAGTCCTCCAGCCGTTATAGCTGGTTCCTCAACCTGGAGCCTCACGATGCTGGGTGGGCACCGGTCCCATACTGGCCGAAATACCATGAGAAAATGTCTTCCCCCATGGAGACTCGAACCAGCGCAAGTCCCGTAGCTCTGCGCCAAGGCTTCCTACCTTAACCGCTCGGCTACGGCGCGGGACGGAGGATGAAATAAAAACGTAAATGGCCAACTACATATGCTTGACTGTAGCAATCAGGTGATAAATTCGTGCTGACATATTATATTTTGCATATATGTCCACCGTTGTGGTCTCGAGGTTGTCTCTGCCTTGTCACGCAGCAGGCCCGGGTTCGATCCCCAGTCGGGACAAGTTACCTGGATGATTGTTTTTTTTCGGATTTTTTCCTCACCTGCAAGACAAATGTCAGGAAACTTTAAGGTCCAAACGGTCTCCGGACATCATCTGGACATCATTAACATATTCATTGAGTTTAGGATTAAAGACTCTCCTGGCACATCATTAAAATTATCATCACCTATCATATATCATCGGGGCAGCGTAACTCTGCCTTCCAGACGCGCCAACCTCAGAAGCGGGTTCCAATAACGCCATGTCAGGGGAGATGACAACATGGTGGCATTGAATAAAACAAAAGTTTTACAGAGGCCTATATTACTTTTATACTTCTAACAATAATGTTTGAACACCGTGTTGAGGTTAAAATTATTTCAATTTTAAAAATGTGTACCTTATAAAACAGTCGTTCTCAAGTATAGTGCCCTGTTATAAACTTCGTCACACTATTAAAATTCAAGGCATTTCCAAACATGCTTCATCCTCAGGAATTCTTATGGTACTGAAATTCTTATGAAGCATATCTTTGAAAGGCCTTGAATTTTAAAAGTGTGACGAAGTTTATAACAGAAGTTATTATAGTTGAGGACGGCTGTTTTATAAGGTACACATTTTTTAAATTGAAATATATTCAGTAATCAATATTGAGTTGGTGTTTACTTGAAGAAAATCCATTACTTATTTAATTAAATATGAAATATATTACTTTTATTCGTATTTTGTCTTTAAATATACCTAATAACCTAATCATTCGGTAACAGTTATTGTGACCAGTGTTCAGGGGTGGATCAGTAGTTGAACAGTACATGTCCCACAGTCCGAGGAAACTACTTCAGATGTGAATTTTAAAAAAATCCGCCACGCAGGACTCTGTAAACAGCACGAATTCCTCAACAAGCCGAATATATTATGATTCGGTTTTCCTGGTTTATGGAATATTTATCTTGTCAACCACCGCTGTGGTCTCGAGGTAGCGTGCTACCTTCTAACGCAGCGGCCCGGGCTCGATCCCTGGTCGGGACAAGTTTCCTGGATGATGTCTTTTTCGATTTTTTTCCTCACTTATAAGATACAAACGGTCTCCGAAAATTATCTGGTCATATTTATCATTATCATATTCGTCATGTTTAGTATGAACGTGTGTGTGAAAAGTGTGTATCCTCTTGTGTTGTGTTTTCTCGGAAGAGGTCTTGATATTGAGCTGTCAATCTTATGCGGAGGACCCCCATTGATCAAAAAGTATGTGTGACGGTCGTGCCAATGTAAGGGTGGCATATGGATATCTAGAGGCTCTCCGCTCTTAAAGTGATCCTCATCAAAGCAAAACCATGTGATCTGCTCACTTTTCATTGGTTATGGACACTGACATACAATGTAGAAGCAATAATTACGCGAAAAAGTAGTTCCCTTCATTAAATTAAGAAAAATAGGTCCTCTTAATATAGGCCTACTTGTTATTCTTCATGAATGAAAATAATAATATTCAAAACATAATCAATAATTACAACTTAAAATAGTTTATTACATATAGATGAACACTGTGAAATTTCAAATGATATGCGGAACTATACATGAAACATAAAATAACAAAACAAGAAAGGATACTAGACTGAAGTTTTATACAACATTGGCAGTTCCTGCATTACTTTATGGGACTGAAACTTGGGCAATGACCAAAAAATTACAAAGTGGAATACAAAGCGTAGAAATGAACTTCCTTAGAAGAACAAAAGGCTGCACAAGATTGGATCGGATAAAGAATGAAGATATAAGAACAGAGTTAAATAAATAGACCTATATATGTATCCATTGAATGATAAAATCAAAGAATATAGAGATAAATGTTTTATACATGTAGAAAGAATGAATATAACAAGATTACCAAAAGCAGTATTTAATTATGAGCCAAGAGTTTCAAGGAATGTAGGAAGGCCAGTGAAAAGATGGACAGAACAACTTTGAGGCAGAACAGGCAATTTGCCTAGCCCGTGAAGTGAAGAAGGAGGCATATACATGATGCATTTGAGTCATGCTTCAGTCGATTCTGATACGAGAAAATGGCTGAAGATGTCGAGTTTTCTGTTCCTGTGTCATCATCTAAATTTTTAAAACACAAGTCTGGCAAATCTTTGACTGATGGTCAAAAAACAATTATTTTAGATGTATTTCACAAGTTCAGTGAAAAATCTCACCGGCTTTCTTTTAATCTACCCCACTCAACGATCATGTGCTCCCTGTCAATGTGACAGTAAATGTGACGCGAATGGCGGAAGGATACAAATGGCGTTTGTTTATGTTAGGATTACTCTAAGAGCGAATAAGGTATATAAGATGAGAAGTTAATGAAATAAAGAAAAATAAATTTGTTTTCTTGGTTACATGAGGCAGGCGGATTCCTTAATTAAAGAATACGATTGACCACTGTTGCCTAGCAACATGCATTACTAATACGAATCTCAGTTTCTTAGAATGCGCTCAACTGTTTTCAAGGTCTGAGACTCGGGGTGATGAAACCGTTTTATCGTTTAATGACATGCATCTTAGCTCGCTATTTCTAATAATTGAAATATTCGAATAACTCTGTCAATAACTCTGCTAAAGGAAGCCAATATGTAAGTTTCTGTAATATGGTCGATTGACTCCTTGTTAGAAGACTACTGATTTCCATAAACTTTCCAGATTTACGTAACCGGACTTCGACCAACTAGTATTTCTTTATGGCCGAATAGTAAACAATTCCAAGAAAACTTATGTCTTTAATTGCTTACTACTATTGTTTCATTTATTTATTTAGCAGGTTTCACAACACCTTCCTGCGCCCATTTAATCTACTGTCATTCTCCTTCACATCTCTCTGTCATTCCTATATCCATCGTTCTCATGCTGCTCAAGACACCATCATTCCACGCTATTTTTGGCCGTCCTTTTGCTCTTATACCAAGTGACGTCCATTCTAGTATTCTTTTTGGGAATCTGTCCTCT
Source organism: Diploptera punctata (assembly GCA_030220185.1). Lineage (NCBI taxonomy): Eukaryota > Metazoa > Arthropoda > Insecta > Blattodea > Blaberidae > Diploptera > Diploptera punctata. Next base: position 106,370 of record JASPKZ010002320.1, read on the forward strand.
GCCATTTTTTAATGACCATATAATTTTAATTATTTGTTTTGTTTTATGAAGTCCACAACTGAAGTTTAAACAACCATATTTTGTTTAATTACACTTCATTATTTTCTCTCTTCTATAAATTCCAGTTGAACGCCTCCAAAAAAATCAATTCATGTGGAATCTGATTTAATGATTGTTCTAGATTTTAATCCCCATATTATTATTATTATTATTATTATTATTATTATTATTATTATTATTATTATTATTATTATTATTATTATTTTATTATGATTATTATGATTATCATGATTATTATTATGATGATCCCCTCAGGGGTCCTCATCTAGGGGATATGTGGATGCCGACCACAAGGTGCCCAAGCCGAGCAAAACATTTCTTCCGCTTACTTGTGTTTTGTACTCTTTTAACTTTACTATCTAACCTCTCTTGGTTAACTCTTGTTTTTTCGATCCCGACGCTATTAGGGCATCCGAGGGCTAGGGAGTCTTTCCTTTCTTCCATTTCTTCTTTCCTTTATTTTCTTTTCTTCTCCAGAAAAGCCTGACCAGAGGCTATAAGATGGCAGCCCCATCACTGGTCTAGCCTTCCTTTGGCCAGCAACCAATCGAAGGGACTATTATTATGCTTTCGAGACTTATACGAGAATTTTCCGGAAGAAGCTGGAGGGAAAATTTTCTATAGGATCGTAACAGGCCTTGGCCTAATACTTGGAAGGAAGAAGAAGATTATTATGATGATGATGATTATTATTATTATTATTATTATTATTATTATTATTATTATTATTATTATTATTATTATTATTATTATTATACATTACGTGTGCATGCGTGAATTCATCTCTCAGGAAGGCTGGGAGAATGAGTGAAGTGTTCGTTTGCCGTGAAGAACAATTGAACGGAGAAGATAAATTTAACAGTAGTTTGGTGGCGGGAGTTAGAATTTTCATGTTCAGAAGGAATGAATTTGAATGAGATGATTCTCTACCTAGTTGTACGTATATGTTGCTACTGTGCCAGCGTTTACTGGTTTCAAGTTTCACTATCTGGAAATGTCCTGACGTATTTATGAATATCCTTATGCTGGAATATTGTGCTCTTAACAAAAATATTATTTGATGTGGCAAAGGTGATGAATCTAATCTCATTGCCGTTACTATCTTCATGAAGACTGAATTTATCTATTGTTGGCCTCATTATATCTTTCTGTTCCACTTTTATATTAAAATATCCCAAGATAATTTTGTAAATAGATCATGAAAGACTATCAAATACGCATTCCAATTCTTCACAGAACTCATCCTTGATCTTGTCATCATTGTCTTCTGTAGAGCCATGTACAGCCTTTACAAAAATGATGGCGCAACTCTTGATGATGGAAAGTTAGAGTTTTGAAGAGCGATTCGCACCAGTACGTTGTTAAGTGTGCTGACTCGATATAGTACAAAGCTGGCGGATCCAAGTTCGATCTTGGTGAGGAAAACATTTTTGTAATAACGTCATTAATTTTCACAATGCCTACGCGTTACCAGGATTTGTTAAAATATATAGGGAAATAAATTTACTAAAGAAAAGAGATCATATGTAGAAAATAAATAACGATTGCAACATCTCATTACTTCGTTTACAAAATACAAGGCATAACAAGATTGTTTATTTCCACAACTAATGCAAAACGCGTCTGATTAATTTAAACAAAGTCAAGTTAATATCTAATTTCAATATACAATAAGTCCTGGAATCACTTGATACAGACTGTTTTTAACAGGGGCGGTTGTGGTCCAATGGAGGGAACGTCTGTTTCCCATGCATGCCATCGCGTATTCGATCCCACTATCATGTTTTTTCTCGTTCTTATTTCAATTAATTTTGTTTGTTTTCGTTAATTCGTTTTACTTTCTTTTATTTATTTACGCGAAATTATTTTCCCGTGCACGACACACAACGAAATAGCGGATTTTAGTTTCTCAAATAGTTGTGAACTTGTGAACCAATTAGCTGACCTCTGATCATGCGCAATGGCTTCGTTCTAAGATAAATGACCTGTGTGCCATCAATTCTTTCAAAGGCTGTACATTTAGGATTACAAAATAATGTTGTTTACCCTTTAAAATTATGTATGATATCCTATTACTGACGAAGTTAACATCTGGGATAGCTGACAGCATCCTCCTTCCGACCAAAAAACCCGATCCGAATTCTGGTCTCACTGCACCCCCATAGTATAATCTAAAAATAAGCTTCCTGATTTCTGACTGCCTTCTCCTGGCATCTAAGTTACTGAATCGAAGGGTAATTTATCTAATTCCGTATTTATATTTCTAGTGCCTCATTATTAAATAAAGTCCTAATATTCTATATTCCTAGAAACATGTCCCTATGTCTGACCTTTTGTCACGGATTCCCTGAAATAGTCTTCTCGATTGGAGAACTGAATTGGGAACCATTTTGCCCCTGGAAAATTTTATCCCAGTGGTACCCATACCCGCATTTAATTGTTGTATTTTTACGGTGAATGATGACCACTCTTTCGACCAAGGTACTTTTTCGTCTTGAATATCACCTTTGATCTGTCCCGGCAGCAATACAATACACGCATAGCCATCGGGGCCATTTAATCACGTAAGGCACACCACCATGAAAAGGTAAAAATACTACAGAGGGATAATAATAATAATAATAATAATAATAATAATAATAATAATAATAACGCCTTCTAGAGGATTGGAAGACTGCATTAATCTACCCGTTACATAAAAAGGGAGACAGAACAGATGTGAACAATTATAGAGGGATTTCATTATTATCAATCCCATACAAAATTTTATCTCAATGTCTGCTCGACAGAGCACAACGGCAACTAGAACCGAATGTAGGAGAATATCAAGCAGGATTCAGACCAGGCAGATCATGTCCAGAACAAATCCTGAACCTTAAGCTAATCCTTAGACACCAGAGAATTTCTAGCAATGATTTAGTGTGTATATTTGTTGACTTTAAAAAAGCCGAGAATCACTATTTGAGATATTGAAAGAACAAGGTTTAGACCGTAAAACTCTTGCACTTATTAGACAGACACTAACAGATACAAGGGCTAAAGTTAAATTCATGGGGAAAATTTCTGAATCCTTTGAAATTAAGACAGGAGTAAGACAAGGAGATGGACTTTCTCCACTACTCTTTAATTGTGTTCTTGATAAAGAAATACAAGAATGGCGTAAACAGAAAACAATTTTTAAATGTAATCAACTAGTCATATTAGGAAGAGGAAAATTGAAGATTGATTGCCTAGCATATGCTGATGATCTAGCAATCTTAACCCGTGACGTTGTAACAACACAAAAACAGATTGAATTGTTAAATGACATTGCAGGGAAAGTTGGTCTGCAGATTTCTTTTGAAAAAACGGAATATATTTCATGCAATAAACAAGCACCAAAATACCTGGAAACCAGATATGGAAAAATTAAACGAGTTTCACAATTTAAATATCTTGGTGAAATAATTCAGGAAAATGGAATTGAAACTAAAGCCAATAAAAGTAGATGCCAAAAATTGGAAACAGCATTTCGGCTTACTCACAACACTTATAATAAAAATGCATATCTTTACATACAAAATTACGACACTATAACACTGTAATTAAACCAGAGTGCCTCTATGGAGCAGAAACATTAATTTTGAACAGAAAAAAATATATCGAAAATATAGTGAAAAAAGAATGAAAAATTATAAGAAAAGTTTTAAGTCCACAAGTCATAGGTGAAGCATTTAGACTCAGAAGTAAAAAGGAAATAAAAATATATACAGACATTCACAGTGATATTAGAAAACGAAGGTTAAAATTTTATGGTCATATTAAACGAATGAACTCAAATAGGCTTACAAAACAGATAATGGGATTCTACGAAAACAGAAGTAAAGCTCCAGTGGATACTATGAAGTGGATTGATGAAGTCAAGAAGGACTTAAAATTGGCAGGAATTACTAAAGAAGATATCCCAAACAGAGATATATTTAGAATTAAGGTGAATAAGTGGCAAGTTGACCAAGACGACAAACCGAAGAAAAAACTAGAACAACTTGGACAGAAGATAGATAACAAACTCATAACAAAAGAATGAAAGAAATTTGGGCTCAAAGGAAACGCCTCTAAGTACTTTGCGTAGTTCTACATGGGCTCATCCACAATAAAAAAAATAATAATAGGTAATGATAATAACATTAGTAATAATAATAATAATAATAATAATAATAATAATAATAATAATAATAATAATAATAATAATAATAATAATAATAATAATAATAATAATTATTATTATTATTATTATTATTATTATTATTATTATTATTATTATTATTATTTTATTTATATACAGACTTTCAATGTTTACACATCTTTCTATGCCCAAAGTTTTATTTTCCTTCTTCACTCGTCTCTAACCGTCAACTCCATATCCTCATTCCAGTTATTATTTATTACATCCATCAGTTTCGAGGTCTTTCTTTCTTTTTCCAGGTGGGCTCCATTCTAATGTTTTTCTGGGTAACTTTTCTTCTTGCATTCGTATTACATGCACATACTACTACTAATTGCTTATATCTTATATAATCTAATACTGCATATTTAACATTCATTTTTTCTCGTACGACTATTTGTTTTTTTTTTTCTTATTTTGAACTCTTGCTGCTGTCCTCAAGAAATCCATTTCCATCGATATAGTTTTCGTTCTAAGTTCTTGGATTTCCATACTTCAGCTCCATATGTGACAGTACCTCTCACTATTGAATTATATATTTGTAACTTTTTTTTCTGGTTATATGTCTGTTCCATAGGACACCATTTATCATTGCTGTTATTGCTCCACCTTGTGTCACTTTCTTACGTATCCTCTTTATCTACCTTTACCCACAAATACTCAAATCCTTCATCTCCTTTAATTTTCTAATATTAAATATTCGGTTTCTATAATCATAATTGATGATAATAATGATGAAGATTATAAAAATGATGATGAAGATGATAAAAATGATGAAGATAATAAAAATTATGATGAAGATGATAAAAATTATGAAGATGATAATGATGACTAAGATTGATGATGCTGCTGATGATTATGATGATGATAATAATATTAATAATAATGAAGATAATAATTATAATGACGATAATAATAATAATAATAATAATAATACATAATATTTAAAATGCCGTGGGTCTCGTGGTGGACGAAACGGAGTTTGGGCACGCTTTCCTCGGGTTTTTTTTCTGTTTTCTCCTGCCACAAATTGCATTGCATCATTTCTCCATACTCATCTCATCCATTTCGTTTCATTTCGTTCATCTGCCCCTGTGGCGGTGCGTCAGAGATGGTTCACCGGCACTCTTGTAGTTCACAGACCTCTATAAAATAGAGGTTTCATCTCATCTCATTCCTCGATCCGACCCTGAGTTGGATACGAGTTGAGAATATTTTATATGTTATTTAAAATGCGGATAATGTAACTTGTTAATTTATTATTTATTTATTTATTTATTTCAGGATTGCTTCTGTTATTTACACAGGTACCCTCAACCAAAATATTTTTTTTTCTACACTTCCCAGTCTTGCGTGTCTACTTCTCTTCTTCGTGTTGTCTTGAATTCCCTTTATCCACGTTGGCTTTGGTCTACCACGGTTCCCTTTTCCAGGAGATATCGATTCAATATTTCTTTGTTTGTTTCTTGTCCCTTCTTTTCATTACATGTCCATACCATCTTAGTTGGATTTCTTCAATCTCTTGTACAATATCCTTGTCTACATTCATTATTTCTCTTATTGTGTTATTTTTTATTTTAAATAACTTTGATATTTTGCCGATCTTCTTAAAAAGTCAATTTCTGTGACTAATAATTTATTTCTGTGTTTTTGCTTCAATGTCCATGTTTCCGCACCATATAATAAAATACTCTTCACAATTGTGATACATATTAATAATTTAATCCTCTTGATTATATGCTTACTCCATAAAATAAAATTTAACATGCCAATAGCTTTTTAGTCTCTATTATTCTTTTTTCGGTGTATAATTCAGATGATCCGTCTTTTTGAATTATTGATCCCAAATACTTAAAATATTCTACTATTTTAGTCTTTTCTCTTATAAATATATGATATATTGTAGAACGTCCTGTCGTGAAACCACTTTGTTCTTATGTCCCTCTAAAATTCTTTTCAATCCATTGTCTTATCAAGTTTCCCAAAATTGTTAATACATTTAATAACAATTTTAATAGCGACCTTTGCTATGCCACTAGCTGGAAACATGAACTTATTATGTTAATTCTGACTTGAATTTTTGTGGAATTTCCTTTGCAATTGCAATGACATGACAGGAAGTAAGTTCGTGCGAGGGGAAAGGTCACCAGAACATCTGTCGGCATATCGCATTCCATCAGTCGCGTGGGACATCTTCAGCAACACGCTCGTGACGTCAATGAGATGCACAGGAGCCCGTATCCCAGTAAATCAACTCAAAGAAATACTAAGCTCTCTACTGATAATCTGCATAATGCCAGATTGTGGGAGACGGGATGAACTCCTTTTCAAGGATATTGCACAATTACAAGAGCAGATGAAATGTAATGGATGACATGAGTTGGTGAAGTGAAGTAATGAAGTTTTTGGAGGGGAAAGAGCATGCAGTGACCAGGACACGAACTCGAGATACAGTTGCGTCACGCAGCTGCCTGAACTCAAAGAATTTGTAGAATTAAAGATTTATAAGTTGCCTGGCGGTACTCTTGGTGCTTTTCGACGATATTAGGCTACATGCCGGCACCGGGTTTTTATCTTATCCCTTCTCTTCATCATCATCCCTCACAGAACACACAAACACTTAAAGCATAGACTGCTCTCTGTACACAATACAAGTACACATCATCTATATAAAGTGACCTGCGCAAGTGATGCGAAATTAAAAATAGAACACATTAAGTTCATAAGGACGAAAATTTTAGTGGGTGGCATTGCAAAACACACATAGGCCTACTTTATTTCTGTACTTTATAGTGTAGCAATGGCAAAGATGCTTTTAACAAAAAGAGAAGCATTTTCTTCGGACCTTTGGCGAAAGAATTACGGAAGAGTCTAGTGAAGTGCTTTGTGTGGAGTGTAACATTGTATGGTGGAGAGACTTGGACATTACGACGGAATGAGGAAAAGCGACTGGAAGCTTTTCAGATGTGGATATGGAGAAGGATGGAACGTATAAAATGGACAGACAAAATAAAAAAATAAAGATGTGCTAGACAGAGTGGGCGAAGGAAGGACAATGCTGGAACTCATAAAGAAGAGGAAAGAATTGTATGATTTAATTGGGCTCTGTGAAGGGCGTTCTAAATAATTTGGTATCTTAATAATATTTTTGGATAGGTAGCGGGCCGAGGAGTACATACATATATAGGTGAAGTCAGGACTTCGACAAACAACAAACTGGCCATTAGACCTAAAATAACTTCCTAGAATCCGGATTAGGAGTTTAATGTAGGGAATAAAATGAAAATCCAGCATTATAATTTATTGTACATTGTCACCAGGTGTCTTATGTCATTTCTGGCTTTATACCCTGGCATTGGCAGAATTGTAACACCTTCTGAGGTTGGGGCGCCTGAAAAGCGGAGTTATATTACTCTGATGATGAGGGATACTAAATTAGGTTATGACGAAACACAGGAGAGTTTCTAAATAACAAATCATGAGCGACCACGGGAAAGTTTTTCCCTTTAAGAAAAAATTAATTTGGTTTAACCGAGAATCGAACCCGGAACCACTTGAACTGTGATTAGAAGCTCTGATCGCACGGCCGTGAGCCTTGTCCAACCAGCAATGTTATGTCCAAATGCGCCTAGTAAAATATTAAGTCACACTAGATAATACCCGGCGTGCGCTGCTACACCTAAATAAATAAAATGTTTTTATTTTTAGTTAAATACGTAGAAAGAAAATTAAGGGTTAATTCAACTGTACGGTCCACATTGCGACGAACTAAACATGGCGGTTGCTAGAGTCAATTTTTAATTTTGGATTTCAGGTAGACCCCCACTTCTAATGGTTGGATTTCGCTGATTGTTTTATACGTAGGTTTATTTTAAAAGAATATACTAAGTTTCACAGTGATACATCGAATATTGCGACCTCCAAAGGATTTTTTTAATGTTTGTTTCAGGTGAACTCCTATTCCTAACAATAGCAGCTAAACACTCACCGTACATGAAAATTTGTATGTACAAAATTTCAAGCCAATTGAGTTTTACGAGCACAAACAAACGCAGGTTGAATTTTTTATATGACTATTTAACTCATGCCCCAAATGGGAGTCAATGACCAATCACGTTTCAATGATTTTTTATTTACAACCAATCACAGTCGTTTTTCACCTCGATTTTTATCAGTTTAAATTAATCACTTTAAATCAAGCTCCTTTTTTTTAACATTCTGAATAGGTCATAGCATTATTTTGCAGTGATTGCATGTGGCTACCAGATTGTATATATAGTGCACGAATGTTAGCAGATAGTGCATGCGGGAGATAATATACAACATTTGTAGCAATTGATTATATCACAAAAAAGAAACCACTGTTTGCACTTTCTTAAACGAATTATTTTCCAGGAAATAGCCTTGCAGAAAAATATAATTGACATATTTACATCACAGGACATCAGAAATTAATTAATACTATAATTTTGGTTATAAATTTCTCCACTAGGGTGCATTCTTACAATATTGCGATCCTTTGGCAATAAATAATATGACCTGGTTGCAGTGATGAACAAGCGTAATAATCGTTTCTCATTTGTTTCCAAACATCGCCGTTTACATTAAATATATACATATTTTGAAATAACTGTAGTAAATAATGATTTGTGAGTAAACAGCTTAATTTTATTCGTTAAATAGTCCTAAAAATGCCACTCTCGATTTCCAATTCACGACTCACGAAGTAAGGAGTGAATTTATCTAGAACATTTGGAAATCACTCGTGGCATTACTTATGATAAATATTTCCGTCAACAAGAGAACCGATAAAAGTCGAAAATTAAAGAATATTTTGGGGATGGCATAAACTGATTTATAGTTTGATTGGCAAGTTGAGAAGGCCAGGGTCCACCAAGCAGCTTATCCTGACAAGACGTTTGCAGGGGCGTGGTGTCTACGTTCCCTATGTTGTCTCCAGCTACAAATAATTTCAAGTAGCGAGTTGAGTAGGCCAGGGGCGGCTATTTCAAGGGAAGTAGGTCAAGTGCCACTTCATCTTATTTTCCCCAGAACTATTTTTAAACTATATTTTCCTTATCGTTAATGTTGGTTTTAGTAGAAACATAATTCTGTATTATTGAACGAGGAGGGACTCATCGTTACGCCGCTTGCTGTCATTCTGGCCTACGACTAGCGCTCAAGTGAAGGATTTTTGTTTTCCACCTGCTCGAGCCCCAGGACACAGCTCACTATAACCCAGCCATTGATTCTCCGGCCCTGACGTTTTCAGGACAGTGCTGCCGATATGGATATTCAGTGGGAGGGGCCGCTTTATGTATGCGGTTAGCAGGCATACAGTGACAACATCTCAGCAATTTCAAACCTTACTAGCGCGCTATAGCTGCGTCAAGAGCAGTGATTGGTTGTGGCAGACATCTACTGCCACTTAACTAGTTCCTTATTGGCAGTAGAGGGCGAGTTTCTTCCTTTACCCCTCGTATAACCAAAACTTCAGAGCCGGTAATCCAGCGGCTGACTGTGGTGTAGTCGCCATGACAACTGTGACTTCCGCTGAGATCTAGTGTTGTTACAAAAACCTCCACGTGAAGTAGCCGAGAGTGAATTAGCCATTGCTTCATGGCTTCGTGTATGAAATTCTTTCGTATCGCCTATTCGGCCATTGCTGTGGTGGTTTAAAAATGAATCCTCTTTATGGTGTAGTGTGTGTTTTATTGGAAAAATGAAGATAAAAAGGAAGTTTTAAATCGTGAGTGTCTATAAATATGTGGTATAAAAGATGTTAAGCATTCAGGTAAATGCTATTATCTTAGTTTTAAATAGTCATATTTTAAGGAATTCCCATGGTTATGATCCTCCCCTCTACAACAGCATCTGTGGAAAGCACTTTTTTCTTTTTTTTTTTTTGTCTGAAGCGTATAAAAACATATCTGAGGAATGTGATTTCAGATTTCAGAAGAGAGACTTTCTTCTTTGGGGAATATTACAATTTAGAGAGAACTTCTACTGCAGTTAACGAAGACACATTGATTCCATGAACATATCACCGAGAAGTTTGCAACCTTGAAGGACTGAAGGATCGGTCTGATATACAAGAAATAGGTGAATTTAATAATAATCAAGATAAGCATATGTACAAATATTATTTTCTTACTAGCTCTTCACTTAACTTCCAAGCCACGAGCCACCACTGGAGTAGGCACGTGGTCACCGATGTTTACATCAAATAGCTTATCATGACAAGACATTTGTAGGGGTGTGGCATCTTTAGTGCGTGAGATTCAAGTATATGATTGACTTTATAAATCTGACTGAATGTATCTTGCTTTTAATGTCTAAAAGTTTCTCACTTCAAGATATGATATAGTGACGATACCAACATTCAGCCGTAAGTTCCTTGGATCGGATAACAGAAACATCATTGTTCAGCAGCCAAATGCGTACAAGATGTCAATCACATATTTCTAATACACTTCACGTTGCGTATGTTGCCGCCAGCTACATTCAATATATGTTCTAATGCTATCAACTTCACTTTTGTGTCTCGTGTTCCGAAATGGAAATAAAGTAGACTATTATATATATACTAGAAGCCCCGGCCACGCGTTGCTGTGGCTAAGGTATACGTTAAAAATTTAAATTAAGTTGCTGTCTTTCAGCCACATTACTTAAAACTAATACTTACACACGAAATTAATAATATTGAAAATAAAATAAACACTGAACACACTTAAATTATGAAATAATCAATATTTGTAATTCAATTGAAATTCGCGTTTGCAACAAAAAGAACAGCCATCTCGATCTCTATTTGTTAAATAATAAACCAATTACCTTACACCGCCATCTGTTAGAATCGTATGGAACTCACAGATAATTACACCGCCATCTGTTAGAATCGCATGGAACTCACATAACTCTTTGTTAAATAATAAACAAATAATTTGCAATAAAAAAATAATGCGACTATAAATTTAGTTATAAACTACCCTAAGTCTTAATTTGGATCAAACTGCACACAGTGTGCAAAATTTTATTAAAATCGGTTCAGTAGTTTAGGATTCAATCGCGGACAAACAACGTGACACGAAATTTTTATATATTAAGATATATAAGAAAAATAAATGTCTGTGTTAGGATTCCTGAATAGCTCAGATGGTTAGAGCGCTAAACGTACAAAGTTTAGAAACTCGGGTTCAAATCCCGATTCATGCATTTATTTTTCTTTTCATGCCATATTTGCCTCCATTGATAAATGCCAAAAAGATAGTTATAACATCTAAATATACAACTCTTACTTCTATAAAGTAAAATATTCACTTTAAATATTCTTACTTGTTATAGTGGCCACTAGATGCCAGCTGGAACGATATCCCGCAACTTCTCGTGTCAATTGAGTATACTATATGCGGTATATAAGTAAAATAAATGTTTGTGTTAGGATTCCTGAGTAGCTCAGAAGATTAGAGAGCTAAACGTACAAATTTTAGGAACTCGGGTTTAAATCCCGACTCAGGCATTTATTTTTCACTTCATGTAATATATATGCCTATATATATGTATCTATCCATAGTAATTCTGCCCGAAGGCAGGTCCTTCACTGCAATCATAGCATTTTCATGCTATGCTTGCAGCTTTACTGCCGTTGCTTTCCACACCGGTGAAGGATGATGGTGATGATGATAATGATAAAGACGATGATGATGGCCATATGATTTCGGGGACCGTTTGGGCCTTAAGGTTTTCCTGACATTTGTCTTACAGGTGAGGGAAAACCCCGATAAAAACCTCACCCAGAAAAACTGCCCCGACCGGGGATCGAACCCGGGCCCGCTGCGTGACAAGGCAGCACGCTACCTCGCGACCACAGTGGTGGACTATATATATTAACGGAACAGGCAGACGTTGTTCTGCCCGAAAATTAAATTCTCGTACCATGGCCGGATGATAAAAACATAAATTACTTTTTTACCATAAAATTGACCCAATAAGGAGTAATTATATATTAATAAATAAGTCTGCAAGGAAACTCCTCACTAACATTTGTTGTGGCTCAAGAAGCGTACATGATGATACAACATTGTTGCCGCGCGGAATATGTCGATAATGCAAATGACAACACATCTGACATAAAAAAAATCCTATACCCGATCGCAGCGCCACCTTCCCAGCCCAATTGTGAATCTAAACCACTCAAACACAAAGTTTCATAAAAATCGGTGCAGTCGTTTAGGCAGTTTTTAATTTCGAGTTTCAGGTAAACCTCCAATTCTAATTGTCGGTTTTCGCTCATTTTTGGATATTGCCAACTTCTGTTTATTTCAATAGGATATACCGAGTTTCGTTGTGAAACATCGTAAAATGTGATCGCTAGAGCGATTTTTAATTTTCACTTCTGGTGAACTCCTACACCTAATTGTTAGAGAATTATATCAAGGAATTAGTATAGAGAAGAAAGGGTTTCAGGCTAGAACAAACATAATTCGGAATGAAAATGGGGATATGATTGCAGATTCCAGGAGTATATTAAATAGATGGAAAAGTTACTTTAATCAGCTATTAAATGTACATACAGAACAGGACATTGAAGAGGATAATTTACAGACAGCAGAAATGCTAGTCGTAGAACAAAATGCATTAGAGGTTGAAATGGCGATTGAAAAATTGAAGATGTATAAAGCATCAGGTTCAGACGAGATCCCAGCAGAACTGATAAAATCAGGGGGAGAAAAATTGATGGACAAGATACGCTGGTTGCTTAGTAAGATTTGGGAAAGAGAAGCTCTTCCAGATGAATGGAAGGAATCGATTATCGTACCGATTTATAAGAAAGGAGACAAAACTAATTGCAACAACTACAGGGGCATCTCATTACTTTCAACTTCGTACAAAATTCTTATAAATATATTAGTAAGCAGACTTACTCCCTATATTGATGACATTCTAGGAGATCATCAATGTGCATTTAGAAGAAACAGGTCTACAACAGATCAGATTTTTAGTATTAGACACATTTTAGAAAAGAAATGGGAATATAATGGTACTGTACATCAACTATATGTAGACTTCAAAAAAGCATATGATTCAATTAAGAGGGAGAAGTTCGGAATTCCTAAAAAGTTAGTTAGACTTATATGAATGTGTCTAAATGGCACAAAGAGTAGGGTGCGTGTAGGCAAACAGTTTTCGGACACTTTTGAAATCCACAATGGGTTGAAGCAAGGAGATGCACTATCTCCTCTACTCTTTAATTTTGTACTAGAGCATGCCATTAAATCTTTAGAGAATGAGGAAGGCTTACAACTGAATGGTATTAATAAGCTGTTAGTTTATGCTGACGAAGTAGTACTATTGGCCGATAGCGAGGAGATACTAAAGACAACACGCACACACTATTGAGTAACACTGAGATATTGGGACTGGAAGTAAATATCAATAAAACTAAATATATGGTCACACGTAGAAATTCATTATATAATGGAAATGGAGAGCTAATGACAAATGAGGGAAATTTTGAGACAGTGGCTGAATTCAAATACCTAGGAACAATAATCACAAATAGGAATGAGATACACAAAGAAATTAAACATACGCTGAATTCTGGAAATGCGTGCTATTATGCAGAGACTCTTGATGTCCAACTCCTTTCAAAAAACGTTAAACTGAAAACATATAAAACTATTATTCTACCAGTTATATTATATGGGTGCGAAACATGGACTCTTACTTTAAGGGAGGTAAGGAGATTACAAGTATTTGAGAATAAAGTACTTAGGAAAGTTTTTGGATCAAAGAGAGATGAACAGACAGGTGAATGGAGAAGACCTCATAACAATGAACTGCATGGTTTTTATAGGAAGCCAGATATAATAAGAACAGTTAAGTCTCGTAGACTGCGATGGGCAGGACATGTTGCACGTATGGGGAATGGAATACTTGCATGGAAGCTTCTTGTAGGAAAGCCAGAGGGAAAACGCCCAGTTGGTAGACCAAGAAAGAGGTGGGAGAATAACATGTAGATTATACAGGGAATGATTGGAAAGCATTAGCTCAGGATAGGGATGTATGGAGAGCTTATGTCATTGCGGTCATGAACCTAAGGGTTCGTTAGTGCCAGTGAGTAAGTAAGTAAGTATGTGATTGTTTTAGAGGGTCCAATTGTGAATCTAAACCATCAAGGGACCCAATCAGAGGCACACAAAACATTTCATCAAAATCGATATTGTCGTTTAGGAGTTCAGTAACAAACGGACGTAGAGAAGAATTATATACAGAGTGTTAATGAATAACACCGACAAACTTTCAGGAATTGTAGAAGAGAGTTAGACGAACAATTTGAGATAAGAAACTTGGAGTGTGTGAAGCCAAATATTGAAGTTATATGACTGTTTTTAAACTGGACGTTCATACTTATTATTATATCAATGAAGCAAACTGTGAATATGGTTTGTCTTGGAAATACTTTAGTTCTGCTCCAATAGTAGGATAACCCTAGTTTTAATTGCAAATATTGCAGCATTTTCAACATTTTGAGCCATGAAGTTATGGACACTTTGTCTTTCGGCAAGAGCCAGTGCACCACTAACAGTCTGTAATCCATGCCCTGTCATGCATTCATACGTATTAGATGTCTTGTAGTTCGAATCTCGTTCGCAGTAATAGCTCAGTCGGTATCATGCTTAACTCTAAATGTTGTAATGCCGGATTCGAATCTCTCTTCTTCGTTTTTGTATTTTTTATTTCCTTTTTTGTTTTTATTCAGAGGAGGATATTGCTTATGTAGTTACATAAGTGACATTTTGATATTCTATTCAAACGTATTTATTTTGAAATAAACTAATTGTGTGATTTAATGACATGAAATGCACAAGTTAAAATTATTGGTAATTATGAAGAAACGTTGTATGAACGATTACATAATAAATTAACGATAAGTGAACTGCTTAATCACTCTCGACATTTGAACTTGATCCTGAGAGTAAAAAATTAATTACGCTTTTCGTAGTAGATCTCTCTCTTTCTCCATCTTCTATTCTTCCATCTTGCCTTTATTTTATTTTCTATTCACAACATCTAGCTTTTTATATTCTACTATTTCTACACAATCCAAACTACATTACTACACATTGTTAATGAGACTATTAGTTACCATGCATATCGGCGAGATTCGAACCTTGGACCTTCAGATTTATAGCACCACGCCTTGGCTAACGAGCCACGTTGAGAAAATAATATTTTAATAAACCTTGTTTATGTTACTGTCTGGATTTTGAAAAATTAAAATTCAATTGTACGAATAATTTCTCCACGACGCGTGGTCGACGTGCATATTACTTCTCACGTAGAAAACAAAGAAATTGCTTGGTTTTAAGTAAGCAAATGTAGACATATGGGCACAAAATAGACGAATTACAATTTTGTGATATATCCGTGACGTCATTCACATTGTTTATCCTCAACATTCATATGTTGTATTAGGGATGATCCATATCAAATCGGACAGCAAAAAATCTTGCAATTTTTTTTTTAATTTTATATACTCCTAAATATAGTGAATACGTTTATAAACGTATTAATATCGAAATTTAATTTTTATCATTAAACTAATTGTGTTATAATAGTTATGACGATCTAAAATTATCGTAAATATAATAAACTAAAACGTTTACTTACAATTGCCCCAGCAACATCTATGAAGTAATCACAGATTTCCTGAAAGACCGGAGCGCAAACCTAACACTATCTAATTGCAAGAAGGCTGCGTACACCTCCAAAGGCTGCCCACAGGGATCGGTTTTCGGACCAATATTATGGAATCTCATAGCTGACGATCTGATTGAAAACTTATCACAGCTACAAGAGCACCTAGAGGTAGTCCTATATGCAGATGATGTAATGATGCTGGTCAAGGGGTCACTCCATAACGATATACCAAATATTATTTCAAATGCTCTTTCCAGACTTGAAGGATGGTGTAAAGAAAACAAACTGGAATTAGCAAAACAGAAATGTAGTATAATGCCAATGTTTTGTCGCCAACTACAAAAATATCGAACACACCAAACAATACAAGAGAGCAATATACCTGTCGTCAAACAAATTAATTATTTGGGAGTGACTTTGGATAGCAACCTCACATGGAGTCAACATATTCAGAACCTACATCATAAAACACAGTCCACTTTGCGGAAACTAATTCGCTGCTCAAGATCATCCTGGGGGCTATCATTCAACCACCTAATTACAATATACAAATACTGCCTACTACCAACCATAACTTATGCCTGTAGCGTCTGGTACCAACAAATTCGCTACAAATCACAAATGGACAAACTAACTAGAATACAAAGACAAATCCTGATATTCATGACAAAATCATATCGTTCGGTCTCTACAGAGGCACTCACAGTCATAGCAAATGCTCTCCCAATAGAACTGGAACTCAGACTAAGAAATGACATCTGGGCACTAAATCATAACAAGAAGACTACAGCAATCTTACCCGAGTTATCGAAAGCAGAAATTCCAAAAAGTGAAGAGGGACTGAAAACCCTAGACATCAAAGTAGAACTCACAGGCTCTGGTGGAGATGGAGATTACACCCTCTACACTGATGGGTCAAAAACAGAAGGAAATGTCGGAGCAGGCCTAGTAGTCTATACAGGAAGAAAAGAAGTTTTCTCAAAATCAGCAAAACTCCACCCCGAATGCTCAGTATTTCAAGCCGAGCTGCTCGGAATTCAGATGGCACTAAAATGGATAAAAAATATACAAAAACCTAAAACTAAATACGCCATAAACGTTGACTCACAAGCAGCACTTAAAGCAATCAAAAAAAGCAAATCAGCCAATCCCACTGTAAGTCAAATCAGGGCAGATCTTCAATACATACAGAGTAACAATCAAGTAAACTTCTATGGGATCCGAGGCTGCACACTGAGTACACTACGGACATGACGATAGGCAGATTTCCTAGCAACAATAGATTCAACGTTTCAAAGGACTCTAGTATATGACAGACTACCTATTTCATTTTGTAAACAAAAGCTCCTTCAATACTACACAGACATCTGGAACGCGCTGTATACATCATCACACAAAGGTCACCAAACAAAACTCTTCTTCCCAAACATCCATACCAGGCAAGAAACCGTCCTAAACCCAACTTTCGTACTTACACAATTCCTCACAAACCATGGAAAATTCCAACAATACCTACACAGAATTGGAAAAGCAGCCTCACCGAAGTGCCGATGCTCAGAAGACGACCAAACAGCTATGCATCTTTTACTTCACTGCAAGCTACAAGAAAAGAACAGACCAGCGCACATCAAGGACCAAATATAGTGCTAAGAAAATTTATTACAATGCCACAAACACTCAAATACATAAATGAAATATTCCAGACACTGAAATAATCCATATTAATTGTAATCCATTAATTGTTAAACCATATAAGGTGTAAACTAAATATCCTGCGATATACCCACAGGGTAAAACGCAGGTTGTAAAAACTTGTTCAAATTAAAAAAAAAAAAAAAACTAATATTTCTGAACAGTAAACATTTGTTTCAAACGTATTTATATAGGTGATATCATGTAGTTTGATAAACGCTGGCACAGTAGCGTCATTGATGTCAGATCAGTTACAGGGACAGACTGCAATTCGGATCATCATCTGGTCAGAGTGAAAATCAGACAACGGCTATCACTTATGAGAGGAACAAACGCTAAAGATGATTCTGTAAAATATGAATTAAAAAACTTGAAAAATGACGAAATGCAGCAAGAATACCAAATCAAAATTGCTAATAGATTTGAAGTACTGGAATCTTCAGATGGCAATGTGGCAAAGGAAGAAGACGCTGATATAAATAAAGAATGGGAGGCTATAAGAGATACTATTAAATTGTCAGCATCAGAAAGCATTGGTTGTTTAAAAAAGAGGCAAAACAAGAAATGGTTTGATGAGGAATGTGCCGACATTGTAAAGAAAAGAAAGCTAGCAAAAATGAAATGATTACACGAACCAAATGAGGTAAATTTAGAGCAAATGGGTAGTATTAGACGGGAAACCACCAAGCTACTAAACAGTAAAAAGAGGGAATATTTGAGAGAGAAGATTAATGATCTTGAAATGAACGCAAAAAATAGGAACATTAGAGAATTATATCAGGGAATTAGTATAGAGAAGAAAGGGTTTCAGGCTAGAACAAACATAATTCGGAATGAAAATGGGGATATGATTGCAGATTCCAAGAGTATATTAAATAGATGGAAAAGTTACTTTAATCAGCTATTAAATATACATACAGAACAAGACATTGAGGAGGATAACTTACAGACAGCAGAAATGCTAGTCGCAGCAGAGCCAAGTGCATTAGAGGTTGAAATGGCAATTGAGAAATTGAAGATGTATAAAGCATCAGGTTCAGATGAGATCCCAGCAGAACTGATAAAATCAGGGGGAGAAAAATTGATGGACAAAATACGCTGGTTGGTTAGTATAATTTGGGAAAAAGAAGCTCTTCCAGATGAATGGAAAGAATCAATTATAGTACCAATTTATAAGAAAGGAGATAAAACTGATTGCAACAACTACAGGGGCATCTCATTATTTTCAACTTCGTACAAAATTCTAACAAATATATTAGTAAGCAGACTTACTCCCTATATTGATGACATTCTAGGAGATCATCAATGTGCATTTAGAAGAAACAGGTCTACAACAGATCAGATTTTTAGTATAAGACAGATTTTAGAAAAGAAATGGGAATATAATGGTACTGTACATCAACTATATGTAGACTTCAAAAAAGCATATGATTCAATTAAGAGGGAGAAGTTATATAGTATCTTGCTGAAGTTCGGAATTCCTAAAAAGTTAGTTAGACTTATACGAATGTGTCTAAATGGCTCAAAGAGTAGGGTGCGTGTAGGCAAACAGTTTTCAGACACTTTTGAAATCCAGAATGGGTTGAAGCAAGGAGATGCACTATCTCCTCTACTATTTAATTTTGTACTAGAGCATGCCATTAAATCTTTAGAGAATGAGGAAGGCTTACAACTCAATGGTATTAATAAGCTGTTAGTTTATGCTGATGATGTAGTATTGTTGGCCGATAGCGAGGAGATACTAAAGGCCAACACGCACACACTATTGAGTAACACTAAGAAATTAGGACTGGAAGTAAATATCAGTAAAACTAAATATATGGTCACACGTAGAAATTCAGTATATAATGGAAATGGACAGCTAAGGACAAATGAGGGAAATTTTGAGGAAGTGGCTGAATTCAAATACCTAGGAACAATAATCACAAATAGGAATGAGATGCACAAAGAAATTAAACATAGGCTCAATTCTGGAAATGCATGCTATTATGCATTGCAGAGACTTTTGATGTCCCAACTCCTTTCAAAAAACGTTAAGCTGAAAATATATAAAACTATTATCCTACCAGTTATATTATATGGGTGCGAAACATGGACTCTTACTTTAAGGGAGGAAAGGAGATTACGAGTATTTGAGAATAAAGTACTTAGGAAAATTTTTGGACCAAAGAGAGATGAACAGACAGGTGAATGGAGAAGACTACATAACAATGAACTACATGGTCTTTATAGGAAGCCAGATATAATAAGAACAGTTAAGTCTCGTAGACTGCGATGGGCAGGACATGTTGCGCGTATGGGGAATGAAAGACGTGCATGGAAACTTCTTGTAGGAAAGCCAGAAGGAAAACGCCCTGTTGGTAGACCAAGAATGAGGTGGGAGAACAACATTAACTATGATTTGAGGGAAGTAGATTATACAGAGGATGATTGGAAAGCATTGGCTGAGGATAGGGATGTATGGAGAGCTTATGTCCGCGCGGCCATGGACCTACGGGTTCGATAGTGCCAGTGAGTAAGTAAGTAAGTAAGTAAGTAAGTAAGATATCATGTAGTTTAAGGGTGTTATTTTACAATCAGGATATTATATTTTCGGTGTCAATTTTCTATTTTATGCCAGTTTACTGCAGTATATATCAAAAACTGAAAACGAAAAACATACAAGATATTATACACGTAATAAGGATTAATTTCCAGCAATTACGTTTCTGGTGGGACGAATAGTTCAGAAAATATAAATGTTTTTATTCTATTCTCGTTAAAAACTGGCGGATCCACAACGCAGCTGGTACATTCCACGACAAAGGTCGCGCGCATAGTTAATTGAAACAGCTCGCCCCGCTTCATCAGTGACTTTTTTTTTAACTGTCATTAAATCTAATAGATTATTATATGTTCTGCTTAATGGAACAGCACCATTAATTTATAAAATTAGCGATATTTTTAATTCTTACGCAGCAGATGTTTATTTATGGAATTTAATTGATGAAGCGAGAACTAAAAAGCGCTCTGTTACTTACATTTACTGTGAATTATTAAACAAATTATTTATAACTAACTAACTCACTGGTTCTGTCGAACCTGTGGATTCATGGCAGCGCGGACATAAGCACTCCATACATCCCTATCCTGAACTAACATTTTCCAATCATCCCACGTATAATCTACTTCTTTCAAATCATGTATAATGTTATTCTCCCACCTCATTCTTGGTCTTCCAACTGGGCGTTTTCCCTCGGGTTTTCCTACCAGAAGTTTCCAAGCACCTCTTTCATCCCTCATACATGCCACATGTCCTGCCCATCGCAGTCTATGAGACTTAACTGTTCTTATTATATCTAGCTTCCTATACATATAATTTAGCTCACTATTATGTAGTTTTCTCCGTTCACCTGTCTGTTCATCTCTTTTTGATCCAAAAATTTTCCTAAGAACTTTATTCTCAAATACTCGTAATCGTCTTTCCACCCTTAAAACAAAGAATTTATTTTGTTACAAATGTTTCATTACAATTTAAATGCGATATTATAATAAAAACTCGAATAAACTGGTATAGATTTTTATTATGTTATTATTACTAATTTCAATCTTAAATTAACTTTTTATTGAATGTAGTGTATTGTACCCTGAAAACTATGACGAAATAGTGTTGTTATAAGATATCACTACCAAATAAAACCTAATGTTTTAATACTCGTACCAATTCCTAACAAACGATAATAATGCTGAATCAGCGCGTCTTCCTAAAACATCTGCTCCGCCATCAATTATTTTCACGTTTAGATTACTTACTAGATAGTTGATTTAAATCAGTGCGTGTGTTTAGTGTACCTCGTCATTTTAAGTGTCACAGTCAAATTTAAAATAATATTTTATTGTTTTTAACTAACAAGTTTGCAGATGTGTTTTATTTTATTAGTGTAAAGTAAAGTAAAGTGATCCCACAACAGGCCCGGAGGCCCTTGGGGTAGTAGGAGGTTAAGGCTCCCACTTTTTCTAGACAATCGGCACTTTATGTCAGCCGGGTTGTCAGCCCTGCGTGACGGCCGCCTTTACCCCCAGAACAAGTGTCTGGTACTCATTTCCGTTAGAGGCTGAGTCGACCCCAGGGCCATAGTGACGCCAGAGGGTTTGGATTAGTGTACATATAATTATACTGTCTATTATGAATAAGCCTAACTGCTGTTATGTCAATGGAAAGTGTTTCAATCCACTCGGATGACGCGACGCCATAAGAATAGTTTTAAAAATTTCAGATCTGTCACTCCATGGATCTGTGAGAAATTCGGAGTATCCCAAGAACACTGGCCATCGGCAAAAATATGTAATATTCAACATGGTGTAGTGTACAAGTACAGAATATTAAAACACATTATAAAAATACGCTCTAGAATATATATATTTAAATTAGCCTATAAGCTTGAATTCGTAGGTGCTTAGTAATTTAAATTAAACTATACATTAGCCAAAATCAGCACAAAATTAACCGCCTACTGGAGGTATCAATAAAGATTGTTACATTTAATGACGCTCACTAACATGTGAGGTCATTATGTAGCAATTTATTTCAAGTGAGAGGTTCTCTTACATACCGTAAATCTACGATACGAGACTCACGGATTTCCCTCCATCTGAAAAAAGCATTATATTCAGAATTGTTACGCCTTTAAAATTCCATTGATTCGTGTCGAGTTTCAACCCGCGAACCACGGAATCGGAGGCGTGCAGAGTAACCACTAGTCCACGATGATGATGATATAATAGTAATAATGATAATAAAAAATAATGTAATGATGAAAATAACAATAAAAATATTTTGAAGTGCACAAAGGACTACTACCAAGTAGCTCCGTCATTGTTTGTACGAGCGAGCAATCTTTACTCACGCGAAAGGTATTGCGGGCAATCTACACATAGGAGATTTTAGGGTAAATAATTATTGTTGGTAGTTTTCTTTCATCCCACCACTTTAACATTAATTACAAACAATTAAATGGTCATAAGGTAATAATGTGGTATTTTTTAATTTTATAAATTTTTTGGTGGGAAAGGTCAATTGCATATTCATTTCATTTACGCCCTTCAGAAAAACGTAAATATTAACATACAAATTTTCAAGCGATAGATCATAAAATCATCTATAATGTGACTACCTTTTCAAGTTGAGGGAGTAGTTATACTTCGAGAAATTTATTTAAAAAATAGACTATTTAAAACAATACGATAAATTGACAAGTCTATTACTCTTTAATTACATCAAACGAAGGCCTGAAATTCGGTTCAGATATTCAGTATATCTTAAAGTTTCACTGTAAAAAATGTAAACTTTTAAAGATGTGAGTTCAATTTTCTCATTTTTTGTTTGCCGATTTCATATGGAATGTCCCATTAGTAAAGATGGCACAGCAATTTTTCATATTTTTAATTTCATTTCTAACTGAAGCATTTTAAAAATAATACTAACCAAAGTGCTAGATAAAAAGTTAGTGTGAATTTATTTTGGTCAGTGTGAAATTATTTTCGTTAGCTTTTTTAAATTCAAGATGTACGTGTTTAAAAGTAATATAGGCTTATAATAAAATATTATTCTTTGTTTATAGGGATTTGGATTATGTACAATAACTGTTATCTAATATATTGTCCAAACTTAGAATATTTTTGCGTTCCGAAAACCTGCAAGAATGGGGGCTTCCTCCCCCTCAACCCCACCCCCAAGCTGTTTAAAAAACCATAAAAATGCGTGTAAAAATTAAGTCTTCATCTTATTCGTAATTTGTAGGATTTTCATCTTTTTATTTCCAAAATCACTCGTCGGGCGAAGGCGTTTTGGATGTACATACACTGTCTACCCATCCTAAGGCTGGTTTTCCTCTTGCTCTTCTCCCGTCCATTGATGTATCTTCTTTGGCTCTTTTTGCAAGTTTGTTGTCTTCCATTCTTTCTATATGACCTTTCAAATATTTACATCTATGTATAATAAATTTGGTTATGTCTTGAATATGACGTTTGTCCCTAATTTCAGTGTTGTGTATCTTATCAAATAATGTTTTCCCTTAAATAGATCCTACAATCATTATTTGAAAGGCGAAATTTCAACGGCTTTCATTTCAAAGACCTCAACGGCAGATACAGCGGAGGAGTCCTTCTGTACGGTGTACCTGGTAGAATAGGCAACTATACATCTACTGCCTTGTAGATTGACGAACGGGCGGATGGGGTTCGTCAGTCCTGCAAGATAACCCGAAATAAAACGGAGCAGGCTGAGCTCTGGAGCTAGGCAATCGGCCTAGGGAGGAAACCCCGAATAATAAACCCGCCATGAAAACGGGCTGGCAACCCACTTCAAGGTGTATCTTATATATTGCTCGCAGTCCCAAGGGTCAAATAATAAATAAAACTTAAATATTCGAGACTAGTTCGCCACCAAATTGAGTATGAATCTAACCAAAAATAGTTAATTTTATGAATATTAAACATGGTTCACTTGTTTAAATGAACGAATTCTTATATACTTCATACAATGTTTCTTCATAATTAAGTGGCGAGGCGTGAGTTTCGGGAGAACGGAAGCTCCAT
Organism: Diploptera punctata; assembly: GCA_030220185.1. Lineage (NCBI taxonomy): Eukaryota > Metazoa > Arthropoda > Insecta > Blattodea > Blaberidae > Diploptera > Diploptera punctata. Next base: position 130,605 of record JASPKZ010002320.1, read on the forward strand.
AGAAAGAAAAATTACCAAGAAATCACAAGATTATACACAGTGTCTACAAATATAGTATCATACTTCAAACGGCTACTACGTCGATTTGGATAATCGTATCTAAATGAGATTGGTGACAATCAAAAGTGAAACTCAAAAAGTTTTGAGAATGTTAACAATGAAGAATAATGGACAACAATACAGAAACTAAACTAAATTTAATCATGTTTTTTTGTGGTCGATATGGATTCATTGTTGGATATTTAGCAGACAGGTTAAATGTGAATGTTTGCTGTGCTTTTGAAATTGTGTTGTTATTAAAGAAGTTGTGAAATAAAGTTTGAAGGAGTTGTGGCGAACCCCAAGAACGTAGTTGGTGTGTTTTGGAATATCACACCACGCAGAGTCCGGTGCTGCTCCAGCGTGCTTTTAGGCGAAGGTTTCAACATCAGGCTCCTACACACAAGTCAATTTTGAAGTGGTACCGTGATTTTGTGGATCGTGGCTGCATATGTATTCAAAGGAAAGACCATTCAGGGAGACCATCTGTCGATGCAGGAATTGTGGAATAAGTGCGGGAGGCATTTGTGCGTAGTCCCAAGAAGTCTTGTCGGTAGAGCTAGTCAACAGTTAAACATCCCTAAATCCACCGTATCTAAGATCCTACGTACACGATTAAAGTTCCATCCCTACAAACTCCAATTAGTGCATAAGTTGAAACCTGATGACCATGCAAAGCGATTAGATTTCTCTGAGAATTTCGTGGCACTAATGGAGGATAATGAAGAACTGCCAGAAAAAATCATTTTCAGTGATGAGGCAACTTTCCACATTAGTGGAAAAATCAACAGGCATAATGTTAGGATTTGGGGGAGTGAGAATCCAAATACCATTGTGGAAATTGAAAGAGACTCCCCTAAAGTGAATGTCTTTTATGCCGTATCGAAACGTAAAGTCTATGGCCCATTTCTCTTTCTAGAGGTCACAGTAAACGGTGCAAATTATCTTGATATGCTCACTGGATGGTTAATTCCACAATTTGAACAAAAAGAAGGCAATGAATATCTTTTTCAGCAAGATGGAGCACCTCCTCATTGGCATTTGCATGTTCGGCAGCATCTCAATGACCGACTTCCAGGAAGATGGATTGGACGTGCCGGAGGTGATAATGTTTTCTACAAGTGACCGCCGCGGTCAACTGACTTGACGATCTGTGACTTCTTTTATGGGGTTACATAAAGGATCGTGTCTATGTAACACTATTGCCTCAAAACCTGCAAATAGTCCAGGTTCGTATCATTGCTGCCATCCATTCCATTTCTTCACATATGTTGGAGCGTGAGTAGCGTGAATGGGAATATCGCCTCGATGTCTGCAGCGTCACTCGTGGGGGACACATTCAATGTCTATGAGATATAGCAAAAACTCCTCGAGTTTCTCTTTTGATTGTCACCAATTTCATTTAGGTAAAGATTTTTCAATAGCACACTCGCTTATTACAAGTTCCGTTTTTCATTTATGTCAAAAGACGAGACACAACCTAATATATATATATATATATTATAAATATATTTTTGACATTTGGCAATGAAGGCAAATATGATATGAAAAGAAAAAAGAATGCTTGAGTCGGGATTTGAACTCGAGTCTCTAAACTTTAGAGACTCGAGTTCAAATCCCGACTCAAGCATTCTTTTTTCTTTTCATATCATATATATATATATATATATATATATATATACATTTTGGGTCATTGCATACCAGAAAATGATGGGTTTTATTTGTCCTTTCGCCCCTTTTCGACTTTAGGCTTATTGGTCCTTTTTTAGACTTTTTAAAAAGTTTTTAACGGCTTCTACATTTATACCATTTGTATAATTCAAGAATAAAACAATTATTCCATCTTAATCCTTCTATAACTCTAGGAAATCATCAGTCCCGCAGTCTAGTGTTAGTTCCAACTTCTTTTAAAAACGCTATCTAGTTTTACTTTCCAAAGACTTTTCACATTGCAAACACTTTGTTCCGCGGGAAACTATTGAACCCTCACAAAATTTGTTTGTAACCAGCTTACTGATCGCTAGAGTACGGATTCTTATGTAATTACATATTTTTTTCTTCATATGTTCTTTCGTAATAACCAACAATGTGACGATTCACATAAATCTAAAACTTATACTCAACTTTGATATTACGTAATTTTACATAGTTTACCCAATAATAGATATTTGTTAGAATATTACATATGTTTACATAAAATTATCTTAAAATGTAAATTTACAACATTTTTATATACAGTGCCAGGAATCAGGTAAAATTTCTGAATTATTTGTTCTCAACTTCTTTTGGAGACTTAGTGATTGACAGATCATATTATTTAACATTTTCCAATACTGTTATTTTAACACAGTTCCAATAATGGATCAAATTATAATATTATAATGATATGTGAAAAGAAAAATTAATGTCTGAACCAGGAATCGAACCGTGGACCTCTCCTTTACCGTAGGAGTGTTCAGCCCATTACACCATTCTAGACTTGGTACAAACACTAACAATTATTTCCACATATACAAATCTATTATTCTCGTTTCATTCGCTGCCATGTAGGTGTCACTACCATCGCCAACGGAGAAGGAGAGGTCCACGGTTCGATTTCTGGTTCAGACATTAATGTTTTTTTTTCACAATATCATTATAATACTATAATATGATCCATTATTGGAACCGTGTTAAAATAACAGTAGGAAAATGTTAAATAACATCGTTTACTGCTTATAAAAGTGGTGATGTAAAATTCTCAAATATAGATACTTCTAAACGAAACCAGCCGATGGCGATGGTAGTGACACCTACCTGGCAGCGGATGAAACGAGAATAATACATTTGTATATGTGAAAAGAATTGTTAGTGTTTGAACCAAGTCTAGAATAGTGTAGTGGGCTGCACACTCCTACGAAGAAGGAGAGATCCACGGTTGGATTCCTAGTTCAGACATTAATTTTTGTTTTCACATACTGCACTACATGACATTGTAGAGTACATAAGAGACTCAATGGACAAAAGCAAACGCACCGTAATAGTCCTACTCGACTACAGCAAAGCCTTTGACACAGTAGATATAGACTTAATGCTAGCGAGACTAAAGACACTACATCTGACGGAAAACTGCCTTGATTGGTTTAGATCTTACCTCACTAATCGTCAGCAATCAGTTTCTGTTAATAATCGCATTTCTTCCTGGCGCTTGGTGAGGAAAGGGGTACTTCATGGCGGCGTCCTCGCTCCTCTTCTCTTCTCAATTTATATTAATGACGTGACCAAGAAACTACAAAACTCCAAGCATCATCTTTACGCCGACGAGTTAAAGATTTACTTAGGCCTGACGAAATTAATGAATATATTGACAAAGTAAACACTGACCTCAGATATATATCTTAATGGTCCAGACAATATGGGCTAAAACTAAATGTAAATAAAACGCAAGCAATTATCGGACATCCAAGACTATTACACCCCATAAACAATGACAATATGCCGGCTGTCATATTAGATAACGAACAAATTCCTTATACCGACGTCGTTAAAAACTTGGGACTAGATTCTAATTTAAATTGGCGTGTCCAAGTAAAAAGAAACATCTAAAAATATCTTCTCCATAATGCATTCCCTAAAGCGTCTAAAAAATGTTCTTACTAAAGCTCTTAAAAGAATTTTAATTCAAACCTTCACTTGCATTTTGATTATTGTGGCGTTCTACGAACTGACATAAGTGACGGTTTGATATTCTGAGTGAAACGAGGAATGTCAGGATATATCACAGGTAAGATTCACAAAATTAAGTGTGGGTTATTCTAATTTGGCTAACCATTTTCAGTTTATTAAGTTTGGACATAGTATCTTGGGTTTGTACGTCAGTGAATACAGATAAAAATGACTTTGACTGTCTCATTGTTATCTGCCCTAATTACCGATGATAATTTTATCATAGACGGTAAAATAGACTTGTATATACCTTGTCTCAGTCTGTGCAACAAACAATTGTTGAAGCGCAAAAATAATGTACGTAGGCCTACTTTAATTTGAGAGTTATATATAAAATAATTTAAACATCTAAAAATATAAATACATTTATTTAAAAAATGTTTATATATATAGTGCACTCTCTTCTAAATGTATTCTTTATTGACTAATATTATTTATCTTAATTTAGGTTCGGGATGTATGTCTTAAATATACAGAGTGAACGGTAATTACACCGACAAAACTTCAGGGACTGATTCCTGACTGGAAATGAAGGATAAAAGGTCCTATAAACATGTGCCGGAAATGAAAGATGTGCATGCAACTACGTCAAATCGTTCCGGCATACAGTACATAGAATAATCGCATCACGTCACAACAGATTTTCAACGTGGCCTCCATAGGATTCAATGTACGCATTCACACGTCATATCATGGATTACCTCACTCTTTCGCATGTTCCGGCCTCTCTCCGAATAGCTTCACAGGCGACATGGACACGCTGTGAAGGGTATGCACGTCAGGAACTGGTTCGACATACGCAATACTTTTTAGATGCCCCCAGAGGTAAAAATCCAGGGGGTTTAAGTCTGGTGATCTAGAAGACCATGTAACAGGGTCGAGAGAATAATGTCATTTGTCAGTGTCATCTACCGTGGCACCGATGAATTTATGGACACTTACTCATAGGACATATTTCCCCTCCATTTCCAGTCAGGAATCAGTCCCTGCAGTTTGTCGGTGTAATTAAAACTCAGCCTGTATTCAATATACTCTTACACACGAAGATGTTTCTGTATTGTTGTGCCACTTAATTATTGGTAGCTATAAATATATTAACCTCAACATTCACGACAAATTAATTAATTTTAAGAGACAAATATCCCATAACAAAACAAAGCTAGGACAAAAAATAACAAATATTTTATTAAAACATAAATTTTGATACTATGTATTAAATATGTAATATTACATATTTTGACTATTTTTACTACATATTTATGCACATATTTAGATATTAATGTTATATAAATATCCGGACTCTACTGATCGTCTGGTATCCATTGTGGGTTCACCGAATTCATTCTAGGTGGAAAAAATTGTTCATTCTGAATTCTCCAAGAACTTTCTTTTTAAATGAAAAGAGTTCATTTTTCAAACTATGCATTTTCAGTTATCAATTTTTTTCGCAATGTATGTCGCATTTCACTAGAATGTTGCACCTTTTAAACATTTTTATTATATTCATTAAATGCAGTTGAAACTAAAATTATTATTTAATTTGAATTGTCTTTTTATGTCCATTTTTCAGATTTTAGATGTTTTAGAATTATCTTTAGGTCTTTTTAAAGGTCTGTTGTAGGCATTTTATAGGTCCTCAACTTCCGAGCCCTATTCATGAATTACGTTTGAAGGTTTGAACGTTCGCGGCAGAGCTACTAACATGAGAGGATTCTTCGTACCTCTTCGCTAGATCACATCTAAACGATTCACTCATGACAAAATGCGGAATAAAATAAATTACAAGAAACACTTGAAAATTCACTATTTTTACTCTATTTGTCTACTGACAAGGTCACAATAAAATATAACATACAAACTATATACCGTATTATAAAGAATTAAACTAAGTAAAGGAGATTACGAGTATTTGAGAATAAAATTCTTAGGAAAATGTTTGGACAGGTGAATGGAGAAGATTACATGACAGTGAAATATATGGTCTTTATAGGAAGCCAGATATAATACGAACAGATAAGTCTCGTAGACTGTGGTGGACTGGACATGTGGCACGAATGGGGAATGAAAGACGTGCATGGAAACTTTTTGTAGGAAAAACAGAGGGAAAAATCCAGCTGAGGTGGGAAAATAGCATTAACCAAGATTTGAGAGAAGGGGATTGTAGAGGGAATGATTGGAAAACATTATCTCTGGATAGGAATGTATGTCCGCGCAGCCATGAACCTACGGGTTCTATAGTGAGTTAGATAGTTCAGTTAGTTAAAATGAATAAAAGTTTGCTATTTCAATACTAAGTGAGAGCAATGAACTTCACTTTTTCTCTCAACCGCACCCGCATGAAATGACACCGATAAGACACGGCTAGGCGTAGTGCATCCAAGCCACCGGAAACGGATGATGTAATTTGGAAAAGTCCGATAGGTGATATTAGCGTACATATTTAACTTATAAATGATTTACTTACCAATTTATTAAAAAATTATTAAACGTTTTAACATAAGAATTTTATAATTTTAAATAATATTTAAAATAATTTATTTTTGTAAAATGTTACAGGGAAGCGCTCTGCAACCAGCGCTTCCATTGACATCTTGCCATTGATTTACTTACCATAGAGTATTTTTTTGCGCGATAGTGCATTATGTCCTACTTAGAGCAATGGAGACCATGATTAAAAGTTGAACTTCCTAATTTCGGGGTTGCCAACCTAAATAACTATACTATAATAAAATAACTATACTGTAATAGGGATTACATATTACAAACACGCGTGTGCGAAGTAAAGCCACTGCCCTCTACGTATACTACGTACAATGTATGTACAAAAATATCCAAAAGGTTGTGTTAATATACATTATACGATACAAGTCACTGAATTTTAAATGAACTGGACTTTATTTGAAACAATATAAAACAATAAATACGTAATTGACGTCATTTTATCACTAATAGGTCTCACGGCCTCCTGTTATTTTATCACTAATTGGTCTCACGGTCTCTTGTTGTTTCAACTAATAAACATTGCCCGCACTATTAACGTCAGTCAATTGTTTACAATGAACGCAAATATTTGTTATTATAAATGCTATTATTTTACCATTATTTATTATTTTGAAAACACCATCGTGCATAAAATAATGTTCAACGCACGTTTGTGAAGTCTTTTACAGAATCTCGGAAATTAAAACCTCGCTATCGCTCGGTTTTTAAACATTTTCCTCCATTCTGTAAAAAACACTTCCAAATCTCGCACCGTAATATAGGCCTACTATTAAGACTCTGTTGTGTAAAATTATTGTATTTGCTTAGACAGGCACATATGAATTTTGGTGGCCACATTTGTTTGGCGAATGTTGTATAAATTAAATTTATTGTAAATTTAATGTCAGTCATGCTGACTATTACCGTTATCTCTGAATGGGCATCCAGCACGTCTGTAAGACACTTCAAGCAACCGTCATGAAAGATGGATATGTTGTGCAGGTCCGCTGCAAGCGGCGCCTTGTATGAAATTATATGTAAAGTGATTTGTGCGTATTATAAATATTTTCCTTCTTTCAACAAACTTGTGTTTTTATAATTAAATATTGGAACCAGCATCCTTCGAAATACTATGTGACATGCGTTGATTGCTTTCATAATTTCATAAGTCAACAATTACCCCCTTGACCTATATATAATTCTTCTGTACGTGTGAATGTCACTAAACGTCTCCTAAACGACTGGACCGATTTCGATTACTTTTTTGTGCGTTTGAGTGGGTTCCTGTATGGCTTAGATTAACTCCTAAAACCATTAGGTGTAGGAGTTCACCTGAAGTGAAAATTTAAAAATCGCTCTAGCGGTTACAATTTTCGATGTTTCACAACGATACTCAGTAAGTCCTATCAAAATAAACCGAGGTAGGTTATATCAAAAAATGAGCGAACTCCGAAGATCAGAAGTGGAGGTTTACCTGAAATCCGAAATTAAAAAGTGACTAGCAACCGCTATGTTTGGTTCTTCTCAGCGTATACCATACAATTTAATTAACCTTTAATATTTAATTTATTTAGGCGTTGCAACGCACGCCGGGTATTAGCTAGTACGTATATATTATAGCTGAAGAAGTAATTCTTTTCCCATGTTGTGGCGATATTTTGAAGCAGCTAACTCTCGTCATGTCCGATGCTGTAGTAACATTTTGAAGGATTGGTGTCCCAAAAAGAATTACTGGTTCAGGTTGGGTTTAATTTTCGGTAGAGCTGGATTCTCTTCTTAGGATCGGAAGTTGGTACACTGGATAGGAAAACACTTTAAAAATCACTAATAACTGATTCTTGTAGAAATAGTTATAAATGTATTAACTTTGTAGGTTCCCAGCGGATTAAGTAAATTTAAGTGGTATAATTATTCACTATCAATCAAAATAAATTCTTTTCTTTTCTGGAGTCAATTATTCTTTGTATTAAATATTACATTTTATCTTGAGAACTCTTCTTGCTTCTATCTTTGTTGAAAGTTATATGCAGAATGTCTAGTGTAATTCTTTTATAATTTTAAAGAACAATTATTACATCATATGATGTTAAGTTTAAATTCTATTGGATAATGGCCCATTAAATATATAAGGTTTAAATTTGATTTGTTAAATCAAAAAGTTAATTGTTTTAACATCCAATCAGAATTCGGTTTACTTTCATTTAAAAATATGAAATAAAGCAGCTGTTCTTATTACAGTTATAACAGAAAGCTTTATAATTCTGACAACAATGACGTAAAACAATTTTTAAAGCATTATTTAGAAATACTGTTATATAATACAATTTATTTAATTGTTACTGAGACATTTTTATTCAACAATGAACAACAATGAATTATTTAGATGTTTTTTCTTTATTTAAGTTATATTTAAATATTAAAAGAATTTTAAAGTATAAAATTATTAACTTAAACTTTTTATTTATTATGATATTAAAATACTGCTTCAAAATGTCCCTGATGATTTTTATTTTGTTTCCGCTAGGAAGAACAAAAGAAAAATGATCATTCCCCAAGACATGTTAATGTAATTAATTAATCAATTTTTTTAAAGTAACTTATCTGCTTGGAATAGATATACATTTACTATACATACAATGAAATTAACACTTTAAATATTTTCATTTTTCCTGAATGAAAAATACATTACAAATTTACATTGACAACAATGTCATACATTTTTCATTATAGAACACTAAATATCAAAATAAGATTACAAATATTGTTACAACAATCACATTTTTTTTTCTTTTCAATCTTCTAATTATAATAATTATACCTGTCTTCATATAATTTTAATCTTTAAATGGCTTGATTAATTCTTTCGAATAGATACCATTTTTTTTTCTTTTGCTCCATATAACTTAATTCGTATGCTGTGTCATTAAATATTTTGTTGATAACATATAGGGTCCTTGATTTAACAACTCCATTCTATGATATCTCTTATTTAATGCATTTGATAAAGGAACTAAAACTTTATCCCCTATTTTTGGATTCCATTTCCGTGTGTGTCTCTTGACATGTTTATTTCTTTTTTCTGCTTTGTCTCTTATCCTTTTTATTACTCTTTCACATATTTCAACCATGCTTTCTTCATTCTGTCCATTCATAATCAATGGATTAGGAATATTAGCTACTAATTTTTCTGGATTATTCCCTGTCATCAAGAAAATAGGAGCTACACCAGTAGTTACGTTAATTGAATTATTTAACACATCTTCAATTACTTTAATATGTCTAAACCAGTCAGTGTGACGATGGTGAGTAAGAATTATCAGAGCAGTAGTTATTTCTCTATTTACCCGCTCACAAGGATTTCTTTTGGGATGGTACTTCCTCTAAACTACGGACTCGAGAGAACAGATGCATTATCACTTAATAACGCCTCGATCTGTCCGTATTTTGGAATATAGTCTCGAACTATATTTGCTAAGCAGGCTCGGGATGTCACCGATCTCAAAGGATATATTTTCACACATTTGGAGAATACGTCAGAGAGTACCAGTATGTGTTTGTATCCAAACTGTGTTCTTGGCATTTCCCCATGTGTATTCATAACTACTAAGCTATTAATTCTATCTCTGATAATATTCTGTGGTACAATGTCATATTTAACATTCATACTCTTAGATATTTGACAAATAACACATGAAGAAGTGTATTTTCTAATTTTCCTTTCTAAATGTTTTCATAAAAATATTGACTAATATTAATTGCCAATTTTTCACAGCCCGCGTGATTTAATGCAATATGAAAGGATCTAAAAAGCGGAATTTTCAATTTTTTAGGAATCATGATCATCCACTTCTTTATATGTTTACCATTTAGTTTGTACAATATGCCATTCTCAATTCCTATTTTCTTATTATAGTTATCATTTGGAATATTTTCCAAATCTATTGCTGTGTCTCGCAACTTGTCTAATTCGTTATCTGCCTTCTGATTCTCAACAATGTCTTTGAGAAGTCTAGAAAATGCTTTACCTTTATGAACTTTTACATTATAAATTGAAACTTCATGTTTAGGAATACTGATAGCATCAGGTATTTCACATTTATATTTGAGTCTGGATAATAAATCCGCAAATACATTCTGCACTCCTTCAATATGTTTAATTTCAATATCAAATGACATGATTTCCATGATCATTCTACTTAATTTGTTGTTAGATAGTTTACATTTACTAATGAAACTAAGTGATATATGATCACTATGTACAATTATTTTGTTTTTATATACATAAATCTTGAACTTGTTTAGAGCGAAAAATATTGCAGAAAGCTCTAATTCTAACACAGTTCCATTACTCTCAATAACAGTTGTTGATCGTGAAGCTGTCGATACAACGTATTGTTGACCATTATCATCAAATTGAGTCAAAACAGCACCGAGGCCAGTTTTGCTCGTGTCTGTGTAAATATGGAATTCTCTATCCATTTTTGGTCTCTGTAGTACTATATTATTAGCAAACAGATTTTTCACCTTTTCAAATGTATCTTGATGGATTTGAGTCCATACCCATTTATTATCCTTTTTCAATAGTCCTCTCAGCTCACTAACAGCTGAGGCATAATTTATCACAAACTTCGAATAGTAAATCAAAATTCCGAGGAATCTCCGAAGTTGTTTTACATTTTTAGGTGCGGGAATCTCTAGAATTCTCTGTACTTTGTCTGGGTCTGGAGAAATCCCCTTATTAATGATTCTATACCCAAGGAATTGAACCTCTGACCTGACAAACGCAGACTTTTCTAGGCTCACTGTCATGCCTTTTCCACGTAGTTGTGAAAGCATGTTATCTAAATTAGATAAATGATCAAAATCATTATCTATCACAATTGCATCATCAACATATATAGTACAATTCATACTGTTAATGGCGGAAAGTGACTAGACGTGTTGTATATCGTTCGTGACCAACATATTATTTTGAAGGTGTGATCACATTGTAAGTCGCCTAAAACATCGTAACTGATAGTTTGTGTTATTTAAAACAATTTGGCTAAGTATAAATTCATAAGATGGGCCCCAAGAAGAATAACTCAACGGAAATAGAAGAGGTGGTGAAGTGTGTCTTACAAGAGTCGCTACAAGATGCTACCATGCTGTCAAGTGTTGCCAACATAATAAAGGAGACTGTTGCTGCGGCGGTTATAGAATTAAAAGTGGCATTAGAGCAAAGTCACGCCTTAATCAGTGAACTCCAGAAATCTATTCAGGACCGTGATGACAAGATAGTGACTTTGGAATCTAAGATTGATAGCTTAGAACAATACCAAAGGCGTCAGTGTGTGCGTATTTTTGGCATTGCGGAGGAAGAAAATGAAGACACAGATGCCATCGCCTTGCAGGTAGCAGAGAAAGTTGGTGTTAGTCTCCAGGTCAGTGACATTGATCGTAGTCATCGTGTAGGTAGAAAAACAGATGGTGGACGACCTAGGGCTGTCATTGTTAAATTTGTGTCCTACCGTAAGCGAAGTGAGGTGTTTCGAAATAAAAAGAATTTGAAAGGCAGTGGAATTACGATTCGTGAGGACCTTACTAGTGCTAGGCATCAGTTACTTCGCGAAGCTATCAATATTCATGGCGTAACCAATGTCTGGACCCAAGATGGTTCTGTCATTGTTAAGGTAGGAGACAGAAAAAAGCGAATAAATCATCTAACAGATCTCAGGTCAGAGTGATAATTATCAACTCAGAAACTCGTTACTTTTTGTAATTTATTGCTATTTAATTATTTACTGTGTTCATTTTTTTTCTTCATCTTTTCCTGTATAATCTATTTTTTTTATTAATTTAAGTTTGTACTTCATATACTAAACACCAATTGATATTTCATATATACGGTTTTCTTGTTTTAGTTAGTAACATTTCAACCATAGATTTAAGTAATGCACCTGCAGCCCCTTTTCGGTCTTTGACAGTTCCATTGTCCCCATCTCAACATACCCCTTCCACCTCAGACCTTTTAAAATCACGTTTCTCTTTGAACAGCAATACACTCAAAATAACACATTGTAATGGACAGTCACTCCTGTCCCACTTCTCAGAATTCCAAACTATATTTTCAACACTAAAACTGCATGCCATTTTAATTTCTGAAACATGGCTGAAAAATACCCTTCCTTCTTCTCTTGTAAACATGCAAAATTACACCCTGATTAGGAATGACAGATTCGGGAAAAATGGAGGCGGCGTGGCGATGTATATACGTTCCGATCTACAACCGAAAATTGTATCCCATTCGCCTAGTGAATACTCGTCACGACCCGAATACCTATTTATAGAAATTAGAGCGAAAATGCAGAAATGTTTATTAGGAGTAGTTTATAAGTCCCCAAATGTCGGTCACATGCATGACATTGAAACAGTTCTCCAAAATCTGATACCATCTTATGAACATGTAATTGTACTAGGAGACTTCAATACTAACCTATTAGCCACAAATTCTTACAACACTATACAATTACAGACAATGTTTCAGTCATGCAATATGACAATACTGCCTTCAGAACCAACCCATCATACTAGGTATTCTGACACACTACTAGACTTAATTATAACAAATAATCCTCAAAAAGTTATAACTAGTGGGCAGATAGAAGCTCCAGGCATCTGCACATGACTTAATATACATTGAATATTCACTCCTTTGCTCTAAACGTAGACCTAGACTTGTAACATACAGAGACTTGAAACATATAAATTATGCGCAATTAATTGATGACGCTGCAAATCTACCTTGGAACAACATATGGACACTTAGGACTGTAGACGAGAAAGTTGAAAATTTTAATGACATGATTTTACAATTGTATGACAAACACGCACCTATCAAGACTAGACGTATAAACAGACCACCTGCCACCTGGATGTCTGATAATATCCGCTTGCTTATGACTGAGAGAGACGTAGCATTCAGGAAATACAGGAGGGACAAAGAACTGACAGACTTACAGACATACAAACATCTGAGGAATAAAGTCAACCAGACTGTCAGGAATGCAAAACTAAGATATGCCCATACTATTATTACACAATCTATGTCCAACTCAGGTGACATGTGGAAAAATTTAAAATCAATAGGCCTCTGTCAAAATAAACTACAGGTAGAAACAGCTGACCTACCACTAGATGAGTTGAATGACCATTTTACCCGCCTCCCTTCTGACAACACCTCACAACACAAACAACAGACAATAGATGAACTAATGTCATATTCCCAACCTACCCGAGACAAATACTTTTTTTCCTATATCTCACCTGATGACGCCAAAAGAGCAGTATTACGTATTAAATCTAAAGCACAAGGAATAGACAATATAACAATAACTCTCCTGCAAAAAATAATAGATATTATTCTCCCAACAATAACCCACATTTTTAATGCCTCTATAATGACCGGGTTTTATCCCAGACTCTGGAAAATGGCTCTAGTTCGTCCTACACCGAAATCAAACACTCCCACAACACTCGATGATTATAGACCAATTAGTATTCTTCCCTGTTTATCTAAAGCACTGGAACACATAATACACTCACAGTTAACAGACTACCTCAGCATACACGACTTACTTGATGAACATCAGTCTGGTTTTAGAACAGGACATCACACAAGTACTGCACTACTTGACATTGTAGAGGACATAAGAGACTCAATGGACAAAAGCAAAATCACCGCAATAGTCCTACTCGACTACAGCAAAGCCTTTGACACAGTAGATATAGACTTAATGCTAGCGAGACTAAAGACACTACATCTGTCGGAAAACTGCCTGATTGGTTTGCATCTTACCTCACTAATCGTCAGCAATCAGTTTCTGTTAATAATCGCATTTCTTCCTGGCGCTTGGTGAGGAAGGGGTACCTCAAGGCGGCGCCCTCGCTCCTCTTCTCTTCTCGATTTATATTAATGACGTGACCAAGAAACTACAAAACTGCAAGCATCATCTTTTACGCCGACGACCTACAGATTTATACACACTTTAGGCTGACGAAATTAATGAATATATTGACAAAGCAAACGCTTACCTCGGGCACATAATATCTTGGTTATGGTCCAGAAAAAATATGGCTTAAACTAAATGTAAACAAAACGGCAAGCAATAATTATCGTACATCCAAGGCGATTACACACCATAACCAATGGCCAAAATATGCCGGCTGTCATATTAGATAATGAACAAATTCCTTATAGATATCGACGTCGTTAAAAACTTGGGATTTTACTTAGATTTCTAATTTAAATTGGCATGTTGCAAAGTAAAAGACAAAACAATCTAAAAGGATCTTCTCCATAATGCATTCCCTAAAGCGAACTTAAACATTTTCTTCCTACAACTCTTAAACACGAATTTTAATCCAAACTTTAGTGATGCCGCATGTTGTGACTACTGTGGACGTTTCTACTAACTGACATCAGTGACGGATTGTCGGACAAACTGCAAAGCGTGTGCATAATATGTGTATCAGATTCATATTTCCTGTTCGAAAATCCGTTCACATTCTCTCCATTATTCCACGCATTTGTCAGGGCTATGGCTACATCTAAAATAGAGAAGAAAATCGCACTGGCTAATTCTCCTATTTAAGATCCTACATACCTCGATTCCCAATTTATTTATCATCCCGTTTTTCCAGTATCTATCCTCAAACCATAACTTAAACACAAGATCACAACATAGTCCTCTTACCTTCTATACCGCAACTATATGACATCACATCACTCCATGTCATAATACCATCTCCACTTCTCGCAACTGTAATTCCCTACCACAAGAAATAGGGGCTGCCGGATATTGTCAACGTTTTAAAAGAAATCTAAATTTATATTTGCTCTAGAACTTCGACTTGTTCATTATTATCCATTTGTCGTGGATATATATAGTGTGCAATTGGTGTTATCCCGTATAATGTATCATATTTATATTATTAGTATTGTATCAATTTTGTTATTACTCTATAAAATGTTGTTTGTACCTGACATTTACATTGCTACATTTATTGTATCTTTAAAACTGTTTTATAAAATTAGTATAGTGTATATCTATATGTGTCGAATATTTATTTGTACTTGTGCTGGGTTTAGTGAAAGAGAGGGCCTTATGGCCTTAACGCTGCCAGAATAATCGTATTATTATTATTATTATTATTATTATTATTCTTATTCTTCTTATTTTCTTATTATTATTAAATTCTTTTTTACATTTTCAGAAAATACCAACGCCAGGTCTCTGAGAGAGAGCAGCACCACTGTTCCTCAGCCCACAAGTACACCTATTAAATTCAGCGACACGACGCATTATGTATGAAAGGCAGTCATACTGACGAACATTAGGGTCCAACCCGATTTGCCACAAGGACGACGTTTTAACTCAATGGAACTAATATCTTGTCCAGTTTTCATGTTCGCAATAGACGCTTCTATTCGGTTCGGGTCGGTAATTATCCCCCGAATCGTAAGATGAATTTGTCCTTCTACTATCAAAACATAAGCGAATTTTCCCGCTTGATTTCATGACCCAGCAAATATGGTTCGCATAAGGAGAATTTGAGTGACTAATTATCCCTTGGGATAATAATTCTTCAATTAAGTCGTCTGCTTGTTTTCTAATGCTAAGCGAAATCGGTCTGCTTTTGATCTTAATCGATTCATGTTCTGTGACCTTGAATGAGTATTCAAAACAATTGCACAATCCAGGCTTCTTTGAAAATGAGTATCTATTCTTCATCAAAACATCATATAATCTATCTTTCTGTTGTTCAGAAATTCCATGTGTATTGGCTACCTTATCTCTTATCTGTTGGCAAAAATCGTCTTCCTCGTCATCTACCATGCACATGAGAAGAGGAATTTTTTTGTTTTCTATACAGTCAGCACATTCGTCATCTACACACTTATATTCATCAATATTATTATTTAATAAATATTCAACTGTGGAATTATCACACAGGAATTCATTATTATACACATGCATATCTTCATTCATGGTTTCTTGGGTCAAATCCCCATCTTCGTTATTTCTATCACATTCTTCTACATTTATGTTTTCAATGAAAATGTGCTCATCTTTTACCAAATTTTCTTGTCTACTAATATTCTGAATCTCCTCAAATTCTCTGGCAAATGGCACGACAATTCTATTATTTGTCTCGTTACTTAAAGACATATTATAATTCTCAAAATCAATGATAGTTCTGTACTGATCTAACATGTCGCATCCAATTTAACATATCACATGATAAGTAAGGTGATATTAAACAAATAACTTTAAATGAAATCGCACAGATATTTACTTCTAATAAACATTGAAGTCTAATAGGTAACTTCTTCTTTCCAATAGCTAGGGTGCAATATACCCCACAAATTCTTACTGTATTGATCTTATTTCCTCTAGAAATTAGGGTATTGTAAAATTTCTGATCGATTATTGTGTTAGAACATCCGCTGTCTGCAATACCAATAATCTCCAATCCGCAAATATTTAATTTTAGCTTAGGTGGACGACCAATAATATTCATTTCTCTAGTACATGTTCTATCTAATTCTTCATTCTCCTTGGAAATGTTTATATTATTAATAATTCCTCTTTTATTTTATTACCATTATCATTATTAATGCTAACCATATCTGTTGGTTTAAATTTTGATAAAATTTCTACACGATCGAAGCTATTGTTGACCCCTAATTTTAGACAAGTTGAGATACGCAACGGAGTCCCTGACGTATCTAATTGGCATTTAAATTCTGAGGTATTCTATTCCCCTCAGCTTCAACCCTGTTGCTACCATTTGTTAACACAAGCTCAGGATTATTAATAGTATTAGAATTTATTCCAGTATCATTATGTCTGAATCCATTTTCACTTTGAGGACTTGTATTATTTATACATTCTTGCCTAACAAAGTATCCTTCTCGTTGATTATTATAAGAGAATCCATTAGAATAACTATTACGTCTACGTTTCCTTCTATGGGGTGATGTCCAATTTCTATCATTACCTTCACCAGAATTTTCTACGTTCATAAAGTTAATTTCTCTCCTATCATTTCTATTCTGAAAATTTCCAGAATTATTTACAGTTCTGTCATTATACGGTCTATTCCTATAATTATTTCCATTTGGCATGCCTCTATTTGCTTGGGTGTTCCTACTCCTATTATAATTATCATTAAATTGTTTTTTCACATCTTTATTATGGTCATCATAATTTTTCTTTTCATTATTCTCTGCCCCTACCCCAAGAAAATTTTTGTTGGAATTTTCTTGTCCATTCCAGTTAGCTCCCTTGTTTCTGACCTCAACCTCCATTTTATTTTATAATAAAGATAACAACTCTAACATGTCTGAAATGTTTTGAGGTCTAGCAATAATCAAGTGATATTTAATTTCATCTGGGTAATGATGGCATATTAATAACAATAAAGATTTCTCATCAATAGGTGGTTGGAAAAGTGCAGCCATCCTTGTTTTTTTCTAGAAAATACCCAAGGTAACTATGATCTATTTTAGGGTTATATTTACCATTGGTAATCTCTAACCTGGCTTTATTTTGTCTTTCATGACCCCAATAGTAATTCATAAAAGCACTTTTAAATGTATTATAATCCATCGAGTCATGACATGCTATTTTAAACCAAGATTCAGCCAAATCTTTTAATGACCTTTTCACAAACATCATTTTATAATTATCGCTAATGGATTTTAATTGAAAATATTCCTCCAACTCTGTAATGAAGTCAAGAGGACTTTGGCTAGAGTGATCTGAAAAATATGGTAAATTTATTTCTGACAATAAATTTGCCGGGATTTTAGAATTTTCCACAAAATTTTGAGATTGACTGTCCATACTACATTCTTTTGATTTGTCAAACTTATTTTCACTCACACTAGTTGACTCTTTACTCTTATTCAAAATTAATTTATATTTATTTTCTAAATCTGTAAATTTTTCAGTCCAATTTACCATATTTTCATTCACCACTTCTTCTAGTTTTCCTACTACTTTGCTTTTTGAATTATTTATTTCTTTTTCAACCTTGCTTTCTAAATTTTCAATTGTACTTCCTACATTTTCAACTGTACTTCCTAAATTTTCAACTGTACTTCCTAAATTTTCAACTGTACTTCCTAAATTTATGAAACTATTTTTACATTCAGCATCGATTTGCACGATAGATTTTATTACATCATTTAATTTATCGTCTACTTGTTTAATTTCACTGTCATGTTTATCTTTCAAATCTAGTATATTTTGTTCTACCCTGACTTGATTTAGATTACATTTAATTTTTAATTGTTCAAATCTTTCTTCTACCCTAACACCAAATATTTCAAATTTATCATTCATTTCTTTCCTAAGTTCCAAATTATTTTCATCTATTTTCTGACTAATTTTAGAATTTTCACTTTTTAATTCTTCCCTAAGTTCTGTATTATTACTATCCATTTTCTAAGTTTAGAAATATTATTATCCATTTTTTGACTGAGTTCAGAATTATCACTTTTTAATTCTTCCATTTTCTGATTAATTTTAGAATTATCACTTTTTAACTCTACAAACATGGTCTTCATCATTATCATAATATCATTCAAAGCTTGACTATTATTATCATTATTAATATCACCACTGTTAGAAATATCAACTTTTGTCCCGTATTAACAGATTCACTTGTCGGCACATTACTGTCACTATTTACATTATTTTCTGTGTTGATCTCCATTTCTATATAAACTCTTCCTATTTCTTAAAATCACATAAATGCACTTTAATTATTTCACTATTAAAATTTACAATTACTTACATTCGCCGCTGTGTACTAACTCCGATCTCACCTGGTTTGATTTTCTCACAAAGTTTCTGGTTCCTTGATGTATTAGAATCTATGAAGTTCCAGAATGTGTGATGAATCTGGTTGAATGATGATTCAGGTTGTATGATGATTCAGGTCCCGCTTTGGAAGCGTAATTTTGAAGCAGTAATTTGCTGTCCCCTGTTGTGGTGACATTTTGAAGCAGCTAACTCTCATCATGCCCGATGTTGTAGTAATATTTTGAAGGATTGGTGTCGCAAAAAGAATTACTGGTTCAGGTTGGGTTTAATTTTCGGTAGAGCTGGATTCTCTTCTTAGGGTCGGAAGTTGGTACACTGGATAGGAAAACACTTTAAAAATCACTAATAACTGATTCTTGTAGAAATAGTTATACATTTATTCACTTTGTAGGTTCCCAGCAGATTAAGTAATTTTAAGTGGTATAATTCTTCACTATCAATCAAAATAAATTATTTTCTTTTCTGGAGTCAATTATTCTTTGTATTAAATATTACATTTTATCTTGAGAACTCTTCTTGCTTCTATCTTTGTTGAAAGTTATATGCAGAATGTCTAGTGTAATTCTTTTATAATTTTAAAGAACAATTATTACATCATATGATGTTAAGTTTAAATTCTATTGGTTAATGGTCCATTAAATATATAAGGTTTAAATTTGATTTGTTAAATCAAAAAGTTAATTGTTTTAACACCCAATCAGAATTTGGTTTACTTTCATTTAAAAATATGCAATAAAGCATGTGTTCTTATTACAGTTATAACAGAAAGCTTTATAATTCTGACAACAATTACTTAAAACAATTTTAAAAGCATTATTTAGAAAGACTGTCATATAATACAATTTCTTTAATTGTTATTGAGACATTTTTATTCAACAATGAACAACAATGAATTATTTTGATGTTTTTCTTTATTTAAGTTATATTTAATTATTATTAAAAGAATTTTAAAGTATAAAATTATTAACTTAAACTTTCATATGTATTATGATATTAAAATCCTGCTTTATAGCCTAGAGTTGTGAAGAGACAATAAACAGACGAGGGTATTTTAGCCTATAAGCAGTGCAGTCTAATTTATTTGAACACATCATGAAAATGTAGGTTAGCATTAGAGACAACAGTTATTGTGTTATGAATATGACACCGGATAAATGACCACTATTTCATCGAACCCAGTCCTCCAGGCGGTCATCATACGATGTAGCATATCCATGAAATTTCTTGCACAGAGAGAATATTCTGATTTCAATTACGTCGTGCAAAGCTATTATCTGCGCCTGCGCGGGTGGAGTACAGTGGAATGAAGTGGGAAACTAATGGGGAAGTGCTGTCATTTGCAGTTATGGCTTTGTGGACTAAAGAATACCGTCTATCGCTTTGGAAACTTACTTTTAAAATGTCGAGTCTCCCATAATAGTACTAAGAATCTTCCGTTTGCATTTTAGGCTCAGCCGTCACGATAAAGTTCCTGATCAGCATGAGGCAGATTTTTATGTGCTAAAAGTGAATATTGCAACACATATAGCACAATTTATATGTTACGGTAAATGTGATTAATCCGGAGATTAAATATATATTTGCCGGATATTAATAGATAATCACCACTAAATTTGGTAAATATGATACATTTTTGAAAATTTATCAAATTAACCAGTTTCTTTGCAAAATTCCCAACTCGTAGTGGTAAATGAGATAGATGTTCCTAACTTTACGAAAATTCGTTCAGTTTGCGGATTCACCTAGGTTAGAGTAATTGAATTAAGTTAGGTTAGCTTTTAGGTTTCTTGCATTTTAAATGTTTTCTACAAGTTCAATAAAATTGTATTATAAGCATTTATTGACTTTTTAATTGTAAAATATAAAATATTGTAATTCATGGTCTCTTAAGCCATAGTGTTCAACTAAAAAGTATCTTTCTGAGCAGTAACTACTAAAAAAAATTGCACTCTATTCTACTGGCCCAATCGGTCATCATATTTATCACATTTGTCATTACGAGTTGGGAATTATGCAAACACACCGGTTAAATTAATACATTTAAAAAAGTATCATATTTACAGGTATCATTGGTGATTATGCATAATTACCGGTTATTATGTATAATCACCAGTTTATTACTTTTACTGTAACATATACATAGATGGAATGTTATTCCTCTCTTAATGTAAAAAAGTACACTTGTATAGTGCAGGCCATGA
Organism: Diploptera punctata; assembly: GCA_030220185.1. Lineage (NCBI taxonomy): Eukaryota > Metazoa > Arthropoda > Insecta > Blattodea > Blaberidae > Diploptera > Diploptera punctata. Next base: position 151,906 of record JASPKZ010002320.1, read on the forward strand.
TTTAACGTCCTTCTGTCATCACCTAAGGATCAAGCTAATACTTGCAACTACCACGCGTAAATGGTTCCACTTTCTAATGTTGCCACGTCCACATTACTCTTTAAAAATAGCATTTTAAAATTAAACCATTCTATGCTATATTAACAAGCACATACTGTATACTGTCTGTCCAACGGATATGTGCCCCCTAAAAAATACGAACTAAAGCCTACTTCCTTTTCTGCCGCGGCAAATCATTTCCCTCCTTGCATTACTCTCTCTCTCTCTCTCTCTCTCTCTCTCTCTCTCTCTTCTATCTCTCTATTGCACTTGCACTACAGTATTGTCAACTCAACTCCAACCGTGCATTATCCAGTACTCAAGAGCCATGACACTGGGGGAAGATTTGCAACATCCCTACTCGATGGCTGCTGTTTGACATAGTTGAAAGGAAAGTGCGGTGAAATAGTGTGAGTATAGATGTTTACTTTTCTAAGAACGATGTCAGCGCTATAGGGGCACAGATCCATTGGTTCGAGTATACCTGTAAAAAGACAGGTTAATTGATTTGACAACTTGCGAATATCTCGTTCCCTCTCTCTCTACATTGAGGGTTGAAACGGCGGTCGCCGCTTTTGTTAAGATTGACACTCAGCAAGGGTGGTTGAAAACTGAAGATTTTTTTCTATCCATTTCCCAGGTGAATACTGATGGTCAGCGTTATAGGCATGGTTCACGAACAATATATTCTGATCATTTTCAAACCTGTGTCACCTTTAGTGCTATCACGTCGTTTTTAGAAATGTCTAATTTGCCTGTGCTCGGCTAACTTTCCCAATGAACTTTCCTCCCACCCCTCTACGTCAAACATCAGCCACTTACCTTTCCGTCGCCAAAATCCCCTAAACATTGTCATGGCTCTTGAATAATGTAAAGCTAATTATTACTGATTTATTGGAAACATATTGATCTGTTTGTTTCTTGTCATCACACAATGCTATCACTTGCTAAATCATGGTTAATTCACACCACACAGTGATAAAGTATTCATGCTGACACTGGCTTGCAAGTCGCAAATAATCTGTGCCTCGCTAAGAAGTATCAAAAGTGGTGAGTAGTGGGCACTGTGGAGAAAGGGAGAGATATAAACACCAGAAACAGAAATGCAGGGAGGGAAATGATTTAACCGTAGGCAGAAAAAGGAGTAGGGTTCAGTTGGCATATCTTACGGTGAACCTACATCCGATATTTCAGATAATATAATAAACTAAAACTAAACTCCATGGCGCGACATAGGCCTAGAAACCCTTGGCCTACCATCCTCGGTTGCTGGCCTCGTTTTTTTGCCTTGCAGGTGTTAAGCATCAAGTATAGACGATCATTCAGCTAGTTATGAAGGGTGGACATGTTTTCAGTCATGTCGGGTTTCTCCGTACGTTATATCTGATTTTCTCAACATGGAGCCCGCTTCTTTATTGTAGTTACCCAAATTCCTCACGATGCTAGGTGGACACAGGCAACAGTGGGCCAAATACGAAATCTAGCTGGAAAAAAAGTAATTTTACTCACCTCGCGCGCCAATTCATCATCTTTCTTCACTCAATATGATTGCGCAGAATGACGTGTTCTTCACTATCTTCAAAGGAGTGTAGCATTCTAAAATGTAATGAAGACAATATAAACTTCGAACGTTGCCCGTAGTTAATATACTCACCTGTTCGCATCCCAGTTGCTTGTTTCCTGAGCTGTGGAAATAAATACGTTTTTGTGTTAAAGTTTCAGTTAGTAATTCTTCATTGTTCTATATGGAGGTACTTTTAACCTACCTCAAGTTTTGTATTTTTCATTGATATTATTAACATTGTTTCCATACAGCCAGATATTGTGTTTTATACACGTGGGATCGTACCTTCGAAACACTAAAAAAATGAACACAATCATTTTACTTAAAATTGAGCTAACGAGAATAAACAGTTTCTTAACAGTAGTACAAATTTTAGTTATCACATATAGAGAGTTTTTACATGGGCTTTAATTCCCGCACAATAATATGCGTGCATATTATTGCGTTTTTTTGTAATTAGCTTACTTATTACAGGAGGCGGCCAGCAACTAAGGTCCTATCACGTCGCGCGCCAGAGAATTGTTTGGTTTAATATATGAAGAAAAGTGTTCGATAGTGGCAATAAGTGATTATTTATTAATAAATATGAGTTAGGGGATGCTCGGAGAATGTTTTAAAATATATTTTAAGATCATTTTTTGAAGAGAGATTTTCTAAAACATAGCAAGTTGTGCGCGAGAAAAAAAAGTCAGATTTCTACTGAAATAATGTGATTGGTTAGAAGTGAATCTTAACTTTCCCGTTATTAAGAATTTGGAACAATGAGAGTCGTTGGAAAATCCTTTTCCATCATCTTATGGAATTGTAAGAAACATCAAAATATCTTTCGAAGAGGCTGGAATAAAAATTAAAAAAAAACCTGTTCGCATTCCCGGTGTGTCTCTGAGCCTGAGCTGGAAATAAATACGTTTTGTGTTAAAGTTCAGTGAGTTATTCTTCTTATTCTATATGGATACTTTACCTCAAAGTTTATTTTGTTCATTGATATATTTTAAACTATGTTTCCATACAGCCAGATATTGTGTTAAATACGCGTGGGAATCTCTGACCACCTCGAAACACTAAAAAATTACACAATCATTTTACTATATAATTGATTCTACGAAGAAAACAGTTCTGAACAGTAGTACAAATTTTAGTTATAATATAGAGAGTTTTATGGGCTTTAATTCCCGCACAATAATATGCGCGCATATTATTGCGTTTTTTTGTAATTAGCTTACTTATTACAGGAGGCGGCCAGCAACTAAGGTCTACCGTCGCGCGCAGAGAATTGTTTGGTTTAATATATGAAGAAAAGTGTTCGATAGTGGCAATAAGTGATTATTTATTAATAAATTTGAGTTAGGGGATGTTCGGAGAATGTTTTAAAATATATTTTAAGATCATTTTTTGAAGAGAGATTTTCTAAAACATAGCAAGTTGTGCGCGAGAAAAAAAAGTCAGATTTCTACTGAAATAATGTGATTGGTTAGAAGTGAATTTTAACTTTCCCGTTATTAAGAATTTGGAACAATGAGAGTCGTTGGAAAATCCTTTTCCATCATCTTATGGAATTGTAAGATCCAAAAATATCTTTCGAAGAGGCTGGAATAAAAATTAAAAAAAAATGATAGTTTTATTTCTGCTGAAATATATGCCATTATATGGTCTTGGGAAAGGTAGCATAACAAATGTACGTCCCTAGTAGCATTGTAGGGTGGGTAAATATCACAACCTCTCATTTTGGCACCTAGTTTCATGTTTACATATTGGCGTTTTGATAATTGTCAATGCTGTGTCCGACATATAAGATAGAGGAGTTGAGCGGGGTGATTTATAATGTTTCTCATTATTTTGAAGCGTTTTTTAGTAATTTCTTTAAAACATCAGCAGTAGGCCCGTTTACCTTATGACCGAAGTGACTTTTCTGTGGCAAGAGCAAGTTCATCGCGAGAGAATTCCTGTTTAAGTGAACTTTTTTTTTCAGCCTCTTCGAAAGATATTTTCGGTCTTCCAATTCCATAAGCAGATGGAACAGGATTTTTCCAACGACTGCCATAGCTCTAAATTAATTCTTAATAACGAGAAAGTTTACATCCACTACAAGCCAATCAGAATATTTCTATAGAAATCTTTTTTTTTTTCGCGCACAACTTCTTACGTTTGAGAAACTCGCTTTAAAAAAAATTGTTTTTTAATATAATTTAAAACATTCTCCTAACATCTCCCTAGCCCTAATTTATTTACTAAATGATCACTTATTGCCTCTATTGAACACTTTTCTTCCATATTAAATCAAACAATTCTGTACGCGTGACGGTATGTCTCAGTTGCTGGCCGCCTCGTGTAATGAGAAAGTTAATTTAAAAAAACGCAATAATTTGCACACATGTTATTGCGCGGAAATTAAAGTCCATAAATCACCCTATATTATGACTAACAGGCCATAGCCGCCTAAGTTAGGGGTGAGCGGCCCCCACGCGCATTCGTTCCAAATTTTGGCCAAAAGCTGCGTCTGATTGGTTACAAACTAACACCAAATTTCAACCCTGTAGCTGCACTAGGAACAAAGATAAAAATACAACTAGTATTTTTGGTGAAGATTTTTTTCTCAGGATCTACTGGACGGATTTTTATGAAACAAATATATGTTGTAAATATATTCAAGGTGATTCACAGCAAAAATCGAGAACTCAATTCCACGAACGTAACTACCTGAAAAAAATATTTTTAGTTTTCGTGATTTTTTTCGGTCACTCGCTCACGAGATACAATTACGAGTTTTTTTTTCTATTAGACAATCCGACCTCTTTCTACAACATATGATTTTTCCAAGTCGATCGAAGAGGTGGAGCATAGTTAAAACAATTAAATTACAATTAATTTTTTTTGCACATGTTATCTAAATTTTATTAAGATTTCTTACAATATAATTATACTTTCGATCAAGTTTTGGTGCTGCGTCATTTATGTTACTCTCCGATGAAGTGTCGTGACCTGGCTCTCGGGTAGATCAGACAATTTGAAGGTAGGATTCGTTGTGAGTCCAAGAACTCCAGTGAATGCAGAACTTGATTTAATATATTTATTAAAGACGATGATTAAAAAGTTACAATATTATGTCTCTAACTGTCATAGAGACGAGGTCGGAACCATGAAGAATAAGCCCTGATGCCAAGGGCATCAGCCGTTATAAACCCTCTGATAAGCGGGCGTGGCATGGACGCTGAGTTGTATCACCCTCATTTCCAAATAAGGACATATCTCTTCTAAAGTTACGTATGAAGACTGGAATTTACCAGCCATGTTATCTTACTGTATTCAACTAGGGGATGGAGAGAAATCTTATCTTAACTCGACACCCCTGTATTAGACTGGGGGATGGTGAGTAATATTATCCAAACTCAACGCCCCTGCCTGTTTCAACTTGAATATCCACATGTAATTATTATTGTATATTAGAGTGTCCAGTACGCAATTTCCCTTCATAATATAATATAAATACATTCTGATTGTTAATTCAATACTTTAATATATATATGGATTTTATGCTATTGGCTAACAGTGCAATAATTAATTAGTATATGCGGTAATAATGCTACAGCCAGCACACTTCCGCCCTTAAGATAAAGCAATGGAGCTTAATTTTAAGCTTCTTTCTTTACTCTATTAGGATCTTGAGATTTATTATTACTATTACTTACTTAAATAATTTTAAATTGTATGAATAACCTAAAAGAGAACAAGTTACGCATAAATGTGAACGTTAAATACAGTATTGGAATATTTGCGAACTTGCACTGGACACGTCTATTTGTATTACCCTTTACCTAAAATAAAAGAAAAACATTACATATTAATGACATCAATAAGTGATCACAAGTTACATATATGTTATAAATACATTGTTATATATTATATATATATATATATATATATACTTTTCGAACATAGTAGTTATTGTATAGTATTGCTTTGATTTCTCTCTTTCAAACGTCTGTCCAAAGTTCTTTTTAATATTTGTTTATTTCTTTACTTATTTTATGATGCACTTATTATTTCTCGTGGTCACTTTCACACTTTTTTTTTTACTCGGTTGCACACATCAATTGTTCTTATCACTATGTTCTCCATGAAGGACACGGTTTTTTCATTTTACTCGCGGACCTCGTACGAGATAAGATCGGAGCCTCTTCTTCTTTAGAATCTTCGTCATCTATTGCTGTGAAGTCCTTGGTTCGGTCTCCGCTTGTGATAGGTAGTGACACAGTGCTTCCGTGATAATGAACATTGCCCGTGTGTTATAGTTTGTTGTAAAAAGCAATGTTTTCTCATACCATCGATACAATCCATGGGTTGCCATTTTTTCCACAGCCAAAAACCAAATTTTCTGCAAGAGCTGCAACAACAGCAGCTACAGCAAACTGCGATGAAGACTACGGTGGTCAGTATACCTTAGGTTGCTGCCCATGACACATAGCCTAATTTCATTGAGTGCTCTAATTTCCATTTCTCATCATTAATCATATCGTTAACTTCATCAATTTTATGGCTCGTTACTTTCAGATCATCTGTATGCGAAAGGACATTACTCATTGGAAGGTTTAGTTGAATTTTATCAAGGAATTTCAATTGGTCAGAGGTTAGACAACAGTCAAAGTCAATTGGGAGGATAGGAGTGATATCAGGAATGGTAAAATTTTTGGAGATAGTAGAATATGCATAAATCGTAGTATGAGCACTGTAACCTTTACATCCTGGGTTCAGTCTCAGTTTTCCTCGTCCTTTCAATGTAATGGATTGTGGCTTCGTTAGGGCACAGGAACGTGAAGATCTCGGGTATTGGTGTCACGTGAAGGAACTCGTTCCCCATTAGCCTTAACCATAGTGTGTTCTTAAGTTCCATCATGCGATGTGAGCATGAACTCGGGACCGCCGTCGTCGATGGATGCACAAGTGTTGCTTCGCAGTCTACACCCTCTTTATAGATAAGTATTGGCTCCATTTCCTTGCAGACATGTTTAAATTTATTTAATTGGAAGCATGTATCGATTTGGTATTGTGTCAATTTTGCGAACTTCTGACGTAATGGATCGCTGATAATGTAGTCCTTCGTAGTTTGTAAGCAGATGTACTTGGGCGTATCTCCTTGCTGTCCTTGGGTTGGGAAGGGAATGATACGGTATAAATGATAATGCTCAGGTAGAAGTAAGGGAACTTCAATAACATAGACAAGATACTTATCTTGTAGGTAAATGTGTGTGGAAATTATTTTGATTAGTTCTTGAGATGGGAGGTTAACAGGATAATCAAATCCACTTAATGCTTGTTCTTTACTCATCAATTTCCTTATCTTTGATGGGGTGATAATTTGTGCCTGCAATGTGCCATCTTTAGAATGAATAATTGCCTCAACAATCAAATTAAAAAATTCGCGAGTACTTTCTATTGTCCGTTCAATTTGCAATACGTGTTCCGATAACATAGCTATCGATTGAGTCTCGTCATATATTTCACTAGTGATATTGTTTACATGTTGGGTTAATCTTGTTAAACCACTCTTTAAAGTTTTCTCATTCCTATCAACATCTCGCAATGTTGAATTAAATGATGTTACAGCTGATTTTATAACTAACATCTGGTCTTTTTCAATTCTAATAAAATCTTTTTGCTCACCTTCTAGCTCGTTAATATTTCCTGTATAATACTCGGCATCTTCACTACTTAATGCTCCAAAAAGAATTTTAGTAATTTGGCCTACGAAATTTAACGCACCTCGCTTCTTACGAGTACTACTTGGTTCGACTTCTGTGTAGTCTACTACAATATTCTTTAAGTTTTCGATCTGTTTAATTTTATTGTTAATGTATGACTTAAAAGAAATACAATCTGTATAGCGATACCAAGATCGACTCTTTATTGACTCGCAAAAATTGAAAACTAATTTAGAATATTGTTTTACTTCTTTAAAGAATATTTATGTAAGTTAATAATTTCCATTGAGATGAGTAAAGTTGTACGTAACCTCGTGCGTCAAAATAAACATCCGCGGTTTTGTTGATGGTTTTGTGTTCGAAACCTAGTGGGAGTACTGATGGTAGTACAAGGACTAGGTTAATGAGTATCGGCAGAATCATCCTGCAAAGAAGAGGAAAAATAAGGTTTCACTCTGTTTGCATGTACTACTTGAATCTTACTTTTTATTTTAGCTACCCTTGAATTCCTATTGTGTAATTATTCTTATTTCCTATGAACTGTAGTGCAAGTGTACCGTTATCATTGACCTTTACAATATTGTAAGGTCCTGACTTTGGACAACTTAGTTTCTTAGACACTCCAACCTTTGTTGCGTCGTTACTTAATAAAACCTTCATACCTTCTTTGAATTCTACATGATTCGCTTTATTTTTATCGTACTTTTCTTTTTGACCTTCTTTTATTTTCACTAAGTTTCTTTTTGCAATGTCATGTGACACTTGTAACCTATATCTGGTATCAGCTATTAAATCATCATAATTATATAGTGGGGTAGTGGGAGGTTTTTGCAACGCTCCTGGAAGATTAGCTAATCTACCGTACAATAATTCAAATGGAGTATACTTTGTAGCTGTATGTGGAGTGGTATTGTAAACAAACGTTGCGAATGGGATCCATTTTTCCCGCTCTGTCTGCTTATCCGTACAAAAACAACGAAGATATTCTACTAACACTTTATGTGACCTCTCTAGTGACCCGTTGCTTTCAGGATGGAAAGCTGATGTTGTAATTTTATTAATCTTAAATAATTTACACATTTGTTTGAATACATTACTCGTAAAGTTAGCGCCCTGGTCACTTAAAATAATTTGTGGAATTCCATGCACAAGACATATCTTTGTAACGAATGCTTCCGCTACCGTATTAGCTTCCTGGTTTAAAATTGGGATCGCAATAATATATTTAGTAAGGTTATCCTGACAAGTCAAAACATATTTACATCCGTTTTCTGTCATCGGTAAGGGTCCTACTATATCAATCGCTATTTTATCCCACGCTTCTGATTGCTTTTCTGTGATTGCTAACTCTTGCCTTGTTAACGGCCTTGTAGCCTTGTTTCTCTGACATACATCGCAATTTCTTATATAATTTTCAATTTCTGTTTTCATATTTTGCCATGAAATGTATAGTTTTATTCTTTCGTAAGTTCTGTGAATGCCTTGGTGTCCACCAATAGGGCACTCATGCATTTCTTTAATTAAGTTTTGTTTTCGCTCATGTGTTAACTCACTTTCATTTATTAAGAGACAGAGATTCGGATCTCTAGATAAAGCATCCGCATTTGTATTTCTTTTTCCAGCTTTATATTGGATATCATACTGATACTCTTCTAACAAGAGGCGCCATCGAAGCAACCTCGAACTCGGGTCTTTGACATTAAAGATCCATGTCAATGGCTTATGGTCTGTTACGATTGTAATATGGCGTCCTAAAAGATAAGGTCTGAAATGTTTGCATCCCCATACTATAGCACGTAGCTCTTTTTCCGATACAGTGTAATTTTTCTCATGACTGTTAAGTGTCCTTGACCCATATGCAATTGGCAAATCTTCTCCTATCTTACCTTGGCTCAATATGCAACCAATAGCATTTTTACTTGCATCTGTTGTCAAAATGAATGGCCTTGTGAAATCTGGGTATTGAAGTAGTGGTGGGTTTACTAATTTTAACTTTAATGCATTAAAAGCTTCTTCTTCCTTATCTGTCCATTTAAACGAAACGTCTTTTTTTAATAGCTTGGTCAACGGCCTTGCTAATGAACTGAAATTTGGAAGAAATCTCCTATAGTAGCCTGCTAGTCCCAAAAATTATTTTATTTCTGTCTGCGTCGTCGGAGCCGGGAATTGAACCACAGACTCGACGTTCTTAGGATCTGGTTTAACACCGTCTCCTGACACAATATGTCCTAAATAAGTTAATTCTGTCTTTAAGAACTCACATTTATCTGGCTGTAATTTTAATTTATACTGCCGAAACCTATCGAAAACACTTCTTAACTTCTCATTATGCTCCTCTATTGTTTCTCCGTACACGATCACATCATCAAGGTAAACTAATGCTTTAATACCAACTAATCCTGATAAAACAGTATTCATTCACCTTTGGAAAGTCGCGGGCCCTGCCTTAAGCCCAAATGGCATCCTAGTATATTCATAATGTCCTGTAGAAGTACTCAATGCTGTATTTTTCCTATCACTTTCCGCAATTGGAATTTGGTGATATCCGCTCGCACAATCAAGAGCTGTAAAATATCTTGACCTACCTAGTTTGTCTAGAATGTCCTGAATACAAGGGAGGGGGTAAGAATCACCTATAGTTACGTCATTTAATCGGCGAAAATCAATACATACCCTGTATTTGCGTTTATTGGAAGCGTCCATCTTTTTTGGAACAACTAAGATCGGAAAGTTGTAAGGACTCGAACTCGGTACTATGATTTCGTCGTCTAACATTTGTTCTATTTGCCTTTGTACTTCCGCATTGTGCGCTTCGGCGATACGATACGGTTTTACATGAATGGCACGTTCCGGGGGAATATCTGGTGTTGGGATAGAATGGACCGCACCTGTCGTCTCAGTAAGCTTGTCCCCTGCGCAGATGAAAGATATCCACATACTCGTGACATAGTGACCTTATGGATTCTTTCCCTTCTAATACGTGATCTAGTCTCAGCTGTTCATTAAGTAATGTATGTCTTTTTTCGTTTGATTTATTTTTAGATTGAACGTTTACAGCACAAAAGAATTGGGTAGGGGGTCTCTCGTATTTTAATTCAACTGGACCTAGTTCACTTTCCTTTTCAGTGGTATTAACAATACAAACAATTACTTTATTATTATGAACTGTGGTCAGCACATCGCCTATAAAAATACCCGGTTTAATTTCTTGCTTTGTTACCAAGATATCGCCTCTCTCATTTAATGGAAGTTCGACAACCCTTTCTGTTCTGGGAGGGATCTTTATCACAGCCTGACCTGACTTAAAGTTTAATTGTACGTCATACTCTTTCAAAAAGTCTTGGCCTATCACGACGTCAAGGTTTTGTGGGAGGTCATGCACAACATAAAAGTTATGAATACACTTAAATTTATTATGGTACACTGGCATTACAATTCTACCTACTACATCTAGTGTAGATCCTGTCACACCCTGTAGTATCACATTCACCTTTTCTATATTTGGCACATTTACTAGAGAGTTGTATCGAACGAGGGACATTTGCTACCCTGTGTCAACGAGTGTCCGACCACACTTTAAATTATCTCCTCGGAGATTGATTACCATTAGATCATCATTATGTGAACACCCTTGGATCACATCCAAACTCAACACATGTGTTTTAACTTCCTTTATCTCATTTTCGTGTACACCTATTTCCTTTACCGTACTTATTTGAGTTACCTGTTTTTCATGGGATCCCATCTCTACTACGCAACCTGCCTCTTCATCTTCGGATAACCCCGGTTGCTTGGGCTCCGTCAATGAGAGTTTCCCTGCCGGCCTTGTGCACGACAGTCCTTTGTTTCGTGTCCCACCTTGGAACACGTCCTACACCGCGAAGCGTCTCGGCACTCCTTGGCAATGTGCCCTTCCTTCTGGCACTTAAAGCAAGTGACATTTATTCGAAAAGACCTATCTTTCCTGTCACTACTTCCTCGGTAATCAGTTCGATCTCTCTTTACAAAGTTATTAGTTTTCTGTGGCACACCCTGTTTCTTATATCTACCTGACAATATTGCGCTTTCTTTCTCTAAAGCAACCTCGATTGCGTTAGGGAGAAGCATGCGTTCGTACCTAGCTCTAACTACAATCTGAATTCTTTCCTCATGTAGACCCTGTATAAAACAAGCTTTCGTAATATATTTTAAAAATGCTATCGCACCTTCATGATGTCTGTCGGGCAAAACTCTAATCGTGGCTTCAGTCAATTCAGTCGACATAGTGTCTATTCTACTGCCCCAATTTGCAACACCTTCACTTGATCCTTGTTTGCTATTAAATAATTTACATGCGAAGAAATCTATTGTCCTACGCACTGTATAGTTTTCCTCAAGAATTTGTTTTATATCTTCCCAACTTGACCTATCTGACCTAGCCAATAATTTTGTTTTAGCATCACCCGTTATTTTAGACTCTAGAAATTTAATCTGTTCATGGTATAATCAAACAGAGATATCAACTCCTTGATAAAAAATTAGATAATAAAATGCTTCCAAACGTGGGTAGTTACTTTAGAATCGCATCATTTCTGCATAATAAGTTTTGAAAGCGTTTCACATCCGATGCAGAATGTGCAGATGAAGTCTTAGAGAGAATGAAAATTCAGAACAGTGTCAAAAATACATTAGCGATTGAGGTCGAAGAGAAAGGATGGCTTCGTAAGAAAATACCTTTTCAAAGTATTTCATCGGAGGATCTACTAGATTTTCCGGAAATGACTGTGAGAGAGCTAAAATTCTATTCACCGGGTCATACCAGTTTTCACAAGCCATATCATATCTTGCAGAAGTGATTCACGAAGCTGAGAACGTAAATATACAATTCGTCAAAGATAAATCACTCGTTTTGAAGCTTCAAGTTCAGTCTCACCACATATCAGGAAGGTTTATCGCTGCTTCGTTGAATATACCCCTCACAGTATTGACACAAAAGGAAGCACAAGGCATTATTGTGAATGCGCCAATGGGAGGAGGACTGTCGGTTGCTGTTCTCATGAAGCTACAATCATTATATTACCTGGCACATGGAAGATATTTATCCAAGATTTTACGACCAGTTGCGATTCTGAGTAAATTGTTCGCAAAGAAGAATACAACTGACATCATCAATGATGATAGCGACGATGATTAAGGGAGGCAGTGAAAATCTTAATCGGCCAGTAACGTAAATGACACAGCACCAAAAATTGATCAAAAGTATACTTATATTGTACGAAATCTTAATATAATTTAGATAAAATGTGCAAAAAAATTGTATTTTAATTTTTTTTAACTATGTTCCACCCATCGATCGACTTGGAAAAATTATATGTTGTAGAAAGAGGTCCGATTGTCTAATAGAAAAAACTCGTAATTGTATCTCGTGAGCGAGGGACCGAAACAAATCACGAAAGCTAAAATAATTTTTTTCAGGTCGTTACGTTCGTGGGATTGAGTTCTCGATTTTTGCTGTGAATCGTCATGAATATATTTAAAACATTTTTTTTCATAAAAATCGATCCAGTAGATCCTGAGAAAAAAAAATTCACCAAAAATACTAGTTGTATTTTTATCTTTGTTCCTAGTGCAGCTACAGGGTTGAAATTTGGTGTGAGTTTGTAACCCATCAGACGCAACGTTTGGCCAAAATTTGGAACGAATACGTGTGGGGGCCGCTCACCCCTAACTTAGCCGGTATGGCCTTTGTATACTCTTCAGAACTGTTTTCTTTGTAGCTCAATTTAAAATAAGATGAATGTGTAATTTTTATAGTGTTTGGAAGGCATGATTCCACGTGTATTTAACACAATATCTGGTTGTATAAAAACATGTTAAATATACCAATAATTATTACAAACTTTGAGGTGAGGATCTCATATGAAATAAGAATAAAAGCTGAGTGAACTTGAACACACAACGCTAACAACACAACTGGGATGTAGACCAAATGAGTTCTTAACTATCGGCAACTTTCGATGTTTATATTGCCTTCATAAACATTAGAATTATACCCTCCTTTGCAGATAATTTAAAAACAATCATATAACAATTATCCATCCATAGTAATTCTGCCCGAAGGCAGGTCCTTCACTGCAATCATAGCATTTTCATGCTATGCTTGCAGCATTACTAGGGAATTGGGTAGGTGTGGTAGCTTCCCGTTGCTTTCCACACCGGTGAAGGATGATGATAATGGTAAGGATGATAATGATAAGGATGATGGCCATATGATTTCGGGGACCGTTTGGGCCTTAAAGTTTTCCTGACATTTGTCTTACAGGTGAGGAAAAACCCCGATAAAAACCTCACCCAGAAAAACTGCCCCGACCGGGGATCGAACCCGGGCCCGCTGCGTGACAAGGCAGCACGCTACCTCGAGACCACAGCGGTGGACTTAACAATTATAATATAGCGAAAAAAAATAAATTGTTTAGGATAAGTGAAAATAGCTTTTTTTTTTTTTTTTCCAGCTAGATTTCGTTTCTGGCGCACTATGCACCGGTCCCATACTGACCAAAATGCCATGTGAAGGTTTCTTCCCCCTTGGAGACTCGAACTAACTCAAGTCCCCCGTAGCTCTCTCTGTGCGAAAGCCTTTTGTCTTAACCATTCGGCTATGGCGCGGGACAGACAATATAATATCAAGGTAATACAGCTAGATCTCACAAAAGCATCGAATAACTTTCTCAACTTATATATATATATATATATATATATATATATATTATATATATATGTGTGTGTATACATATATAAACAAGTTATGTAGGCCGTGATTATTTTGTGTTTATGTTTCTTTCCTCTAGTCCTGAGGATCGCGGGTTCAAATCCGGCCAGGGTGGATGGATGTTTAGGATGGTAAATCCAAGAGACAAGTCCTCCGGGAGGTACTTTAAGCCGTGTGTCCCGAGTCCGAAGATTTTCAGGTTTGTAAAAGAACCCCAAGCCTCAATAAAAAGCCCTCTTTTTAACTGATCATCCATCCAAGCAATTAGTTGCCTACTAGATGTCTCGAGGCCTGGTGCTAACAACATTTCACTCGTTGGCACATATAGGGAAATAAGCGTGACTAAAATAGCCTCGTTAAGAAACTCCCCCTAGGGAGTACCCGTGTTCCCACGCGAGGCGTATGGGGTATATACATACTGTACATACAAACAAGTTATCGATCATTAAAAAAGTCTTACTACATTTTAGGTCTATATTAATATTAACTATCAGTACATAATATCACATTAAAAGCGTCTCTAAAATACGGAAGTGAAATTCGGACTTTAAATAAAAGAAACTCTCCATAAACTTAGAGTAAGCATTTGCGCTTCTTAAGTTCACTGTTTTGAAATTAATAGAGTGAATAACCAAAAGAACGTTATTTTCAGAAAAAAACGTGGAGTATCAAGTTTAAATCCATCCATCGATAGTAATTCTGCCCGAGGGCAGGTCTTTCACTGCAATCATAGCATTTTCATGCTATGCTTTGCAGCTTTACTAGGGAATTATAGGTGTGGTAGCATCCCGTTGCTTTCCACGCCGGTGAAGGTTGATGATGATGGCCGGATAATTTTTCGGGGACCGTTGTTCCCTAAGCTTCCTGACATTTGTCTTACAGGTGAGGAAAAACCCCGAAAAAACTCACCTAGGAGCCCGTCTGAACCGGAAATCTAACCCAGGCCCGCTGCGTGACAAGGCAGCACGCTACCTCGAGACCACAGCGGCGGACAAGTTTAAATGAAGTTATAGAAATATACCAATAAGAATGGAAGGAAGTAGACTTCCAAACTGGCGTTCCAATATACTCCAACTGGACATAGGGACCAAGAAAGACCAAAACATCGATGGAAGGATCGAGACCATCTTCGTCACAGGTCACATGGCCTAAAACGGATTTGTTTATTATGATGATGATCATAGTACGTACATAAAAATCTGCTGCCTGGTGGGTGAACCAATTTTGTACCATTGCATCTAGCTTTCAGATTAAAAGTCCAGACGTCCAAGGTCAGAACGGACCCCTGCGCGAAGGGAGGAAGCCTATCAAGCACTTATCCGTAGTCCTCGGCATTCCGATCTCAACCATGCCTTAGCACTAGGAATGTCGTCTCGTTCCCTGCAGTAGATCCAAACTTCCACCGCTACAATATCCATGGCAAGAGCATAGAACTCACTTCCCGTCGTGTCAGGGACTAGCATTATTCTAATACAAATTAACTGATATCTTAAGTTTCACACAATGAAATACTATCTGCATAACAACTACATACAGGCGGTAGTAACTGTTTGTGAAAGGATTAAACGTTCCAACCATATAGGCTTTGCCTTTCACCCAAGTTCGTTCTTAGTTAAAACGTATTTGTAAGACAGGAGAACAATTCTAACATTCTCTCATTATTATTTTAAAATAAATATCACTGTGAACGTGACGATTTAATTGCTTGTTCTATTTAATTTAAAAAGTAAAGTAGTCCCACTACAGGCCTCGGGAGGCCCTTGGGGTAGTAGGAGGTTAAGGCTCCTACTTGTTCTAGACAATCAGCACTTGATGTCAGCCGGGTTGTCAGCTCTGCGTGACGGCCGTTACCCCCAGAACAAGCGTCTGGTACTCATTTCCGTTAGAGGCTGAATCGACCCCAGAGCCATAGTGCCGCCAGAAGGTTTTGGTCAGTTTAAAAATACTGACCACACCGGGACTTGCACCCTCGACCTTCCGACTTGTAGCGCAGTGCCTTAACCACTACGCTACGGCGTGCCCTTTCTATTTAATTCAATATATGATATATTTTTGTTTTATTTGATTTTAATTATTTTATATATATTTTTCGTTTCTATAGTATTATAATAAAATATGAGTATAAAAATTATAACAAAATTAAAATAATACTATATACAGCGTTCTTTGTATGTATATATATATACACCGTGTCGATTCAAACCTCCCACATTTTAATTAATCATAACTCTCAAAGTATGCGGAATTATGAAGTGAGGTTGGTATTAAAAGAAAGAGAAACTCAAAGAATTTTTGTTTTCATTGTTGCAGTTAATTCATCTGTCGCATGTTTGACAATAATGGCATAAAACTACGTTCGCCAGACATCACTCCACAGGACTTCTTCCTCTGGAGGTATGTAAAAGACCGTGTGTTTGCGACTCCAGTACAAGATCTTCATGATTTACAAACCCGTATCCTTGACACAATAGTACCAATGAACATGTTGGACAGAACGTGGCACGAAATCGAATACAGACTCGTGCTACCAATGGTGCACATATAGAGGTGTTTTAGTGCGTGGCAATGTATGGTAATGAAAATTCTTTGAATTTCTGTTTTGTTTAATACCGACCTCATTTCATAATTCCGCATATTTTGTTAGTTATGATTAATTAAAGTGTGGGAGGTTTGAATGGGACAACCTGTGTATGTATGGACGATGTTATGCATCTACCAGCAAATGGTCATTAAAAAGAAATAGAGATTGATGTCATCTGTTACAATGACTCATGAAGTAAGTGAACGCACACTTTTAGCGCTAAATCTTTAAATATATCCTTATTATTAAAGAAAAATGCAAACGTCTTCAGTCCTATCAGCATTCTCTGTTTAACAACAAACGGCTATGGAATCAGATCTTCATAAATGCTAATCTTAATTTTGCATCATGTAGCTAAGCGCCAAATGTTTTTCTCTTTGATTGTTGATGCATAACTGCCAAACATGGAAAATAAATCCAGTATTGTTAGTTGGCGCTACAAAAAAATTGTGAAGATTGGCTTAAACTTTAAACGTATTTTCTCGAAACTTACATAATGGCGCATATCTGGTTAATGCATAACGGCGTCCATATACAGCCCTATATATATATATATTCATCTAGAAAGTTTGCCTTACATTATTTTATTTCATTTTTATTCCATGTTCCCACCACACGGACTAGACCTTGACGTGGTGGAGGGGCTCAGTACCTAATGATCCAGACGACCAGGTCGGGAAAGTCTGGCTTTTACTAGCTTGCCGCCTGGTAAGAGGTGAAGGGAAGCGAACTAATTCCAACGCGGGAATTTCCAACGACTTCAGAGGCGGAAGAAGAACAATATGTTATCAACGGCAAAGAAGGCTGAAGAGAAAACCAGCAAAAGGGAAGAGCAGGCCTCTTTAATCATGTAAAGGTACCTGCTCTAGAGGAAGTAAACCTCGATCTCAAATCAACTAGACCTCCTGGAAGGGGTTTTTGCGGACGGGTTGGTAGCCCACTCAAGTAAAAATTATATTACTCGTAACTCTCAGAGGAATAGCCGGACGGTTTTTTAAATATTTAGGATGTCACATATCTCACAATTGGAAAAATGATATACATGAAACAAATTATAAATTTCAAAGTATGTGTGGGATTATTAAAAGAACACTACAAACAAAAGCAACAAAGGAAACAATGCTAAAGTTTTATAAGGTAATGGCAGATCCCATGTGACAAATGGATCAGAGAACTGGGCCATGGATAGATCAGACTGAAGATTACTAGTAACATCAGAGATAAAGTTCCTCAGATACGTTGCAGGATATACTCTAAGAGACCACATTCCTAGTGAAACAATTAGGCAAAAACTCAAAATTGTTAATCTAAATGAAAAAAATACAAAACTATGAACAAAAAACGCTTGAACATATTTCTAAGAATGGACTCTTCTAGGCTAACAAAACAGGCACTGTTGTACCAACCTAAAGGCTATAGAGATGTGGAATGTCCTACAAGACGATGGGAAGATGAATTCTGAGAGCGGAAACAGGCCGACACCCAACCATGAATATGATAATGATATTCCATGTTTTGTTAGTGTTAGACCCATCCGATTGTGCTTTGTTTTAATAATATTTAAAAATTATAATAAGTAGACAACTTAATTTGTTCTGTTATTCTCCCAGTTGTATTATATGGATGCGAAACATGGTCTCTTTCATTAAGAGAGGAGAAAATATTAAGAGTATTTGAGAATAAAGTTCTTAGGAAAATTTTGGACCAAAGAGAGATGAGCAGACATGAGAATGGAGAAGACTACATAACAGTGAGCTACATGATCATTATAGGAAACCAGATATAATAAGAACAGTTAAGTCCATTAGACTGAAATGGCAGGACATGTGGAACGTATGGGGAATTAAAGAGGGACATGGAAGCTTATTGTAGGAGAATTAGAGAAAAAGTCCAGTTGGTAGACCAAGAAAAAGGTGGGAGAATAGCATTTACCGTGATTTGAAGGAAGTAAACTATGGAGGGAATGGTTTTTATTATTCGCTAGATGCGTGGAAGATAAGGTCTAATGGCCTTAACTCTATCAGTTTAAATTAAATATTACTATTATTAATATCACTATTATGATTATTCTTATTATGATTATTATTATTATTATTATTATTATTATTATTATTATTATTATTATTATTATTATTATTATTATTATTATTATTATTATTATTATTATTATTTAATCCCAAGAATGATGATGGATTGGAATGCTGAAGGCAGGAGGAAGAGGTCGAAACTCAGGGAACAGTGGATGGAAGAAGTGAGAAGAAATATGATCAGCAGAGACCTCAGAGTAGATGACGCTGAAAATAAAAATCTGTTGAGGAGCAAAATACATTTGGGCTGAAGGATAACAACTGTAAAGTAATTTTATGATTTATAGGGCTCTCCTAAGGGCGTTCTAAATAAATCGGTATCTTGATAATATCTCTGAATAGGTAGCGGGCCGTGGAGTACATACATATATAGGAATTTATGAGTTGAAGTCAGGACTTCCAGTAAGAATTCAGGTTACTTATGCTCTCCCTACATAAAAGAAAGTCAATGACACGGGTTACAAACAGTTAATAAAACTGGGAATAAAATATTAGCAAGACGAAATACGAATTTAAATGAGAACATGTCAACCATAAAAGTATAAGATAGAATCTGTCAATATTAATATTTATTTTAGATGCAACATTAGTTAATAATTTAATTCAAGAAAGAGATTAAGGACTATTATCCTTAAGGTATTTACTTTTAGAGCTTATGTTTTGTATTAATCAAATAAATCAGTAATTGAACATTCCTGATAGTATGAGAAAACTACTTACGTAAGTGCTCCGCAGGACGGCTGATGTATCGCCGGGACGTAGCCCGAGACCTCACTGTCTTGGCCCTATCAAAGGTCTGTCTTACATATTATTTCCTTAGGTGGCATAGTTAAAACTTTCCAATATTTTCTGGAAGATTCTATTGAGTTGTTTTGAAAATTTCCTGTCTCTTTTCGCAAGAAAAACATATTATTTCTGGAAAACTTTCGATATTATATAAACATATTTTTAAATCTTTTCCAAATGAGTTGCTACAATTAGTTTGTTCGGTAGAAGCTGCAAGGGGACTTAAGATTTAATATGTCAATTATTTAAATAAACGATATAAGATTAATCCGGTTAAATCCGTGATTTATCAAGTTAAGCCCTATCACAAGTAGATAAAACCCTTAATAAAAATTATTATCATTTTTATTATTATCATCATTTTTATTGCTATTATTATTATTATTATTATTATTATTATTATTATTATTATTATTATTATTATTATTATTATTATGTTAAACTCTGTACTATGGAGTAAAAACATTATTAACAGAGCAAAACAACGAATTTATAAATCCACACTAGAATGTATAATGTTATATGGATCGGAAGTTTGGACAATATTATAACCAAAAGGGAGAAGAATGTTGGGAAGACCATTAAAGAGATGGAAGGACCAATTCGGCCTATAATGAGATCGGAACAGGTAATCCTTGTTGTTGATGATGATGATGTTTGGACAATGACACAACAACACGTCTACAGAATAACTTCAGTTGAAATGGATTTTTGGAGAAGAGCTGCCAGAAAATCTCGACTGGAAAAAAATAGAAATAGCCTACAGATATTAGAAAATGGATGAATGCAGAAAGAAATATAATGGGTGAGATTGAACATAGAAGGCTAAAATGATATGGACAGTGTAAGAAGAATGCAGGGTGAAAAACTATCAAAGGCCGTCTATGCATGGAAAATTGAAAGAAGGAACACAAAAGGAAGACCAAGAACAACCTGGAAGAACAACATTAAAGATTCAATGAGGAAATTTGGTGTAACAGATGAAGACACAGAGGACAGAGAACGATGGAGAACTTTAATTTACGGAAATCTGTGAATGTTTGTTGCAAACTGATAGTCTTTAAGTCCGTAGTAATTTTTATATATATATATATATATATATATTAATTCATGTTAATTATTAAGATTGGTCGGAGAAAACTCTCAATGATGAGAAAAATTCTCAAAATGAATAAATTATTATTATCGTCGTCGTCACCATCACCGTCACCGTCGGCGTCGTCATCATTATCATCATTATAATAATAATAATAATAATAATAATAATAATAATAATAATAATAATAATATACAGATGTGCAGCAACTGAAGATGGTGATGAAGTTATTGCGTGAAGAGCGTTTGCCATGGACTTTCTTGGTCGCTTAGCAACCCAACCCGAGATAGTGAACAATTTTAATGTAATTAGTAATCTCGTGTTTTCCATTTACAGAGATTTTAGGCGCTCTCCCCCTACAGGGAATAATTTGAACCATATTAATTTAGTTACACTTGTTTTTGTATAGATGTCATAGGAGTGGCCCGTGGTCAGCGTTACGCCTCATACTGACATCTAGGAAACCAAGGTAGTACTAGGACGGGAAAATTCGGTAAATTTTGCTTAGAAGCATTTTCATTCAGGCTTAAGGATCTTTTACGAGCCTGAAAATCTTCAGACTCCGGACCCACGGCTTTAAGTCCCTCCCGGAGGACTTGCTTCTTAGGTTTTTCCATCCTAAAAAAATCCATCGACCCCGGCCGGGTTTGAACCCGCGACCCTCGGGACCAGATGCAAGAAGCATAACCACTAGTCCACCGCGGTCGATACAATTTTAATTTAGAGGTTAAAGCAATATTTCCACCAGAGATTCCACAATGAGGAGCTGATCCATAGTGAGCGCGTACTAGTGTGATGTGTCGTTGCTTCGATTCAGATGATAGGCCCTTATTTATTTGAGGATAATGTTGCAGAAACTAGTGATTGCTATATGAATATGGTATGCCGTTCTTAATCCGGTATTGGCCAATCGCAACTGACGCCGATATGGTTCCAACAAGCTCAACAATCCATGGTTTAACACGTTATGATATATAGAGTTCATTATTATGTCACATGAAATTATTTTTCATTTATATTGGTTAATCATTCTGTTAAATATAAGGTTAAATCCAATTAGTCATATAAGAACGATAAGTGCTTTTAATTCCAATCAAAATTTAGTTTACTTTCACGTATGAGAGTATAAAAAAATAGATGTTATTTAAAGTTTAATTGAAATATTTAGAATTCTGACAACAATGAATAAAAACAATTGTAAAAGTATTTTTTTAAATCTTTATCATAAGTAATTCCACGAATGAATTCCAATTTATCTAGAGGATTTGGATATCAAGAGTGACATTTGTAAGGACTATTTAACGAATAAAATTAAGCTCTTTACTCAAGTGTCATTATTTAAATATAGTTACCGGTATTTTAAAATATGTATATATTTAATGCCAACGGCAATGTTTGAAAAGAAATCATAAATGTGAGGTTATATATATTCACTGCAACTTGATCATAATATTTATTGCCAAATATTATCGCAATACTGTAACAATGCACCCTAGTGGAGAAATAATGAAACACATCAAACTGTATATTAAATCAACATTATAGGTTATTAATTTACTTTTTTAGTAAACTCAGTGAAATCAGGGAATCTGTTTATTACTTGCTATATTCAATGTATTTGTTGGAGATAAATAATGCTCTGAGCTGTTCAGAATATTAAAAGGAGGAGCTTTCTTCATCACAAAAACAGGAACTGACAAAGAGCGAGGTGAAACACGACTGTCATTGGTTGTAAATCAAAATTCATTGAAACGTGATTGGTCATTGATTACCATTTGGGGCATGAGTTAAATAGTCTAGTAAAATATTTGTATTATTATTAAGAAATTTTTATTTGTCAATAAAGAACAATGAAATATTTAGGGTTTTAATTAAAGTTAATATTTATTTATAAAAATAATATTAAACTGCAAAATTATTTATTAACTTTCACTTTAATAATGGAGACAATATAAAATCCAGCTTTAATGGTTATATAGTGATCTGCTTTTCAAGACCGATTATACTACATTGGCGCAGCGCAATGTTGAGCCTTAACATCTCTTTGTTAGGAGTCACTAGACCAAGTTAATTTAGTTGTGCTTATTTGCCCATAGATGACATTAATTGCATGCGGTCAACACACCGACTCAATGAGACATCTAACAGACAACTAAGGTATTATTAGGATGTTGAGGTCGGTAAATTTTCTGATAGAGGCCTCTTTATTCAGGCTTAAGGATCTTTTACGAGCCTGAAAATCTTCAGAATCAGGACCCACGGCTTAAAGTCCCTCCTGGAGGACTTGCTCCTTAGATTTTTGCATCCTAGAAAAATTCATCGACGCCGACCGGGTTTGAACCCGCGACTCACAGGACTAGAAGCAAGGAGCTTAACCACTAGTCCACAGCGGCCGACTTCGAGACCGATTAATTTCAAGATTTTGGTACATCAACTGACCAGCACGGACGCCATATTTGACTCCTCTAACTTCTTATGAAGGAATCTGATGTATTTTTCTTGAATGTACAATTCAAACTCACTCAGTCTGGAAATGGAAAAGGATAAGTTCTTCATGAATCACAGAACTGACACAGGTAGTTTTACGCCATCTTTAATACCAACTTTCACAATAAAATAAACAAACGAATAGCGCCTTCTATAACGAGAACAATGTATGAAAAATATAGGAGAACAGATATGACGTTCACAAAGGATGAAAAATTCTAACTTAAATTATTATAATGCAGAATATGAAATCTGAAGAGTAAAGTCTGCTCTCAGATATTGGAAGATCTTAAACGCCTTGCAGGAAATATCTTAGAACAAGCTATATTATTTTGTTAAGTTCTTGGGGAACTACGTTCGAATTGATGCTAGTCATTTATCCTGGTCTTATTCAAAACACAGTAACTGCTGTCATTACTGTCTACATGAAATACCTTTAACCATATTCTCGCATGTTCAAATACATGACTGCAACACTCACAATGTGCTAGTCTGTTTATATTGTTTTGCACAAACCTGTACAATTTGCATTTTTGAAAAGTCTAAATCACCAGTTTCCCGTAAAACATATCGTACAGTGTGTCCACAAAGTGCTGCTACTAAAACAATGTAACTGAGCTCGTAAAGTATTTGAGATAGAAACATGCGGTTTTTTTGCAATGTATTCTACATCTCTCAAAATGTTGTTTACATTTGTTACAGATTGTGATTTAAATGACAATGACGACACCACAGGAAAAGGCCCAATGTGTATGGTGGTATGCTGAGTCTGGTAAATCAGCAGTACCCCCATATCCGAATGTTATGGCGGTTAACATGTCTAGACACAAATAAATTCGCTTCATCAGAGAACATCACCCTCCACAGGTAATTGTCTTCGTCAATTGCGTTCAGCATGGAATCAACAAATTTTGCACGCCGAGAGAAGTAAGTTGGGAGCGACGCTTGCGTAATTTGCAGCCACTAATGGAGGACTTCATGAATAGTTTATTTCTCCTGAAATACGACGAACCGATTTTTGAGGTATGAGTTGAAATGCAAGTTGCACACTGTCGATAGTTTCTTGGTTCACACCTGGTCGTCCACTCCGTAATAAGTCCATTACACTGAAAGCCACTCGGCCCATCTAATTATGGATGATTTGGATGGGGGATCTCTTTCATATTCCTGACGGAAATTTTGCTGAGCAGTTACAGGTGATTTACCAGACTCAGCATACGACCATACACATTGAGCCTTTTCCTGTGATGTCATCAATGTCGTTTATATCACAATTTGCAACAAATGTAAACAAAACTTTGAGAGATGTAGAATACGTTGCAAAAAAAACCGCATGTCTCTATCTCAAATAGTTTAAAAGCTATGTTACATTGTTTTGGTAGCAGGACTTTGTGGACACGCTGTATTTGTTCGCGTAATTTACGTCCCCGTGTATTTTGCGCACCCTAACTTTAGGGGTTGCTCTGAACTTTATTTTTGCTCCTTGTATTTTACGCACACATTTTAGGTACCATTTCTTTTCAGTGTAGTAGAGATTTTCCTTCCCTGAATTTCATTGCCAATTCTTCCATTCCAACGAAGGTATTTTACCAGCCACTGATCTACCTGCTTCACAAAGAAACCCTAAGTCCGCTACTTTCACAATGTTTGCCCTTGGTAGGGACAAGTTTTACAAAAGTAAATACCGGTATTTCAACACTTGTAATGTGCACTTGTATTTCAAGATGGGAAACAAAAATAACAATTACACAGCATCATAAAATAAATTGAAAGTGATAAGTTTCGCGGAACATATTGGTAACCATGCAACAGAAAGAGAATTCGCAATTCTTGAATGCAACATGCGTTATTGGAGGAAACAGAAAGACGCGTTAAATAAATATTACGGCATTTAAATTGTTTAATTTGTATAATAATGTTATTACTGTTTATAGATTTATTATTGTACTTTTTTTCCAATGCCCCAGGTAGTCATTTCGACATTTCTGGTGTCATCTCCTGGCATTAGCTTTAATTGTAACCCACGTCTGAAGTTGGGGCGCCTAGAAGGCGGAGTTACGTTACCCCGATGATATGATGCATGATAATGAAGCGCCAGGATAGTTCTTAACCTAAACTTAACCTAAATTCCAGACCATGGGCGACCCACAGGAATAATTCCTTTTAAGGAAAAATTCCTATGGTTTGACCGGGAATCGAACCCGGAACCTCATGAACAGTAGTCAGAAACGCTGACTACTAGCGACAAAATTACTGTATTCTTAATTACTATACTTACCTATCCTAATTGAGATAACACAGAATGGGACCTCTAATTTTTAAAAATGCGCATATTTTACGCAGCCAATTTTTAGTGGCCAAAGTAAATTAAAAAGTGCGCAAATTACGGGAGCAAGTATGGTAATAGAATATAGAGTATACGGTTGTTGTCTAGTGTAGAAAAATAAGTAGACGCTATATGACTTAGTTATTAAATGTTTCTTTAAAATAAGGGAAAATACAAAAAAGTCCAAAAGATGTTTTGCCTTAACGACTGAAGAAAACCATACAAACATCAATCAGGTTAGATACAATCTTCATGCCGTTATGTGGTTTTAATTTTGGACGCGGGGGGTAAAATGCGATATATTTATTTACGCAGTTACACGCTATTTTGATGGGGAAAAATAGTCATAAAATAGTATATTTAAATACCATAACGTCTCTGTCGATCTCCATATTTTACCTAGTTTTGGGCGTTGCATTAAATGTTTTTACATGTTAGAGTACTTAAATTATGCTAGGTTTATTTTAAGTTATATTAGGCCTAAAAATATAACTTACTCACTTACTTGCACTATCGAACTCGTAGATTCAGACCGCGAGGACATAAGCTCTCCATGCAACCCTATCCTGAGCTGATGTTTTTCTATCATTCCCTATATAATCTACTTCCCTTAAAACATGGTTAATGCTATTCTCCCACCTCTTTCTTCGCCCACCAACTGGGCGTTTTCTCTCTGGTTTTCTTACAAGAAGTTTCCATACACGTCTTTCATTTCTCATTCGTGTCACATGTCCTGCCCAACGAGTCTACGAGACTTAAATGTTCTTATTAAATCTGCTTTCCTATAAAGACTGTTCACTGTTCTGTAGTATTCTCCATTCACCTGTTTGTTCATCTCTCTTTGGTTAAAAAATTTTCCTAAGAACTTTATTCTCAAATACTCGTAATATCATTTCCGCCCTTAAAGTAAGAGCCCATGTTACGCATCCATATAATGTAACTGGTAGAATAACAGTTTTATATATTTTCAGTTTAACGTTGTTTAAAAAGGAATTGTGACAAGAGTCACTGCAAGGTATAATAGCACGCATTTCCAGAATTGAGCCTACGTTTAATTTCTTCGTGCATATCATTCCTATTTGTGATTATTGTTCCTAGGTATTTGAATTCAGCCAGTTCTTCAAAATTTCCTTCATTTATCATTAGCTGTCCATTTCCTTTATATTATGTATTTCTATGTGTGACCACTGTAGCAGAAATAACTGCACTAATTAATTTTTTTATTATTATTAAACATTATTATTAAATATGTAGTTGCACTTTCCAGAAAACGTTTCGTGAGAAACTTTTACCAATCTGTTACGCTTGAGTATACATAAAGACATTTCTGTCTATTGTATCTCAAGTTATTTGAAGATGGACACATGTAAGTTAAGATTGTTTTACAACCCTAATAATACGGCCTCGCAGCTGGAGACGTAATGTCCCTTGTCCGGCTCCGGAAGTCATCCTTCCAGACAGATAAATGACGGTCAATTTTAAGTGTGTCAAAAAGCACTAGACCGCCTGTTGAGATGGCGACAGTAGCCAAAACTATGTCCATCTGTTTTCGGTAAATTAATTAACTTCTCGCCAGCGTGTGAAAATCACACCCTGGAAATACATGACCAATCATTGTCCAGAGATTCTGGTTTAACTATAGTGGGAACCATAATGCCCAATCAGAGTCCATAAGTAAATAGCATTCTGCTAGTAAGGCGGTTTTTATGTATGTTAATTATATGTTCAGCCAATGAAAATATTGGTTTAGTAAATTGTATTTTTAAGATGGAGTTGATATATTCCGAATATCGGGAAAGTAGTCTCCTCCGGGATGGGTTCCCGGGTGGAACAGAATTAACATAAGACTCCGCGCAGGTTTAACTGTTGGAGTTCCGCTGCAGTGCGGACTCGTATATTTCGCCGGTCGCAGGCAAGCGACCCATTAGATACACTAAATGTGTTAGGCCAAGAACGGCAAGTTATAAAAGTTATTCATTTTAAAAGCATCAGTGTGCTGGTGTTATATCACACTTTAGGTCGAGTGAAGACCGGTAATTATCAGTGTTCCAAAACGCGATAGATTCGCCACGATATTAATAAAATTGGTTCAGTATTGACCGCCGTACCATTCCGAAGTAAAAAAATACCGGAATATATTCAATTAAATACAATGTTCTGGAATTGGAACTGTAACAGCCTTGTGCTACATGTGATATAATAAATATCATCTAATCGACACCAGTGTTGTCTCGGTAAGCCTCCTTATTGTCATCTGTCCTTAGTTCGTTCCTCACCTTATCCCACGGTGAAAATTCACAACCCTGAGATACATAGAGTACCTGCCTTGCCCAGGACAACCAGCCTTTTAAATCCTGTTATATATGGCGCCCAACGTGGGGCTGAACATTAGATTTTTTCGCCGTGGTGTACCACTGCAGTGAGCGACAGTGAACGGGATACGAGTACGAGGCCAGCAGCAGATAGCACCGACATTGGGCGGATAATAGCTGCCAGAACCATTGGAATTCGTGACGTTGCAGCCAAACGGAGGATTTGGACATCCACAGGTCAAGTAAGCAAAGACGACCAATAGTAAGTGAGAAAGAAAATAATTATTTTTATTTTATATGTGCATATGTGCTGTGTCAGTGTCACATTTTTATATGTATATATATATATGTGTGTGTGTAATGCTAGTACTTGGCTATTCCAATATGGGTCTATAATATGATTGCCCAGTAAATGGAAAGTGAATTTCCTTGTTCTATGAATCACTATTGAAAGCGAAATGCGCTTTATTAAAGATAATATTAAATTTGTGCAGTGGCAAGACCTAATGGAATTTCCCAAATACTAGTCAGTGTAATTTTAATTGTGCGCCGAGAATGGCCCATTCAATTTCAAATATGCCGCGAGAAAGCGCGATGGATTATGAACAAATAAATGTTCAGAGTAATAAAACTCATGAAATACAGGGCGATTCCCCAATAAGTGCAAAAGATGTATATCGATTGATGAAATTGTTGAATGATAATATGCAAGCTTTGAGAAGCGAGATTAGCGAGATAAGACAGAAGATTAGATCTTGCAACGACACACTGAGGTCGGAGTTAAAAGGAGAAGAAGTTCCTGAAACTGAATTGGCCAATCAGGCGGTTGATAATAAGCTCGACATGATAGACAATCACGTGGATGAGCCTAACAAAAATATATGTAAAGTAGAAGACGAATATGAGGACGTTCAGATTGTTTCCTCGGCTAAGTCTAATGAGAAAGTAAAGGCTGTTAAAGTAACTGTAGTAGGCCTAAATAATGGCAAAGAAAGTGATAATATCACTAGTATATTAACCTTTGAACGCCCAGGAGCCCATATGCTGGGTTTTAAAATGTACGTCCAATCTGCTCGCAGACCCAGCGTGTGGGTTCTGAGCAGGCGGACCTGTTTGGTTGCTTGTAATTATACTGGATAATACTACTTTTGTAACATACCTTTTTTCAGGGTTATCAGATGCTTGGTAACGTGATGTGAAGATAGCATTCGTTTATTAAATTTTTGTTTTTGTGTGATAAGCCTCGAAACAATCACCAATTCACAAACCGACATCATACTATTTTACACTTCACTTGCACACGTTTTCTGATTCCCCGCGCCGAACACACGACAAATTAGTCTTTGTAAAGCTACCGACCAATGTTGACTAAAATTAACTTCAAGTCACGAAATGTCTGTACTCAATATACTATGTCTACCAACCAGGGAGTCATCTACAGGGTGTTCTACCAGCCTGTTCCAAAAAGTCTGTGACAAGTCTAAGTCGGAAGTCTCTATGTGTTGTTTTGGCCCAATGTTGACTAAAGTTGACTTCAAATCACGAAATGTCTGTACTCAATATACTAGGTCTATCCAAGGAGTCGTCTACAGGGTGTTCTATCAGCCTGTTGCAAAACGTCTCTGTCAAGTCTAAGTCAGAAGTCTCTATCTGTTGTTTTGGCACCAATGAAGTCAGAAGAAGAAAACTGTATAGAATGGTCAAGTCTAACAAATGAAAACATAATTTTTTGGTTGAGTAAACAAGCTATAACGGCTGGGGGACTCGACATGCTGACCACATGTCACCCATGCACTGGCTCGATGATAATCTACCTTTGTGATTGACACATATGAGTGTGAGGCCAGCAGCTGGATGGTAGGCTAAGGGCCTTCTAGGCCTGTCGCACCATGGAATTATTATTATTATTATTTTTAGATTATTAGGCATCCCTTTTCTCTTAGGTCTTACTATCCCACAACACGTCATTTCACATTAGAATAATTACGCCAAGAAAAAAGGTACATTTCTGATTCTGTCATGTCAGGGGGAAGAGTACATTTTTCTTCGCTGTCAATTCTAGTTTCACGAACCCAAGACCTGACAAAAGTCAGGTGTCTCACAGCTATAAGTGTCAGTTGATTGTAGCTTGTGATTCATTGATCGTTTTCGTCATTGTCACAATCCGAGAATGTCTTGTATTTCAGCGGAACGTAGTGATTTTGTACTAGACATATCGTAAACTTCACTCTGAGTCACAAAACTGTGAATGAATAAGGGCTGTGGGTGGAATGTGACCTTTTTTTTCTTCAAAACTTTCCTGCTTTGGGGGAAAACTGACCGGATGCAACATAATAAACAAAAGAATGAACGAGGGTTAGAATATACCTAAATCTATATATAGTATTTCACTTCTAACCTGATTCACAACACTCTAAAGTTCCTAAAGTTATTTGCTAACTATCGTGAATTTAAAAATTATCTCTATGATATAAAATATCACTACGGGTTTTAGCCGTGAATACCACTGATTTTACAATAATATTTAACACTTTAAACGTTGTTTGATGTTTGTGACCCCCACAGATTTTAAAATATGAGTTAATAAAATCAGCAAAGTTATAGTCAAAAGCCAAGGAGTTTAAAAGCTAGGTGGACATTTAAACCCGGGCAGCCTGCCGCTACCTGGCCATTTAAACTTGGGCGCTTAAAGGTTAAATGTAATAACTAATGAAGTTGTGGATAGTGAACGCAATAAAGTAAATTGCAATAAGATGAGCCGACGAGGAATCGTGGAAGCGTCATGTTCGTCTCACATAAATGTTAATAAAGTAGAGCCGGTCGACTACCCCGAACATGGGAAATGTTATCTCGGAGGCAGGATCGAACGACAATCATGGGAAAAGTGCATGCGTTGAATTTCCTCCTCGAACGGTAAGGTTAAAGCCCGTTAATATTGAGTCCAGAGTGGACAGAGAGGCAGGATGCCTCAACAAAAGTGTTGATAGCCGGAATGGCGAACGTGATAAAATTGATTACGATAGCTATGGGAATTATGGTAAATATTTTGTCCACAATAGTGCTATAATCGAACCAGGGTCGTTCATAATCATGAATGTAATCGTGAGATTATTATTAATATTGCTCTTCAAATGTTGTATGGGCCCCATCATAGAAATAACGAAAGGGTTGATTCTGGGCGATATGCTGCATAAATATTGTGAAAAGATTAGAGAATCCTAGATACGTAGTTACCAAGATAAGGCAAGACCATATAGTAATACTGATCAATTCCAGAAAGTAAGGAGTGTGCCTTTTATAGGTCACTATTATCAGGGCATTAGGTCACCGATGGATACATTCAACCCGGGCACAAAATATTTTAAAGTCCGTGAAGGTTGTTATAAAATAAAAGTACGAAAAAAATTAGGGCTGACAGGCTTGTAAACATACTAGCAACTGTTGACCGTGACCCACACTCCATTCACAGCGAATACAAACTCCTAAACATAGAAAGTGAAACTTGTTTAGGGAATACAATATGTTTATTTTTTTTTGTCAAGGAAAAACTGAATTTCGGTAAACTGTCCGACCTTTTTTAAAATGTTTTCTGTACGTGTGTAAGAAATAAAAAAACAAAATAAAGTTGTTTAAAACACGGGAAACTGTCCCGCTATCATGAATGATAAATAGTTAAAATGCTTGGTGCATATTTTGGCTTATATAGCATAGGGGAAAAGCCTATATTTTATTATTATTTACGTGTCTGCTATTATTGCCACACGAATTATATTAATGAGTGAAGAGAATTTTACTGCCTGATTGAAAGGTAAGTTTATATGTGCTCATTGTACCCAAGAGTTTTATGAATATTAATTATGCTTGTGATTTAGTTGAATTGCCTGCGGACGCATGTATGTTTTGGGCGATGATGCCTTTATTGAATAATCTGTCCAAGTTATTGTTTTTATTATATCGGCGAGCGCGAGAGATTTTAATGTAGAGCCCACTGAAGACAAAATGAATTAAATGATTTGTTTGCTGTGACGGCAGGTCACAGAGAACACTTAATAAACTGTTTGCGGGAATATATATATATATATATATATATATATATATATATATATATATATATAGCCCGAGGATAGAGAAATGTGTTTACAGTGTTTGCTGTGAAAAGTGAATTTCACTGAGGACATTAATAATGCGTTTATTATCATGGCGGGTGCCAGTAATGCAAATAAAGTCCACTGCGGACAAAATGAAATAAATAAATTAACTGTTTGCGGGAATATAATATAACCCGAGGACAAATGAGACGTTTGCTGTGAGATATTCCACAGAGGACGCTGTTAATTAAAATTTGTTTGCTGTGATATTGCAGGAGGACATTTAATAAACTGTTTGCGGGAATATATATAGCCCGAGGACAAATGAAATGTTTGCTTGAGATATTCCACAGAGGACACTATGATGCAAGAAAGTGCTTGCAGTATATTGTTTATCAGCGCATTTAAATATGCTGAATGTGATACGATTAAATGTCCTTGATAGGCCATTGAGATAGTCTGGCGCGCTCAGCCGATTTTTGATTAATAACAGATTAGCGTGGCGAAAATCCCAAGTAAATGTTGAAAGTCACAAGCGATTGTTTTAATTATTGGGTACAATAAGCAATGACCCAGGTAAGGTCAGTAATATATCAGGCTAAAATTATTATAGATGCGCTATGATTGCCTATGTGTTACAATTATATAATTTACTTACACACTTACGGATCGAAATAAATATACAGCTTGTCTAAATTATAATCTCTTAAATATGTCTCTGTGACAGAAGAAGTAGTTTCTTTGTTCAAACTCGAAGGTGGACAAACTACCGTAAATTGTGGAATCCTAAAATAAAAAAAGAAGAAGGTTATTAATCAGCTGTAATGGAGTATGATCACGTATTATTTAGAATCCGCACGCGATCAATTAAAAGTATAGGGCCCTCGATTGCATAGGGGAGCCTAATTAATCATGCGCATACACTTCGCTCAATGTTCTGAAATGTATGATGTGAATTTTGAATACATCAGGATGTATGTCTAACGCGTGTGTAGTGCGTCGGATAATAAATAGTGCGTTCTACGAAATATCCAAGTATTTATGTGGTCACTAGGTCAAAGTGATAAAAAGTATATAAATCTATCGAAGTGTTAAGACGAGCCTATATTCTGAAATTCTAAAAGAAAATATTTTGTTTTTTTTTGTTTGTGTTTTTCACTCATAGGCGTGATAGCCTATAAGAAATACGAAGTGTGTATGGTATGAGAGTGGAAAATGATTGTGTTTTATAGCATGTTTGTAGAATTGCTTACAGGTACTGAATTAAGTTGCCTACATTATTTTGGGATGAGTCCGACGGGCATGTCAGATCCTAGCAAGGGTCAGAAGTGGACATTGCTCGATTAATAAGATGGGCATACCCCTCTGATTAACTTCTCAGAGGCAATTTGTAGCAGAAATAACTGCACTAATTATTTTTTTATTATTATTAAACATTATTATTAAATATGTAATTTCACTTTCCAGAAAACGTTTCGTGAGAAACTTTTACCAATCTGTTACGCTTGAGTATACATAAAGACATTTCTGTCTATTGTATCTCAAGTTCTTTGAAGATGGACACATGTAAGTTAAGATTGTTTTACAACCCTAATAATACGGCCTCGCAGCTGGAGACGTAATGTCCCTTGTCCGGCTCCGGAAGTCATCCTTCCAGACAGATAAATGACGGTCAATTTTAAGTGTGTCAAAAAGCACTAGACCGCCTGTTGAGATGGCGACAGTAGCCAAAAACTATGTCCATCTGTTTTCGGTAAATTAATTAACTTCTCGCCAGCGTGTGAAAATCACACCCTGGAAATACATGACCAATCATTGTCCAGAGATTCTGGTTTAACTATAGTGGGAACCATAATGCCCAATCAGAGTCCATAAGTAAATAGCATTCTGCTAGTAAGGCGTTTTTTATGTGTGTTAATTATATGTTCAGCCAATGAAAATATTGGTTTAGTAAATTGTATTTTTAAGATGGAGTTGATATATTCCGAATATCGGGAAAGTAGTCTCCTCCGGGATGGGTTCCCGGGTGGAACAAAATTAACATAAGACTCCGCGCAGGATTAACTGTTGGAGTTCCGCTGCAGTGCGGACTCGTATATTTCGCCGGTCGCAGGCAAGCGACCCATTAGATACACTAAATGTGTTAGGCCAAGAACGGCAGGTTATAAAAGTTATTCATTTTAAAAGCATCAGTGTGCTGGTGTTATATCACACTTTAGGTCGAGTGAAGACCGGTAATTATCAGTGTTCCAAAACGCGATAGATTCGCCACGATATTAATAAAATTGGTCCTGTATTGACCGCCGTACCATTCCGAAGTAAAAAAATACCGGAATATATTCAATTAAATCCAATGTTCTGGAATTGGAACTGTAACAGTCTTGTGCTACATGTAATATAATAAATATCATCTAATCGACACCAGTGTTGTCTTGGTAAGCCTCCTTATTGTCAGCTGTCCTTGGTTCGTTCCTCGCCTTATCCCACGGTGAAAATCCACAACCCTGAGATACATAGAGTACCTGCCTTGCCCAGGACAACCAGCCTTTTAAACCCTGTTATACCACATATTTAGTTTTATTGATATTCCATTTCCAATTTCTTAGTGATGAAAAAGGCCTACACCTCAATGGTATTAACAAGCTGTTTGTTTATGCTGATGATGTAGTACTATTGTGCGATAGCCAGGAAATAATAAGGGCCAACACGCACACACTTATTGAGTAACACTAAGAAATTGGGACTGGAAGTAAATATCAATAAAACTAAATATATAGTCACACATAGAAATATATTATATAATAAAAATGGACAGCTAATAACAAATGAGGGAAATTTTGAAGATCTGGCTGAATTCAAATACCTAGGAACAGTAATCACAAATATATTTTTTTTTTCCAAATGCCCCAGGTTGTTATATCGACATTCCTGACATGGCGTACTTGTAACCCACTTCTGAGTTTGGGGCGCCTGGAAAGCGGGGTTACGCTACCCCGATGATATTTGAGTTGATGATGATGGTAATGATGCGTAAGGAGAGGTCTTAAACTAAACTTAAGCTAATTAGGTGAAAATTATATTGATGAGAATGATGGCCAGATGGTGTTCGGGGACCGTTTACGCCTTAAAGTTTCCAGACATTTATCTTACAAGTGAGGGAAAACCCGGAACAAAACCTCACCCAGGAAAACCTGTCCCGACCGGGGATCGAACCCGGGCCCGCTGCGTGACAAGGCAGTACGCTACCTCGAGACCACAGTGGTGGACATAATCACAAATATTTTATATTAAATTCTAAAAACATTTATTCTATGAAAATTGAAAATGGCCAACAGTCACAACATAAGAAATAGTTCCTCTTCTTCTGCAAATATATATATATATTTAAAAATAAATTCACAATAATTATTTTCCGGCATAATATTATTAATACCAAATTATGCATTAAAATCGTCTTTAATTGCGTAAGTAAATATATGTATTTTACCCTTCCACATTATTATGTTTTGAAAAGAAAGAATAGATATCCAGAATCAACAAAAATTTTATTTTCAAGAATCCTCCTTGATGTCCCATTAAAAACACATAATAATTCACAGTAAACGTACATTTTGATTTCATTAACAATATTAGATACAGAAATATTAATTAACTAAATGAACCCTAACTTCCGTTTATGGTGAGACATAATACTACTATTGTATCTGATGATTATTCTGATGGTGTTTTATAATTATTTCAACAGAATTCGTATCTGTATTATCAAGGTCTTCATAAGATGTACTTGAACTGAATCCAGTATCGCTGTAAGAGTCATGGCTAACTTCAAAACACACTAAATTATCACATTTACCGATCATTTGAAGGTTATATTTGTTTGCATCTGTGGATTGATTTAATTCTGGACAAGTATTAGAAGTCATACAAATCTTTTTGGCTAATTCTGAAGATGCGCAAGTCATTGTTCTGTTTATTTGTGACTTATGAGCACAGGATGATGCATTGTACATATAAGATCTTAAATAATTACCAAACTTCTCAAATTTTCCGCTAGAAGTCGGTGTTATACAATGACATTCTACATTCATACAAGATGTACTGGAATTCTGAGCATTGTTTAATTTAAAAATGTCTTCTATCTTGTCATAATCATTTGCTTTATTGTAATTAGAGGAATCACTATTTGAGAATAAGCCAGAGCTCAATTCTTCTGACTGCTTTCTCTGCAACATAAATATCTGTTTTGTTCTTTCTGTTTTATCCGCCAAATTAAACTCATTTTGTTTATTTTTATACATTTTTACAGGTTTGTTAACGTTTTCCACATGCGAGTTTGATGTTTTCGAGAGCTTCTCCCACGAAACTCTCAAATGTTTCTTCTTATTACTGTTGGATGGTGGCCTATCTCTCGAATTCTTATGGTATATCTCACACGGCACCTCCGGAGTGTTTGTTCCTCGTTCTATTGTCCCTTTTGACCAGTGAGCTCTCTGTAATTGTAC
Organism: Diploptera punctata; assembly: GCA_030220185.1. Taxonomy (NCBI): domain Eukaryota; kingdom Metazoa; phylum Arthropoda; class Insecta; order Blattodea; family Blaberidae; genus Diploptera; species Diploptera punctata. The sequence goes on from JASPKZ010002320.1 coordinate 188,218, forward strand.
ATTATAATTTTTTTTGGGTGATATTTGTTTGATGGATCTGTTCTTTCCCATTTTAGAACTCTCATCAGCTGGTCTACATCTGCTTGTCGAAGGGCGCGATGAATCAATTTCTTTATGTCTCTCAGAAGTGGAAGTCTGTGGTACTCTCTTTGGGCGACCATCAAGATGCGAGGAATTACTGTATGTATGTTTATTGTTCACTTCTTCAAATTTACTGTATTTTAAAGATGCAGATAAGTCTATTCTAGGCTTCATGTTGATACGCTGAGAATTTTGCTGCATTCTGTCTACTGATAATGGCAAGATTTCTCCAGGTTTTGCTGTATGAAGAGGATTTATATTAGTTTGAGAGTTTCTCTTCATGTCCATAGATAATGACAAGATTTCTCCAGATTGTTCTGTATGAAGCGGACTTCTTTTATTTTGAGAGTTTCTCTTCACGTCCTTTGTCTGATTTATTGGTGTAGCCAATTGTGCGGGTTTATGTGATTTAGATACATTTTTAATTTCTTCTAAAGTTTGGTTTGGCTTAACTGTTCCTCGAGCTTTCGCTGGGACTTCATTACCAGTTTTACCTTGATTGGATAATATGTTTTTACTGATATTTCGAGTTACTTTTGAGGGATTTGTTACTAACGTCTTCTGGGCAGAATAATTTTGAGGGAATTCCGTTTTTATAGACTGCTTCCTACTTGCTGATAATGATGCCGTGGGACCCTTGGGCTCTCTGGACTGGTCAGTATGCTGTGGTCTTACTTCATGTGGCTGAAATGGTTGTGTTCGAAGAGAACCAATAGCTGAAACTGCATTTTGTAATGCTATTCCTGTCGTTTCTGAAGGTACTTGTTGCAGTAAGTTGTTTGGCATTGTCAGTGGATCTTTGGGAATTGGATCTTTATAGTTAGCATCAATTAATATCGACACAAATTGATTGAGATATTCTCGTGTAATTGGATTTTTTGCTGTACTAATATCCACAAACTTTCTATCACGTTGTGTCTGTTCTTGTTGGCTAACTGGTCTTACTCCGTCATCAAAAACATCAGCATCATTAACAAATTCGGTGTTCTTATAAATTGTCTTGTTTGAAGACTTTGAAGAAGATGCGGAAGATTTTGTATTTTGGTTTTTTTCTCTTATATGAGCCTGAAATGATGTCACTGTATTTTTACTAGAACAGTTTGGAAAGACACTCTCTTTCATCATTTGTGGATGTATAAAAACTAAAGATGTATCACTGGGATCCAATGTTTTACGGCCAATGATTTCATTCACGCTCGAATTTGTATGCTGCCCTACAGTCAGTTTACTTGGAAATAACTGTTCCAATGAAATCACATTTTTCACATTATTGTCAAAATTTATCGTTTTATTTTCCATATTGTGTTGACTGTTGTATTCCAAGGTTTTATAATTTAACCCGCAAACTGATAGCATATTATGAACAGGATAATAATCAGTTGTTTCGTGATTTTCTGAATTATCAGAAAGTCTGAATTCATCCATACTATTCGAAGTTTTATCCGTAATTAAATTATCCTTGTTTATAATTTGTTGTACTGTGATTTTTGAACAAACCTGCGGTTGATAATTTTGATATTCATTTGTTGAATACAAAGGCACCATCATGAAATAAGATTGATTTATGGATTGACCGTGCGTTGAGACTAACATTGTCATATTTGATAGGTCTCTTTTGTTGCTTATGATTGGACTTGAGTCATCTTGTTTTTTTGTAAAAGAATTTTCGCCAAATGAGTGTTTTTCTGTGGCCTCTGATTTTTTAGCACTATGAGCGCCTTCTTGTGCCATAATATTTACAATGTCAGTTTTGTCAGATGAGAAAGCCATTTGTGGATTTTCTATTGATGTTGAAAGTGGCTTATCGATGACATCTTTTGCATTTTGCGACTTTTTTGGGCACAAAGGTACCGTTATAAAATAAGATTGCGTCATTGTTTGCCCCTGTGTTGAAACTAATATTCTTGCAGAATTTGAAAGTCCTTTATCGTCCGTCATACGATTTACTTCTTCCAGTTTCATCATGGAACTGGCTTCATTATATATCACTTCAGGAGGTTCAACACTTGAAATGTCTCCTTGTTTAATAACTGCACTTGACGGAGCTACATTCTGATATTTACCAGAAGTATTCTTACAGTCTGTTACACTTTCAACTTTAGTTTGGTCTTGAACTTGTTCAGTTACTGGCAAATCAGATTCCTGAGGAATGGCTTGTTCCATAGTTGATTCCATAATTGGTTTACAACGAGTATTGTTGTCTTCAAGTATAATAGAAGCAGGAATTTTTCTAATTGCTAGCTTTTCTATAACCACAATGTAGTCGCTATCAACAGAATGTATTGAATTTTTCTTTGTCTTGGAAGAATTATTTTTGTTCGGTATTATACAATTCAATATTGTCTTCAAGAATCCTTTTTTATTCACATCCAGGGAGTTTGTTGGTATTACAGCATTATTTTCTTCGTGACACATTCCTTTGCTTTTAGATTTTGATGATTTGTCGTCGTCTGAAATTCTTGAATTTTTTGTTGAATATGACGCCACAAGGGGTCTGGGTCGACTCATCTTCTGTTTAACCTGTATCATAATAATTACCAAAACTATATCAACTTAGAATTGGATAGCAGTTGCTGTGGATAATCTAGTTTAACATCTGTGGCAAGGACGAATGAATGAGTTGCTATGGAAAATCTAGCTTAACAAAAGAAATAATACATCTGTGGCAAGGACGAATGAATTGGTTGTTGTCACTGACAAAAAAAAAGAACAGGGTAGCATTTGACTAACGCAATCTCCCAATCTTTGTTTCAGTTTTCTCAACCGGCTATTACTACTTCTTACTTAAAATACCGACTCAGTTGTTCTCACGTGGCTGAATTAACTTCTTTCCAGAACCTATGCTGAAACATTTTATCATACAGCCGGGAATAGAACCCGGGATACTAGGCAGACATGCTAACCGTTACACCATGAGAATTTTTAACAAATAATAATAATAATAATAATAATAATAATAATAATAATAATAATAAATAGGTGATTTTACCGGATGGCTATGAGGAAGTAAAACTGATGTTGCACACTTTGGCTCATGTGATGATATCCTGTAGGATGTTAATTATAAAATTGGTACCTGGTAAGTCAGTCGTCCTCATATAGGAGTTTGGAGAGGCGGATTTTGCAACTCGAGCAGGATTATTGCTCCGAATTCCTCAGTAACTTCCATCGATTTTAATTGTTTTCATGTGAAACAAGAATCTGCAATATTTTTTTAAAAGGATCTAAATAGTATTGTTAACAATAATGGTTATAATACGCTCTTTGCTCATTCCAACGTAATGATAGATCAAAGGATGAGATTAAACCCCTATTATTCGAGGTATTTAATGTACAAGGATCCCGGCTGACCAAGTCTGTCGCACAAACACAGGGGCAGATGAAATTAAATGGAACGAAATGTATGTCATAAGTATGGAGAAATGATGGAGTGACCTTTTAGCAGGAGAAAGCCCGAGAAAAACCTGCCCTGCTCCGAATTGTTTTCATTAACTTCTAATTACATATCTTGTTATTTTGCTCCTGTTTTTAGTTTATTTTTGTCTTTATTATTATAGATAATTTTCCCTTAGCCCACATCAAGTAAGCGATCCGATGAACAGTAATAATAATAATAATAATAATAATAATAATAATAATAATAATAATAATAATAATAATAATAATAATAATAATAATAATAATAATAATAATAGTAATAAGAGTAATAATATAAATAATAATAATAATAATAGGAATGGTAGTAATAATAATAATAATAATAATAATAATAATAGTAATAATAATAATAGTAATAATAATAATATTCCACAGCTGTGGTCTGAGTGTAGCGTCGCTGCCTCGTACGCAGAATGGACGGGTTCGATCCCCGGTCGGGAAAAGTTTCTTGGGGGATGGTTTTTTCAGAGTTTCTCCTTACCTGTAAGAAAAGTGTCAGGAAATTATAACGCCCAAAGGGTCCCCAAATATCATTTGGACATAATAATCATTATCACATTCGCCACATTTAGTATGAATGTGTGTGGATGGCGTGTTTCGTTCTCATTTTGTGTTGTCTTAGAGGAGGCCTTGACATTGAGCTGATCACTCATTCGGGGATGTCGCCCATATCCTTGTGTGGTCAAAGATAATTATCCAGAATTCAAATTCCCTCTCCCGACAGGTCATGTCACTGTAAGGTCCGAGTGACGTGTAGCCTATAAGGTGAGAGGTTAAACTGGATAAATAATAATAATAATAATAATAATAATAATAATAAAAATAAAATATAATAATAATAATAATAATAATAATAATAATAATAATAATAATAATAATAATATGTAATTTTAAATTCAATTTTCGCTCGATATAGTTGTTCAGAGTTTCCAGCAAATTATAAATATGAAATTCCCGATTATTTCCTGTTTTTTATGACATCAAAGAATAATTCCCGAATTTTTTTAGTGCTAAATTTAAATAATTCTAGTATAGCGAATTTTATAAAAATATTTTTATATGTGTAAATAATAAAAACACATAATTAATTTTTATGGTATGGACTAAAATAAGAATAGAAAATTATTTTTGTTTTAACATGAACTATGTTACGAAAAACATTGCAAACAATCTCACGTTAAAATTACTTCATATATATATATATTATATATATATATATATATATATATATATATATATCATCGTTTGATTATTTCGTCAATGACAGCAATTTCTATGCCTACTTCATTTTCTAAACTATTTTTTTATCCAGTTTTTTCATAAAAATCTCAGCTCTTCTTTTTTCAACTTTGGTTTTTTCTTCTTCGGACAATTTGTTTTTTTTCGATCTAACTCTGCTTCCTTATATCTTGAATATGTATATATATAGTCTTGCTAATAAAAATCTCTTATACATGCTTTCATCAGTTGTTTAATTATACAATATATAAGCCTTGTGTAGATCACGTATAAGTTCCTTACTAATAAACGTTGTGCCGGAGCTATATAACAAAACAACGGCTATACACAATACGTCACACATTCGTCATCATAATGACGTCAGAACAATATTACGCGCAGTTTGTAACAGAAATAAAACAACATCAACTAGTGATTAATTGTAAAAGAAATGAATATGGATAAGAATTAATAGAGATTCCCTAATTGGGGAGGTACGGAAAAAGTAAGTGTGTTTTAATTTATATACATTTTCCTTTACTCTATGTCAAATATATCGTAGAATTGGTTTCACAGATAATTTGCTGCCATCTAACGTCAAGAATTTCGAACAATTCTTGGAAACTAATACAAGTTTTTCCCATTACTTATGATGAATTATGTGTAGTGTATTAAGATGCGTTAGAAAACGTTCAAAATAGTGGGAAATGTTACCGACAACAGAATAACGCTTTAGGCGAAAAAAATAATTGTAGTTTAATCGGGAATCGAACCTACGACCTGACGGAACGTAGTCAGAAGCTCTAACCACAAGACTTTCGAGTTAACATTCGATTTGTTGCAATAATAGTACCTCTATAATGAAATATTTTTTATATCGGTGTGTTGTGTTATGTATTGAAGATGAAAGAAAGTTTTCTTAAAATAATATTATGAAGCATTTAATCTATATTCAGGTTAAATCTTGTCTACAGCAATTATTCTTTTGTGAATCAACGTTCAATTAAAAATTATATATTATTAGGCCTAATCGAAAATGAGTGTAACGAAATTCATTTTATGATGCCATTATTTTCCTACCCAGAGCTTTATTAATATTATTTATGCCCTGTGCATCCATCAAATAGTCGTTAAAATGTTGCATTTTGGGTTACATTTAAGGAAACTTTCATCAATATCATAAGAAAACAATCAGTTGGTCTTGAAGTCCGACATTTTGTCTAGTTATAAAATACTTAAACAAGGCTGGAGGCATGTATAAAGATTCCTATGTAAAGTTGTACACCTCTTGTACGCTGAACTGCTAATACAGTGTTTATTAGTAAGAATTTTCAACTGAGATGTGTATATATGGATTATAAGTAAGAGGGCTAGGCTATATATCGATTTGAATTCAAGATAGATGCACGTCGCTTTACGAATTCCCATCTATTTTCCCGGTTGTTTTCAAATTCCTGAATTTATTTTCGGATTTCAAGATTTTCCCGACTGCTGAGAATTCTGTTGTAGGCCTACCGTTTCTTGCAGTAGTTGTGTAGATTTCATCATATTTTTAATTCATGAAAGTTATGTTAGACATCACTGGTAAAATTGACAATGTACAAAAATTAGGTAAGTAGTGTAAGAAATGGCGGGGGAACGACTGTATGAAAATTAATCATCTAATAATTTTATTAATATTAAATTTCATATGACTCATGCCTACATCAATCAATTCATGCCTCCTTGTCCCAAGTTTCTGGAGTCCTATCTGATGCCATAACATAAGGCATGGTTCCATGGTGGAGAGCTACGTGACTTGCACTCGCTCGATTCCTCACCGGAGATAAAAAGAAATCCCCATGAAATTTCGAGTAATACAGGACCAGTGTTAATCCATGATCTGAGGAATTTGGGTAGTTACAATAAATAAATGCTCCATATTGAGATAACTAGCTGCAACGATGGGGAATCCGACATACTGACCAATGTCATCTCTGTGATAAACACATGTAGATGTGAGGCCAGCAGCCAGCGGATAGGCTTATCGTGCCGTGGAGTTTATTCTTTGGAATGAATTGGTTTCGTCTCGCTCACCAAATCGGAGGTTCGTCTTCTTCAGCTTTTTCTTTTTACATGGTTCCCTTCCCAATACTTTCAGACCACGGTGCTCTGCTTTTCCGTTATAACTTCAACAGTCTCACTGCATATTGCGTGCTAAATGAAGACTATTTTTTTATATGCAATCCTACCAGTTTCTCATTTTGATATTTCTTGGTATTCACTCGTAGCATTGGCGTATTGTAACCCATTTCGGAAGGTGAGGTTACGCTGCCCCAAAGATATGATGGCTGATGATGTAGGTAAAGATGCGCCAGGAGAGGTCTTAATCATAAAATTAATCTAATTAGGCGAATATGATAAATGATAATGATTTTTCTTTCTTTACGAGCCTCGCCACCATCCTCCTGGGTTTCCTCGGGCTTAATGCCCATATCCCCAGATCTGCTCTTGTCCCTAATTACTATCTGTTGTTTTTATTTTGTTCTTTTTCCGGTTACAAGGTTCGGGTATTTGTTCTTAATACTACTTACATACACAGTAAAGCCGGATATTTATTCATACATAATAATAAAAGGGGTTACTTTATTTATTTAATATTTATATTTCAATAATTTAATTTTCTCGTATTCAAAGAAAATCATTTAATATATTATAGCATGAATATTGAGAATTTCTTATGGTAACTGAATAGTTTATTGTTGAGAATAATGTTGTGGTTCTAAGAACATATAGAATCAGGTATGAATTTAAATGGATTTTTAAATATATCAACTGACATTTAATTTAAAAGAGATTGGATAACTGGGATATGAGTCAACCAATAGTACTTACAAGCCTAGTTATTTTGATCAATGAGATTTGAATGTCATAATTTGAAATAAAGAATTTTGGGAGATATTTCCCAATCTAGAGACTAGAGAGTCTACTGTTGAATATTATGGAGACAAGACCTGCATAGAAACGGTCGTCCATAATCTTGATAAAAATGAATAGAATTTAATTTATAAATTGATAAAATGTGCATCGTATGACTCCACGTACATTTAAACATATATGCTGAGAATTTCAGTTCGAAATATAAATAATTTTCAGTTATTTTATACATGGCAGTTGGTCACCAAAATAGCGGTATAATAGTGTTTAGTAACGGTCTTTAAATTAATTGACAGATAAAACGTCCTATTACAAGTTTAATTTACCGTCGAAATAACTAATATTTAAGAATAAAATTCCCAGGTTTTATTCAAAGTTAAAAAGTGATTATGATTTAAAGTGGAAACCTATTTTTCATATTCCTTATGTTCCCTTGATAAGGAGACTCAAGCCGAGGCAATGTTGAAGTCGAACCCAGGACTTCCCACATGCGAACCTACAAGGAAACAAATATTCTACTTTATATGAGCACCAACAACGTGGGTCCTCATCATCATCATATAATTCATACTTCAACACTTATGAAATGATGATTGCCAGATGTATGATTGTCAGATAATGTTCGGGGACCGTTTGGGCCTTAAAGTTCCTTATTTGTCTAACATATGAGGAAAAAACCTCAGCCAAGACACTTGTCCCGCCCGGGAATCGAACCCGGGCCTGTTGTGTGAAAAGCGTACACTACCTCGAGACCACAGCGGTGGACTGTTTACACTGCTAAATTTTCATCTCCTAGCGACAAAGTTAGTTTATAACGGTTCCTCAATCTCTTGTTTGTACATGATTGCAATGAGTTCACTGGTCTACTGTACGTCATTTTATTGTACACACTCGATGTAAAACTGTGATATTCTTATTTAACTAACTCACTGGCACGGCTCTGTCATATTCTTATTTAACTAACGGCTAAACTGCACTTCAACTAGCGCTTGGTTTTTCAGTTATATTGTTGTAAACTATAGCTCTTCTTCTGTATTTACTAACATTATTTAATATTTCAAACAATTTTTATGACATCATTAGACAATTTTGAAGTAGGCCTATTTATTTAAATATGCAAATCACAATATTATCCCTCCATGGTATCTTTACCTTGTCGTGGTGGAGTGGCTTGTGTGCTTAAATGATCCTGAGATCTATGCCGGCAGTAGCATTGCTGCCGATAGGGTTACCCATGCCGGACTGGTCGTAGGTGATAAGCCAGACGAAAAAAGTACCTTGGGCGAAAGAGTGACGATCTTTCACCGTAAAAATACAACTGTCAAGAAATGCGGACATGGGTTAATCTGGGGTAAAATTTTCCGGAGGTCAAATAGTCCCCCATTCGGTTCTCCGGGCGGGGAATACTTCAGGGAACCCATGCCAAAGGCTCAAACACAGGGACATGTTCCTAGGAACATGGAATGTTAGGACTTTATACAATAGCGGGGCACTAGAGATATTAACGCGGGAATTAGATAAATCGCCCTTGGATATAGTTGCTTTACAGGAAGTTAGGTGGCCAGGAGAAGGTAGTCAGGAATCAGGAAGCTTTGCATTATACTATGGGGGTGCAGAAAGACCTGCATTTGGAACGGGTTTTTTAGTCAGAAGGATGATCTTATCCACTATCCGAGATATTAAGTTTGTTAGTGATAGGATATCATACATAATTCTAAAGGGTAAACGACATGATTTTATAATTGTAAATGTACATGCCCCCACAGAAGATAAAGATGACAAGATCAAGGATGAGTTCTATGAAGAATTAGAATGCTTATTTGATAGCCTTTCACGATATCATATGAAAATTGTCTTAGGAGATTTTAATGCAAAAGTGGGGCGGGAAGATATATTCAAACCAACAATAGGCAAATTCAGTCTTCATGAAGATAGTAACGACAACGGGGTTAGATTAGTCACATTTGCCACATCAAAGAATCTGATTGTTAAGAGCACAACATTTCAGCATACGGATATTCATAAATACACCTGGACGTCCCCAGATGGAGAAACTCGGAACCAGATAGATCATGTATTAGTGGATAAACGCTGGCACAGTAGCATCATCGATGTTAGATCAGTTAGAGGGACAGACTGCAATTCGGATCATCATCTGGTCAGAGTGAAAATCAGACAACGGCTATCGCTTATGAGAGGAACAAATGCTAAAGATGATTCTGAAAAATATGAATTAAAAAACTTGAAAAATGATGAAATGCGGCAAGAATACCAAATCAAAATTGCTAATAGATTTGAAATACTAGAATCTTCAGATGACAATGTGGCAAACGAGGAAGAAACTGATATAAATAAAGAATGGGAGGCTATAAGAGATACTATTAAATTGTCAGCATCAGAAAGCATTGGTTGTTTAAAAAAGAGGCAAAACAAGAAATGGTTTGATGAGGAATGTGCCGATATTGTAAAGAAAAGAAAGCTAGCAAAAATTAAATAGTTCACGAGCCAAATGAGTAAATTTAGAGCAATTGGGTAGTATTAGACGGGAAACCACCAAGCTACTAAAGAATAAAAGAGGGAATATTTGAGAGAGAGGATTAATGATCTTGAAATGAATACAAAAAATAGGAACATTAGAGAATTATATCAGGGAATTAGTATAGAGAAGAAAGGATTTCAGGCTAGAACAAACATAATTCGGAATGAAAATGGGAATATGATTGCAGATTCTAGAAGTATATTAAATAGATGGAAAAGTTACTTTAATCAGCTATTAAATGTACATACAGAACAGGACATTGAGGAGGATAAGTTACAGACAGCAGAAATGCTAGTCGCAGAGCCAAGTGCATTAGAAGTTGAAATGGCGATTGAAAAATTGAAGATGTATAAAGCATCAGGTTCAGATGAGATCCCAGCAGAACTGATCAAATCAGGGGGAGAAAAATTGATGAACCAGATACGCTGGTTGCTTAGTATGATTTGGGAAAAAGAAGCTCTTCCAGATGAATTGAAGGAATCAATTATCGTACCAATCTATAAGAAAGGAGATAAAACTGATTGCAACAACTACAGGGGCATCTCATTACTTTCAACTTCGTACAAAATTCTAACAAATATATTAGTAACCAGACTTACTCCCTATATTGATGACATTCTAGGAGATCATCAATGTGCATTTAGAAGAAACAGGTCTACAACAGATCAGATTTTTAGTATAAGACAGATTTTAGAAAATAAATGGGAATATAATGGTACTGTATATCAACTATATGTAGACTTCAAAAAGCATATGATTCAATTAAGAGGGAGAAGTTATATAGTATCCTGCTGGAGTTCGGAATACCTAAAAATTAGTTAGACTTATACGAATGTGTCTAAATGGCTCAAAGAGTAGGGTGCGTGTAGGCAAACAGTTTTCAGACACTCTCGTAATCCAGAATGGGTTGAAGCAAGGAGATGCACTATCTCCTCTACTATTTAATTTTGTACTAGAGCATGCCATTAAATCTTTAGAGAATGAGGAAGGCTTACAACTGAATGGTATCAATAAGCTGTTAGTTTATGCTGATGATGTAGTGCTATTGGCATTTAGCGAGGAGATACTAAAGGACAACACGCACACACTATTGAGTAACACTAAGAAATTAGGACCGGAAGTAAATATCAATAAAACTAAATATATGGTCACACGTAGAAATTCAGTATACAATGGAAATGGACAGCTAATGACAAATGAGGGACATTTTGAGGAAGTGGCTGAATTCAAATACCTAGGAACAATAATCACAAATAGGAATGAGACGCACAAAGAAATTAAACACAGGCTCAATTCTGGAAATGCATGCTATTATGCATTGCAGACTTTTGATGTCCCAACTCCTTTCAAAAAACGTTAAGCTGAAAATATATAAAACTATTATTCTACCAGTTATATTATATGGGTGCGAAACATGGACTCTTACTTTAAGGGAGGAAAGGAGATTACGAGTATTTGAGAATAAAGTTCTTAGGAAATTTTTTGGACCAAAGAGAGATGAACAGACAGGTGAATGGAGAAGACTACATAACAATGAACTACATGGTATGTATAGGAAGCCAGATATAATAAGAACAGTTAAGTCTCGTAGACTGCGATGGGCAGGACATGTTGCGCGTATGGGGAATGAAAGACGTGCATGGAAGTTTCTTGTAGGAAAGCCAGAGGGAAAACGCCCAGTTGGTAGACCAAGAATGAGGTGGGAGAACAACATTAACTATGATTTGAGGGAAGTAGATTATACAGGGAATGATTGGAAAGCATTAGCTCAGGATAGGGATTTATGGAGATCTTATGTCCGCGCGGCCATGAACCTACGGGTTCAATAGTGCCAGTGAGTAAGTAAGTAAGTAAGTAAGTAAGTAAGTAAATCACAATATTATGACACTGTTAGACAATATTGTGATGATAACTGCTATTTTCTACACAGAATATATTACTTAATCTATGATTTTTCTATCGCTGTTATGGGTTATGGATCAACGTTAGGGAGTGATAAGTAAGTGTACATCCATTTTTAATAAACGTTTGGTAAATTTTAATATTATTAATATAGTTTTTTAACATAGATTTGGGGATTTATTTCAAATATTGGTCATTTAAATTTCTTAGCAACGGATAGTAATCGAGGATGATATTCGATGTGTGGTTCGATTGTGGGTTATCGCTGGCTCTATAAAATCTGGCGCATGTGCACTGTTCTACAGGACACGCTAGTTTAAGTGCAGTTTTTCCCACTGGCACTATCAAACCCGTAGGTTCATGACCGCGTGAAAATAAGCTCTCCATACATCCTCATCCTAAGCTAATGTCTTCCTATCATCTCCTATATAATCTACTTCCCTCAAATCATGGTTAATGTTATTCTCCCACCTCATTTTTGATCTACAAACTATTGAGTCTTTTCCTACAAGAAGCTTCAATACCCCCCCTTCATTCCACATTCGTGCCACATGTCCTGCCAATTGCAATCTACGAGACGTAACTGTTATTATATCTGGCTTCCTATAAAGCTCATGTAGCTCACTCTTATGTAGTCTTCTTCATTCACCTGTCTGTTCATCTCTCTTTGGTCCAAAAATTTTCCTAAGAACTTTATTCCCAAATACTCTTAATATTTTCTACTCCCTTGAAGTAAGATTCCATGTTTCGAATCCATAAGATATAACTGGAAGAATAACTGTTTTATATATTTTGAGTTTAAAGTTTTTTGAGTGAATTTGGGACAACAGTCCCTGCAATGCAAAATAGCATTCATTTCCAGAATTGAGCCTATGCTTAATTTCTTTGTGCATCTCATTCCGTTCGTAATTATTGTTCCTAGGTATTTGAATTTAGCCACTTCTTAAAAAATTTCCCTCATTTGTCATTAGCTGTCCATTTCCATTATGTGATAGTCATATTTACAAGATAAATAGAATGATTAGCATTGGTAATCGTTCCACGACTCTCAAAATACAAGTAATGTTAGCAAGATCTCGGGGCAAAGTTTGAAATTCGTAATTGTCTTAATCACAAAACAAACAGATTATCCATTTGTCGACTCTGAACCATACTATTTCATAGGACTTTCGTGACACCGATAATTTCGTTGTAATATGTTTCTTTTCGTTTGTCACGAAGTTGTACTGGCAAGGCAGAAAAAAAATGGTCTGTCTCGTAGATGGCAGAAAGTCTACTTTCTTGCTGTGTTTTCATATTTGTGATAACAATGCTTCTTGGGTGTATTTTATGTTAACTTGTAGAGGAATTGTTTTTATTTATGTTAGCAGTTGATTTAATACTTGTCTGTGTTTGAAGAACATTTTTGAGTACATATTCTTCGACACTAAAAGTGAACGGATACAATGTCCAAATTGCGGTCTGTGGTTCCATGAAAAGTGCCAAGGGTTGATTGTTTATAAATGGGATTTCAAATGCTTTGGATGTAACATGGGGAGTGATTAAATGTTTGTCACGAATTTACTCTAATGCTACCAGAGTTCTTCAAACCTCGAGAAAAAAAATAGATATATAATTTATGTCATATTGGTAATAAGATTACGAATATTTGAGAATAAAGTACCCAGGAAAATGTTTGGCCCAAAATGAGATGAACAGACAGGTCAATTGAGAAACAACATAATAGTGAGCTATATAATATGTATAAGAAGCCAGATATAATAACAACAGTTAAGTCTCGTAGACTGCGATGGGCAGGACATGTGGCACATATGGGGGACGAAAGAGGTGTATGGAAACTCCTAGTAGGAAAACCAGAGGGAAAACGCCCAGTTGGTAGACCAAGAATTTGATTGGAGAATAACATTATCCACTATTTAAGGGAAGTAGATTATACAGGAGATGATTGGAAAACATTAGGTCAGGATACGGATGTATGGAGAGCTTATGTTAGCATGGTCATGAACCTACGGATTCGATAGAGCCAGTGAGTTAGTTAGTTGGCAATAAAATAAAATATAAATTCCAGAATTCAGCATATATATATATATATATATATATATATATATATATATATTTAATTTGTAAAATGTTGAGGATTTTCCCGGGAAGTTTTATAGGCTTAAAAATCACCCTTTAATGAAAAACCTGAAAAAAGTTATTTTTGGACGCTTAAATGACTTACGCTGCCTAAACCTTAACAAATACATAAAATTAATATACACAGAATTACAGTAAATATCTCAAAAAACTCTACAAAAAAGTATCGGATAGCAAATGTTTATCTTTAACGGATAACTCACAATAACTATTTTTGTCTTTCAGTAGATTCCCGAGCAAGCGTAGCAGCGCACGGTGGATATTCTTTTACGGATAACTCACAATAACGAATTTTGTCTTTCAGCTCATTTATGCCAAGAAGATCGGGATAAGTAGATTACCCGGGTAATCAGCACGGGGTATCTGAAAATAATTACTATCCATCAATAGTAATTCTGCCCGAAGGCAGGTCCTTCACTTCAATCATAGCATTTGCATGCTATGCTTGCAGCTTTACTAAGGAATTGTAGGTGTGGTAGCTTCCCGTTGCTTTCCACATCGGTGAAGAATGATGATGATGATGATGATGATAAGGGTGATGATGATGGCCATATGCTTTCGGGGACCGTTTGGGCCTTAAAGTTTTCCTGACATTTGTCTTACAGGTGAGGAAAAACCCCGATAAAAACCTCACCCAGAAAAACTGTCCCGACCGGGGATCGAACCCGGGCCCGCTGCGTGACAAGGCAGCACGCTACCTCGAGACCACAGCGGTGGACATAATTACTATATCAATTTAAAATTATTTTTTCCTTTAACTTATTCAACTAAACATAAAACACATTAATTTTCGTCTTTCAGCTCATTTATGTCAAGAAGATCGGGATAAGAAGATTCCCGGGCAACGTCGGGTAATCAGCACGGGGTATCTAAAAATAATTACGACACAAATTGTTCCATATACTTATTCAACTAAACATAAAAACACATTAATTTTTGTCTTTCAGCTCATTTATGCCAAGAAGAACGGGGTAAGTAGATTCCCGGGCACCGCCGGGTAATCATCACGGGGTATCTAAAAATAATTACCGTATAAATGTTTCCTTTTACGTAAACATAAAACATTAATTTTCGTTTCTCAGCTCATTTATGCCAAGAAGATCGAGATAAGTAGATTTCCGGGCAATGCCGGTAATCAGCACGGGGTATCTAAAAATATTTACGACACTAATTTATAATTATATTTCCGCTTTAACTAAACATGAAAATAAACTAACTTTATTTTATTTACGCGTAGCCGCGCACGCCGGGTATTTGCTAGTTGGATGTAAAAAAATCGCTTGCTTGAATCAAACATTCTTCGATAACATTATATATCTTTACTACAAAGACGAGGAGGATACAGGTGCACTACAAGAAGTAAAATAAGGCTAGCATTATTGTTATTATTATTATTATTTTTATTATTATTATTATCATCATAGTAGTGGTAGTAGTTAAGTATTAGTAATAATTATAGTTACTGTAGTAGTATTTGGTCCCGCGCCGTAGCCGAGTGGTTAAGGCAAGCAGCATTGGCGTTTCTCAGCTCATTTATGCCAAGAAGGGACTTGGCTGGTAAGGGACTTGCGCTGGTTAGAGTCTGCAGGGGGGGAAGACATTTTCTCATGGAATTTCGCCAGTATGGGACCGGTATCAACCCAGCATCGTGAGGCTTTTGGGTAGCTACAATAAATAGCGACTCCAGGTAGAGAATACCAGCTATAACGGCTGGAGAACCGACATGCTGACCGTATGTCACCCCTACACTGACTAGATGATCGTTTACCTCTGTGATTAACACACGAGCAGCCGGCTGGTGGGCCAAGGGTCTTCTAGGCCTGTCGCGCTTGGAGTTGGAGTAGTACCGTAGTATTAGTAGTTGTGCTGACTTTTTTATGGTTGCGCTTCCTCCAACCAATAAGCTATATATATATTGTTAAATCTCAGATTTAATGTGTATGATAATTTTTGTTTAGCGAAGTTGCTATTGTTTACGCGTCTTCGCCTTATCTCTGTTTATCTCGTTTTCACTTGTTTATGTTTGCGTCAGACCGACCATATTGTTTGTTTGTTTATGAAAGTACTCTTGTCTGAAAGCTGCTTTCTTGTTTAGTATGTAGTTTCTCCTAGTTAAGTTACTACTCGACCCTCTAGGAGTAACGTCGAACTCGCTCTACACAAGTTGCTTCTCGACCTTCAAGTAGGAAGGTTGAGTTATCTACAGTTTAAGCTCTGCTTCTGCTTATAGCAGACCATGTTTAACTTTAAAGCTCCATGGTACAGTTTAAGTTCTGCTCCAGCAGCGAGCAGACCGTCCTGTTACAACTAGTGGGCAGGCTATTTGTACTGAGTTCTGCTAACTTTCCAGCAGACCGTCCTGCTTCTCTAGAACAGGCTATAATGTTATTTGAAGAGAAGTTCTACATAGACTCTCTACGGTATAGTTGCTTCTAAACCTTCAAGTAGTAAGATTGAGTTTTCCCTCAAGTTTCATTCAAGCTCCCAGTCGGGACAGTTTGTTACGTCTCTACCATGTTTAAGATAAAAGCTGCATGGTCGTGTTCAGTTCTACTCCAGCCGCGAGTAGACCGTCCTGTTTAATTAGAGCTGGCTATATTGTTACTTACAACTTCCAAGCTCTACACAGATGTTTGACGAGCTGTCGACTCATTACTACATTCTATATTTACTCTACATCTACAAGTTGAGTCCTGCACTTGCTATGAGCAGGTAGCTTCATCATATTCCAAGATACCATTAAAACTCTATTACATCAAGTTACAGTGTAGTTCTACTAGTCTACTCTACATCTATCGTTGAGTCCTGCACTTGCTATGAGCAGGTTGCTTCATCGTATTGCAAGATACCATTAAAACTCTATTACATGAAGTTACAGTGTAGTTCTACTAGTCTACTCTACATCTACCAGTTCAGTCCTGCACTTGCTATGAGCAGGTTGCTTCATCGTATTGCAAGATACCATTAAAACTCTATTACATCAAGTTACAGTGTAGTTCTACTGGTCTACTCTACATCTACCAGTTCAGTCCTGCACTTTCTATGAGCAGGTTGCTTCATCGCATTGCAAGATACCATTAAAACTCTATTACATCAAGTTACAGTGTAGTTCTACTAGTCTACTCTACATCTACCGTTGAGTCCTGCACTTGCTATGAGCAGGTTGCTTCATCGTATTGCAAGATACCATTAAAACTCTATTACATCAAGTTACAGTGTTGTTCTACTAGTCTACTCTACATCTACCAGTTCAGTCCTGCACTTGCTATGAGCAGGTTGCTTCATCGTATTGCAAGATACCATTAAAACTCTATTACATCAAGTTACAGTGTAGTTCTATTAGTCTACTCTACATCTACCAGTTCAGTCCTGCACTTGCTATGAGCAGGTTGCTTCATCGTATTGCAAGATACCATTAAAACTCTATTACATCAAGTTACAGTGTAGTTCTACTGGTCTACTCTACATCTACCAGTTCAGTCCTGCACTTTCTATGAGCAGGTTGCTTCATCGCATTGCAAGATACCATTAAAACTCTATTACATCAAGTTACAGTGTAGTTCTACTAGTCTACTCTACTCTAATCTACCGTTGAGTCCTGCACTTGCTATGAGCAGGTTGCTTCATCGTATTGCAAGATACCATTAAAACTCTATTACATCAAGTTACAGTGTAGTTCTACTAGTCTACTCTACATCTACCAGTTCAGTCCTGCACTTGCTATGAGCAGGTTGCTTCATCGTATTGCAAGATACCATTAAAACTCTATTACATCAAGTTACAGTGTAGTTCTACTGGTCTACTCTACATCTACCAGTTCAGTCCTGCACTTTCTATGAGCAGGTTGCTTCATCGCATTGCAAGATACCATTAAAACTCTATTACATCAAGTTACAGTGTAGTTCTACTAGTCTACTCTACATCTACCGTTGAGTCCTGCACTTGCTATGAGCAGGTTGCTTCATCGTATTGCAAGATACCATTAAAACTCTATTACATCAAGTTACAGTGTAGTTCTACTAGTCTACTCTACATCTACCAGTTCAGTCCTGCACTTGCTATGAGCAGGTTGCTTCATCGTATTGCAAGATACCATTAAAACTCTATTACATCAAGTTACAGTGTAGTTCTACTAGTCTACTCGACATAGTGAACAATATTCAAGAAGCAGTAGTGAAAATATTTATAGTAAAATACGTGCCGACGTCCTGCATATTTTTTACGTCAAATTTGGCTTCGCAGAAATTTGTTAATCACAGTGACCACAACCGAGGACATCGTATCCCTACAGCAATTGAACAGACCGGGGAAAATTAAAATATGTACCAAAATCCTACACACACACACACACACACACGCACACATATATATAAAGATGAATGTGAGTCTGTATGTCGGTCTGTCCTTTATGGACTCGAAAAATACTTGGCCGATTTTAATGGGTTTTTTTTTTCCATCATTTAGAGAATTTATCTGGGGCAATTAACGTATGTAACATATTGCCGTATGTACTATAGGGTCGGAGCTAAAATAATAAATAAGAAGGCATCGGTGCACTGAAAAAAAAGTAGCTTCTGGACGTTTAAGGGTCAGTTTCGCCAACAGAGGTAACTGTATTACGGTAGTTTTCCCCCATATAAAATACATAGCTTAAACTGGCGTAATAGTTACCTCAGTTGGTGAAACCGACCCTAAATGGCTTACGCTGCCTAAACCATTAACATATCCACCAAATTAATATACACATAATTTGTCACAAAAATTCTACAAAAAAAGTCCACGACAGCATATGTCTATCTTTTACGGATAACTCAAAGTAACTTAACCATTTTTTTTTCAACTCATTGATGCCAATGAGATCGGAATAAGTAGATTCTTGGCAAGCATAGCAGTACACGGCGGGTATTAGTATTTTACAGATAACTCACAATAGCTATTTTTGTCTTTCAGATCATTGATGCCAAAAAGTCGGGATAACTAGATTCACGGTCAACACCGGGTAATCAGCAAGGGGTATCTAAAAACAATTACGACATTTATAATTATTTTTGTTTTTACTTATTCAGCTAAACATGAAACCACATTTCATTTATTTAGGCGCAGCAGCGTACGCCGGATGTTAATTATTTTATATTTTGTTCCTATTGCACTCACTGGTATCTGATTCCATGGGCCACCACTTCCTTAAAAAGGTTATCACCGTTAAAGTTCTTAGAAAAATATTTGGACCAAAGAGAGATGAGCATACAGGTGAATGGAAAAAGACTACTTAAGTGAACTACATGGTCTTTATAGGAAACCAGATATAATAAGAACGGTTAAGTCTTCTAAACTGCGCCGGGCAGGACATATGACACGAATGGGCAATGAAAGACGTGCATCGAAGCTTCTTGTAGGAAAACCAGAGGGAAAACGCCCAGTTGGTAGACCAAGAATGAGGTGGGAGAATAATATTAACTATGATTTGAGGGAATAGATTATAAAGGTGAATGATTGGAAAACATTAGCTCAGGAATTGAGAATTATGTCCGCGCGGCCATGAACCTATGGGTTCGAAAGTGCCAGCGAGTTAGTTAATCACAATGGTAAAATACGTTTTATGTATTAATCATTAGCTCATTACCCGGATATTTATTTATTATCTTCTAGTCATCGATCAGCACACACTACGTCGTGCAGGAATTGCGTAAACTAAGGAATTCCACGGTCCGTTGAATTTATGGTCAGATTTCACTAGTTTGCGGAATATATAATATATTTGATATATAAATCTTATATAAGCCTCCCTAGTTATATTTCAAAAAGAAAAATGCACTCCTTAGAGCATTGAAAATGCTCACAGGAAACGATTACAAGCGACACTCTTAAAAGTTATGATTTTGCTGATTAACGAGCTCGATATTACGTTTCTTATTTAATTGTTACATTTCAATTTCGTTGCGAGAAAACAAACATGGCGGTGGCTAAAGCGATTTTTAAATTCTAGTGGTCTTATTTAACTGTTTTTAGAGTACATTACGTTATATTTCAAAGTATACAATGAGTTAAGTTACAAAAAAAAATAGAGAATTGTGGCCACTATATCGATTTCTTAATTTTCCTTCAGGTTAACTCCTACTCCGAAAGATCGCTTTTGCTGGTTCACGAACTCGAACTTATTTTCTTAATCAATTGCTATATTGTGGGTTTGGTTCCGGAAAAAAAAAATGTTCTGCCGCTAGAGCATTGGGCCTCATTGGCTGCAGGGGGCGCGGCACAAATGGAAATGAGACATGGGTAATAGAAAACCAGAGAAAAATTGACTAGAAATAACTTTAAAACATGATTTCAGATGTTAATATACAGGAATGACTGGGAAACATCAGCTCAGACTAGGGATGCATGGAGAGCTTATTTAAAACATTAACAAGTAGACACACATGTGTGTATGTCTGTGTGTATGTATATATATATATATATATATATATATATATATGGTATGATAAGAAAAATAAATGCCTGGACGGGATTCGAACCCGGAACTCTGAGTCTGTACCTCAGCGTGATATCCATTACACCATCAGGCGCATCCAATTCACTTATTTTTCTTATGTATGTATTATATTCTCCATTATTACTAGATGTCGCGAGAACTGTCTTCACTGCCATCTAGTAGCTGACTATAACAAGTAAGCAAATTAAAGAGAATAGTGAAGACCGAGTTCTCGCGACATCTAGTAATAATGGAGAATATAATACATATAAAAGAAAAATAAGTGTTTGAATTGGATTCGCCTGGTGGTGTAATGGATATCACGCTGAGTTACAGACTCAGAGTTCCGGGTTCGAATCCCGTCCAGGCATTTATTTTTCTTATCATATCATACCATATATATATATATATATATATATATATATAATGCGGAAATCTGCCCAATGTGAATAAATGTATTGGTCCCGGCAAAATAGTAGTAATTTTACGTGTATTTATTTGGTATAAAACGGAATCTGTCCAACGCGGAAACGGAAGAATATTTCTACACAATTCAAGAAAAAATGTTTATAAGGTGGAGAGATAGATTAATTTCCACTTCATTGAATTCATGTTACGCGAAAAAATGATGATTCCTGCCGCCAGGTGAAGTAGAGTTTCTACCTGTAACTGTTTTTTTTTCGGCCTCACTACACACCCATTTTGCGAATACAGATCCGTTTAACAAATATTTGTGTGTGACATCTGTCTTACAAATACAGTGTAAAATCTTAAAATTAGTTTAAGATCCGATATCGATTGTGTACGTATCTTTCACGAGTAGCGTTCTGAATCTACGGAATAAAGATGCTAAATCGTATGTATCATTGTCATTAAACGAAAAAGTGAAAGTGATTGAAGATAAAGAAAAACAAACTCTCAGTACGCGAAATAATGACAAACTTTAAATCTGGAAAAACTCAAGTTTATGAGATTTTAAAGCGTAAAGAAAAAAATTAATAAACGGATGCAAATAGTATGGGAGTGTTTTACAAAACCATTATCAAAAAATCTCCAAATTTCCGGACCGATACCCTAAAGTCAAGCTCTGTTTCTATATCCCTAGGGAATAACGATTTCAAGGCATCTTCAGGTTGGCTGCAGAGTTTTAAAAGACGACACAATGTAGTGTGAAATGAAATTTGCGGGAAATTAAAGGATGTGGACGAAAATATAATTAGTGAGTGGAAACCGAAACTGCATATTTTAATTTCAGATTTTGCGCCCATAGAGAAAATTTTAATGCGACGAAATGGGGCTTTGTTTTTCTCGCGCGTTACTTGTCAAGTCCGCTCGTACATTATATTACCTACGGCTTCGGAACTACAATTAATCCAAGGTACGAAAAGGTACATACTGTACTCTATAATCTACGACTGGTTAATGTTTTTCTTATAATGCGGAATGTTGTCTAATGTGAACAAAAAATTGGTCCCATGTGATTCCGCTTCTAACAAGATTTACTATATATATATATATATATATATATATATATTATAATTACAAGAATGGAAAAATCATCTGAGGAGAATGGCAAGAAATAGACTTCCAAAATTGGCATTCCAATATACCCCACTGGACATAACAGGGACCAAGGAAGAAACCAAAACAATCGGTGGAAAGATAAAGCCACACATCCTGTCGCTAAATTCGCTAATAAGCTTATACCGTATAGGCCACCATGGCCTAAAAACTACTTTGTTTATGATGATGATGATGTTATAATTAAATTTTTGACATTGAGCAATGCAAGCTTAATATGAGATAAAAAAAATAAATGCCTGAACGGGATTCGAATCCGGATCTCTGGGTTGGTACCCCAGCGTGTTATCCATTACATCAACAGGCGATTCTAATTCAAACGCTTATTTTTCCTATGTCCACCGCTGTGGTTCGAGGTAGCGTTTTGCCTTGTCACGCAGCGGGCCCGGGTTCGATCCCTGGTCGGGAGAACGGTTTTTATCGGGGTTTTTCCTCACCTGTAAGACAAATGTCAGGAAAACTTTAAGGCCCAAACGGTCCCCGAAATTATGTGGCGATCATCATCCTTATCATTATCATCTCATCGTCATCATCATCCTTCACCGGTGTGGAAAGCAACGGGAAGCTACCACACCTAAAATTCCCTAGTAAAGCTGCAAGCATAGCATGAAAATGCTATGATTGCAGTGAAGGACCTGCCTTCGGGCAGAATTACTATGGAGGGATTTTTCTTATATGTACATTATATTCTCCATTATTAGCAGATGTCGCGAGAACTCGGTCTTCACTGCCACCTAGTAGCTGACTATAACAAGTGAGCAAATTAAAGATAATATTTTTACTTTATAGCAGTGACGCTTTATGAATGTTATAATTAAATTTTTGACATTGAGCAATGCAAGCTTAATATGACATAAGAAAAATAAATGCCTGAACGGGATTCGAACCCGGATCTCTGGATATATATATATATATATATATATATATGTATGTATACACGAATTTGCGTGAGTTGTGTTACGGTGAGAATGATTAATCGGCGATTATGTATAATTCTCTAGTCATTATGGGCATCTATTGAATATGATGTAATAATTATGCATATGGCTACAGATTATACATAATCGCGTATTAATCACTCTAACAGTAATATATATATATATATATATATATATAAGTAAAGTAAAGTGATCCCATTATAGGCTCAGGAGGTCCTTGGGATAGTAGGAGGTTAAGGCAGCCACTTTTTCTAGACAATCGGCACTTGATGCCAGCCGAATTGTCAGCCCTGCGAGACGGCCACCTTTACCCCCAGAACAAGCATCTGGTACTCATTTTCATTACAGGTTGAGTCGACCCCAGGGCCATAGTGCCGCCAGAAAGTTTGGGTCAGTTTAAAAATCCTGAACCCCACCGGGACTCGAACCCTCGACCTTCCGGCTTGTAGCATAGTGCCTTTACCACTATGCTACGGCGTGATATACACTAGTTAATGTCCGGCATGCGATGCTACGCCTAAACAAGTTAATGTCCGGCATGCGATGCTACGCCTAAACAAGTTAATGTCCGGCATGCGATGCTACGCCTAAACAAGTTAATGTCCGGCATGCGATGCTACGCCTAAACAAGTTAATGTCCGGCATGCGATGCTACGCCTAAACAAGTTAATGTCCGGCATGCGATGCTACGCCTAAACAAATGAAATATTAAAGGTTACTGGTAATTAAATTGTATGGTGCACGCTGAGATGAACCAAACAGCGGTTGCTAATGAGTTTTTAATTTGAATTCAGATAAACCTCCACTTCTAATTGCCGGATTTCGTTCATTTTTTGACAATACCTACTTTGGTTTATTTTAATGGGATATACTGTGTTTCGTTGTGAAACATCGAAAATTGTGACCACTAGTGATTTTTAAATTTTCACTTCAGATGAACTCGTATACCTAATGGTTTTAGAGGGTCCAATTGTGAATCTAAACCATCCAGGGACCTACTCAAACAAAGAAAAAGAAAGTCATCAAAGTCGGTTCAGTCGTTTATAATGATGATAATGAGGATGATGATGGTGATGATGGCCATATGATTTCGGGGACCGTTTGGGCCTTAATGTTCTCCTGACATTTGTCTTACAGGTGAGGAAAACCCCCGATAAAAGCCTCACACAGAAAAACTGACCCGACCGGGGATCGAATTCGGGCCCACGGCGTGACAAGGCAGCACGCTACCTCAAGACCACAGCGGTGGACACACGCGCGCACACACACGCGCACGCACGCACACGCATATGTGTTGGTGTGTCAGTCAGTCAGTCAGTTTGGGTGTGTTGTAAGTAAGCACGTTGAAGATTTGCTCAAACTTTTGGTTACAATCTGAATAGATTTATGTTATCAGAGAAACGATCAATCAATCTGCTGAGAGACTAACTTCTGTTCCGCGCTGAAGCTAAGCGGTTTAAGGCATCATGTCTTGTTAGAAAGATACGGTAATTCCGCTGGTTCGAATTTCCATGGGGGAAAAATTTTATCATGGAATTTCGGCCAGTATGGGAGCGGAGCCACGAAGTATCGTGAGGAATTTTGGTAGCTACAATAAATAACGGATCAGGGTAAAGAAAACCAGTTATAACAGCTGGGGGACCCGAAACACTTACCACATGCCACCCCTCACTAAAAGTCCAATATATTGTCAACCGATAACAGACTACCCAATTAGTATAAATATAAATGTAGTATATTTTTTCGTGGTACTTTTAACGTTAATGCACAAAAATATTTATATTGCCATGCTTATGAGAACAAAAATCAACAAATATAAAAGTGTAGCCGTTATTCTATGAGTAAGAAATAAACGTATAGTACTTCTCTTATAAATAATCCACAATGTGCACAATACCAACCCTAACAATGTAACCAATACAGTTAGAAAACATTAAACATATAAATGACTCCGAAAAAATAAAACTGAAATTCTGTTCGATTCTCAAATCTGGATTTTACGTGCTGGAGCTAGTCAGACCGGAGTAAACAGATTTTTGAGGACGTGAAAATCATTAGCATAACTTCCTTTGAAGTGAAAATAAAGCTGTAGGTCTCGTGTTAAAAATCCTCAAGCCTAAAATAAGAGATTTGTGTTGGCGAATTGTCTACCAAATCAAGCCCAGCTTTGAAAACGATATACAAATGACATGATCTTTTAAAAACGCCTTTCAATAAAATAATAGAGTGCATTATTATTAGTTTTAAAGGTTCCGTTTATAAATAAAATTCTTTCTGATATCTCAATCGTCCGCAACTAGTCATTGCATACACTTATATTTTTTTTTAAATGAAGAGAAATATCCAATAATGTTTCGCAACAATTACGACAATTTACCGTTACAAAAATAAAACACAGTTGTTTTTACTTACCCCTGAATTCCTAAAAGAAAACATGAAATTTAGGCATCTTGTTCGAAAGACCTGATCACTTACCTTACAATACGTGGATAATCAGTCAATTTCACAAGTGTTTAACTATTGTTTTCTCTTCAACTTAAAATCCACTATTGATCACCGAGCTGTTTTTCAACTAATTTCACCAGATTCACTAATCCTAGAAACAAACATGCACAATCCACATGTTAGCTGTTGATTACACGCGGAACAAAGAGAAACATGATTAGTGCTGCTATCTGGTACTGGAACGTCAAAGTTTTATGACCACAGAGCCAGTCTCAATAGATTACGACAGAAAATTGCTTGTTATGGTGGGAGGAGGATCAGGAGCGAATTTTAAATTTCGTAAAAATCTACACATCGTGTTGCTATTGTATGTTTTCCACTTCTTATGTCAGCTATGTTATTCAACAAAATTCCGAAGAAATTAAGATTTATCTATGAACATAATTACTATATCTAAGCCGAAAAAGTTCCAATTGTAATGTAAACAAACAATGTGTATGACTGCATTATCATTGGTGGAATGTTTTACCGTAAAGCGTGTAAGAAAATGTAGGTCTACTGCTCTCTAACACTCGACATAAAGTAAATAAAAATATATATTAAATAGCACATGCCTATCAAAATTATATGGGAAACTCTTAAAATATGTAATTACAATTTTAATATATTAAATAAGCATTGTTTTATTCTAAAGCAATCACATTGGAGAATACGTTTGAATTCAAATTGTTTCAAAGTGAAAAAAAAAAAAATCCTGTGGAAATTCTTTAACATAGGAAAACAAAGCATTTTAAAAACGGAAATCTATCCATTAATAGTAATTCTGCCCGAGGGCAGGTCTTTCACTGCAATCATAGCATTTTCATGCTATGCTTTGCAGCTTTACTAGGGAATTGTAGCGTGGTAGCTTCCCGTTGCTTTCCACACCGGTGAAGGATGATGATGATAAGCATGATGATTTCGGGGTCCGTTTGGGCCTTAAAGTTTTCCTGACATTTGTCTTACAGGCGAGGAAAAACCCCGATAAAAACCTCACCCAGAAACTGCCCCGACCGGGGATCGAACCCGGGCCCGCTGCGTGACAAGGCATCACGCTACCGCGAGACCACAGCGGTGGACAAACGGATATAAACACATTATTTTGAACATTTTCAAACAATTTAGTGAAAAATAACTCACATTAGCCATAAAAATAACAGCACATGAAAATAACAGCAGAATTTACAGGCGAGTCAGAGTGGAACGTTCTGCTATTAATGGAACTGCAAATAAAGGATACATATCGACATCGTGGTAAAAGCGTAAACGTCTGATTAGGTAGGCCCATATATATTTTTTGTCATAAGTAAACATGAAATGGAAATTACAAATAATTGGCATCATATTATGTTGTATTCAGTGTTATTTCTCTAAAATGCGATGTTGCCTAAGAAAAATGTTTGTATCGATGATAGTTCCGTATAAAATTCAGTCATATAGCGGTTAAAAGTAGCACCACGGTTACTCGGTCACTCCAAGTGGGTTTCATGGTGGACGAAACGGAGCTTGGGCAGGTTTTTCTCGGAGTTTCTCCCGTTTTCCCCTACCACAAATTTCATTCCACCATTTCTCCATACTCATCTCACAAATTTCGTTTCATTTCATTATTCCGCTCCCGTCAGGAGAGGTCGGCCGGCACTCTTGTAGTTCACAGACCTCTATAAATATAGTGTCTTCATCTCATCTCATTCATCGAGTCGACCCTGAGTTGGACACGAGTTGAGGATATTTGTTTTACTAATAACAGTACTTTTAACTCTTAATTGGCCTGCAGATGCACGAAAGACGGAAAGATGGCTTATAGGCACAAATTCATGACGTCTGGGATTCTCTAGCCGATCGTCCACGTGCTTGTAGATATTTGATTGCATCAATGCCCCGTAGATTGAGGGCGATAATAGATGCTGAGGGTTCATACACCCGATATTGATTTTGTTTTTATTAAAGTTTTCATTTTAGAATATATTATTTTCTTTCCTCATTTATTTATTAGAACAATGTTTCAATTTATGTTGTTGTGTATTTTGTGTGTGCATTAAAGCCATAAAACTAAAATATGAAATTAAATATGAAACTATATTACAGGCGAAATGTAATTCTAACATTCAGTTAAAAAAAAAAGAAGTAGAACGGGAATCGAACCTGTAAAGTTACGAACGCAGATTATATCTGTTAAACCTTTCGACCAGAGAAACACATTAAGCCAAGCTCTCTCTTTCATGTTGCTTGAGTGTGCACTGCGTTAACTAGCAAACAACCCAGTACAATTACTGAAAACGTGTTGATGTGAATACGGCTTCTGCGAGCGCTCACGAAGTTCCCCGATCGATTGATAGAATCTGGTGATGATTTTTTTTTGTCTTCCTCCATTTCTTATTTAATTATAATAAAAATTAGACATGGGCCTACCTAATCAGACGTTTACGTTCTTTCCCCCCCCCATGATGTCGATAGATATTCTTTATTTACAATTTCATTACGGGCAGAATTTAAGCACCAATGATGATTCACCTGTGAATTCTGCTGTTATTTTTCACCACATGCTCAATTGCTAATGAAGGATTTTTTTCACTAATCTGTTTGAAAATATTCAAAATAATTTGTTTCTCTCCCGCTTTTCAAATACTTTCCTTTCCAATGCCTTATAATTATACAGAAATGGCCATTTTAAAATAACTGAAATTTGAGCTTACTCTACATTGCGCATGCGTAAGAATAAAATAATGATTATTTAATCTATTAATATTGTAATTATACATTTTAAGATCCTCCTTATATAACATATATAGACATGTGAATAAATAATACATATTTTTATTTTCACTATTTCGAGTGTTAGAGAGGGAACTACACTCTCATACCCGCCTAAAGGTAAAATCATTATACTCCAATAAAAATGCCGTCTTACGTCTGATTTTGTTTATATTACATGTGGAACTTAGCTCGGAAAAGTTGTAGCTGAGACAAATAACACACAACAACAAAGAATTACTCGCAGGCGCGAAATGTATCAATAACCATGTTTTCGGACTCGCAGAAGACGAAAATGATATTAGTTTTTTTTTCCAATCACCTAACCGGAGTCAGATATTTCGACGACAATCTTTAGCAGAAGTGATCGTTTCCGTGAGAGTTTCAGGCGCTATTGTCTCTCAAACTGGCCACCCTTCTTTTTCTTTTGCGCGTTTTATTACTCTTAGGGATTGTTAAATCCTCAGGAATACACAGGTATACAAAATTTCCTGATTTCCACTGTCAAATACGTGAAGCAGTAGCTTGTAATACCTCGTTCTGTGCAGTTCGTCTTACATTACATCATTATAATTGTGAAGTGTCGATATATGCATTATTGTGTATCATTATAAAGCAATTCAATTAAAACAATCTACTATAATATATTTTGATACATAAGTTTTAGTGTTTTTATAATTTTGCAATGTCGCCGCTGTAAGAATTATCCTAATTTATTCTGTTACGTATGTGGAGAGTTTTGTACAAGATCTCAGCGCAGAACTAGTTATGAAGGCGTACAATTTATATTTCGGGAACTATAGTAAATTTGGAGATACTGATAAATATTGGGCCCCCAATTTTTGCTGTACAAACTGCCAAAGGATTTTAATAAGGTGGTTAAAAGATTCGCATTCGTGCATGCCATTTGCCATTCCAATGTTGTGGAGGGAACCTACGGACCACATCACTGACTTATTTCTCTATGGGCAATATATCTGGTTTCACTTTAAAAAATAAGCATTCTCTTCAGTATCCAAATTTGCAGTCAGCCATGCGACCTGTTAAACATAGTGATTCTTCACCAAACTTGGGTGACGTCAGTGATGAACATGGCGAAAGGTTCCACGAAGACATTTTAGAAATGGAAAGGCGTTATAAAGGGAAACCAGTGACCAACATGCTTGCTGATTACTGCTGGCAACTTATCACAGACTTTTTGGAGCCATCTTATCGGCGTACGTCATCCGGGAAGAAGTTTTGAAAGGTGAGATTGTTAATTGTTATGTGTCGAATTTGATTTCACCAAAAAGTTGGTCATTATAGCGCTAAATACATAAAAAGGCAGAAACGCACACACATACACACACACACACATATGTGTATATATATATATATATATATATATATATAGGATGTAGTATTACAGACTTAGTAGATAAAGTTTTGGTAAGTAACTCATTTCGATGTAAAACAGGTTGGAAGATCGAAACACAATGGGTTGATATCGTGTGTTTATACTTCAGAATAAGTATTACAGACTTCTAGGGGTTGTATTACGAGTGTGATTCCTATTGTCCGCTGCACAAACTGTACCAGCGACGCAAGTTTTTTCATACACACGACCCACAAGACCTGGTGTGCTCAATAATTTCTACTGCCGCCAGAATTCGTGCAAGAAGATCTTCCTCCGACTCGACAGATGTATAATGTTCTAAAATCATCAGATGTAGGAGATCATTTGAAACGAAAATTTAAAAATCGCTCTAACGATGGCAATTTTCGAGTTTCACAACAAAACTCGGTATATCGTATTAAAATAAACCGAGGTATGTATTATCAAAAAATTAGCGAAATCCGACCGTTGGAAATAGGGGTTTACTTGAAATCCGAAATTTAAAAAATGCCTAAATTACTGAACCGAAATTGACGAATGTTTTGTGTGTGTTTGAGTGGGTCCCTGGATGGCTTAGATTCACAATATTGGACCCTCTAAAACCATTAGGTGTAGGATTTCACCTGAAGTGAAAATTTAAAAATCGTCCTAAGGGTCACAATTTTCGATGATTCACAACGAAACTCAGTATATCCTATTAAAATAAACCGAGGTATGTGTTGTAAAAAAATGAGCGAAATCCGACTATTATAAGTGTACGTATGTTTACTTTAAATTCAACGTTAAAAACTGCTTAAACGACTGCATCGATTTTTATGAACATTTTTGTGCTTCTTTGAGTCGGTCTCCAGATGGTTTAGATTCCCAATTGCACCCTCTAAAACGATTAAGTGTAGGTGTTCACATGAAGTGAAAATTTAAAAATCGCTCTAGCGGTCACAATTTTCGGTGTTTCACAATGAAACTCAGTATATCCTATTGAAATAAGCCGAGGTAGATATTTTCCAAAACTGAGCGAAATCGGATAATTAGAAGTGGAGGTCTACTTAAAACCCGAAATTAAAAACTGCCTAAACGACTGGACCGATTTTGATAAAATTGTGTGCGTATGTGTGTTTGAGTCGGTCCGTGGATGGTTTAGATTCACAATTGATCCCGGTATGTGGCGCTGCTATCGGGTAATAAGATTGTTTTTGTCAGATATGTAATCATTTGCATTCCCGACATATTTCGCGCGACAACAATGTGATGTCATAATGAACGATTCTTGGGCCACAACAGATGGCAGTGAGGAGTTTTCTTGCGAACTTATTAATTAGTGAATTTTATGGTAAAAAAGTAACTTAAGTTGTATTTTTATAGTCCGGCCATGGTGCGAGAATTCAACGTCTGCTGGGCCCGCTAGTAATCAAACATGCATACTAATTTATATATTACTAGCGAATACCCGGCGTACGCTGCTACGCCTAAATAAATCATAATGTGTTTTTACCTTTCGTTAAATGGGTACAAGGAGGAAAAATATAGATTTATATCATAGTTGTTTTTAGATACCCTGTGCTGTTTACTCTGCGTTGGCCGGAAATCTACGTAGTCCAATGAACTTGGTATAAATGAGCTGAAAGACTAAATTATTTATTTTGAGTTATCTTTAAAAGAACAACCGCTCTGCGCTCCTATGCTTTCCCGGGAATCTACTTATTCCGATCTTCTCGACATCAATGAAAGACAAAAATGGTTATTGAGAGTTATCCGTAAAAGATAAACATATGCTGTTGCGGACGTTTTTGTAGAGTTTTTGAGATGTTCAATTCAGTTACATTAATTGGCAGCGTAAGCCATTTACGTATAAATAAATAATAGTTTTAAAAAACTAAAACAGCACGCTTTATTAGAAAACCGAACTTAAAAATGAAAAATAATTTTAATTTCCAACACGCTTGGGATGAATTTAAAGTGGTCAACAAAAAAATCATCTCCAACACATATAGAATAAAACTAGAATTATCAACAAAAAGAAAATAATTTTACCATCAAAAGCGTGGGGTCCTCTATATCAATTAATATATTTGATAATAAACAGATATTGGTAAAAGTAAAGTCTCTAAGAAGAAAACGTAAAAATCATAAAAAGCATCCCACGCTTTTGATGGTAAAATTATTTTCTTTTTGTTGATAATTCTAGTTTTATTCTATATGTGTTGGAGATGATTTTTTTGTTGACCACTTTAAATTTATCCCTAGCGTGTTGGAAATTAAAATTATTTTTCATTTTTTAGTTCGGTTTTCTAATAAAGCGTGCTGTTTTAGTTTTTCAAAACTATTATTTATTTTTTTATTTTGTAGTTTTAATATTTTACAGAATAAGATAAAAATGTAAATATCTTTAAATTCCATACTAATGTAGTATGAGCTAAAAGTATTACTCTTCTAAAAAAAATCCTCCCCAGCCGGATTCGAACCAGCGACCTATGGATTACTGAAATTGTATACCACCAGTTCATCGCTCTACCAACTGAGCTCTTACAACGATTGACTAAAAAGTCGACAAGTCCGCAACCTATTATACCAGTTTTATTATTTTTTTTCTGATGATTCTGGCCAGGAATTTAGAAATAAAATATGAAATTATTGTTGTGTCACGGGTCCTTTATAAGTAAACAAAGTTTCAAGTCGATCCAATGTCTCTAAGTGGGTGAAAATCGTGTTCAAAGATTCCGTTACATAAATATAGACACTTTTTTTAATTTTCTGATGATTCTGGCCAGGATTTTAGAAAATGAATATGAAATTATTGTATTGTCACGGGTTCTTTACAAGTATACAAAGTTTCAAGTTGATCCAATGTCTCTAAGTGGGTGAAAATCGTGTTCAAAGATTCCGTTACATAAATACAAAGACACTTTTTTTTATTTTCTGATGATTCTGGCCAGGATTTTAAAAAAAGGATTTTATGAAATTATTGTATTGTCACGGGTCCTTTACAAATATACAAAATTTCAAGTCGATCCAATTATTTTAAGTGGGTGAAAAACGCGTTGAAAGATTCAGTTACATCGATAGATAGATAGATAGATAGATAGATAGATAGATAGATAGATAGATAGATAGATAGATAGATAGATAGATAGATAGATAGATAGATAGATAGATAGATAGATAGATAGATAGATAGATAGATAGATAGATAGATAGATAGATAGATAGATAGATAGATAGATAGATAGATACATACATACAGGTCAAGCTAATATAAAGCGTGTAAAAAGGGACGTTTTTTACGTTGAGTATCACAACTCTCTTATTGCCTATGTTCATCACAGGAATCTCCTGAACATTTTGCAAAAAGCCCCATCACAATCGGATCAATGGTATGGCCGCGTATAAAGTACGAAGAAACAAACAAACAAACCAACAAACAAATAAACAAACATTAATTTTAATATATTAGATTTATCGTGATTAATATCTTGTCCTAACAGAGTGAATAAAGCCTTTATAATTTAATATAATGTTATTTTGTATTTTTTAATTTTCAATTAATACATCACCGCTGCCATATTGTACGCCAAAATTAAATATACTTAACAAATACCCTGTCCGGATAATTATCCCTTTTATAACAATTTTTGGATTCGACTCTAGGTACGTGCCTTAAAGTCGACAATTTGAAAGCCGAAGTGTGTAAATGAGAGATTGAAATCAATAAAATATTATACCACGGAAAACTAGATTTTCAAAACACCCGTTTTGACGCGATTTTCAATTTTTATGGCCATACAAATCAGCCTTAAATTTAACAAGAAATAAATATAGCAACTCACTCGAACCTTATTAATTTTATTATTATTATTATTTTTCTTTCTTTCCCTTGTCAACTCTATATTATACAGGCGTTTCAGAAGTGATGGTCAATAATTCTCCCACGGAAAGTATAGGCCAAAAGTTGTTGAAAAGCTCCAACAAACATGGATCCACAAATCAACCGTTGTCGAGATAGAACAAATTTTCTCCTGTGGTTCATCAGTGTCTAGGAACACATGTAATCTCTAAACTTTAAAGTAGGTGTTCAAAAGGTTGTCCTTGCGTCTAAATGCAACATCGAACTCATCTCTGAAATGAGTGGCGAATCCTGGCAGGCAGTCCTGGAGAATTCAATAAATTCTGGAATGCTGATTCAATAGCGTAGATCAGGGCTTTTGACATGACCCTACACACATAAATCCGTCGGATTCAAATCCGGCGACCTTGGAGGCCCTCCTCTACCTATCCAATGTTGACCATACCTTGGAGTTAGAAGCCGGCGCACACGTACCTGGAACACAGTCATGTATTAACCACTTGTTCAGTGGAACATCATGATAATGAAGTACAGTCCGCGCAGAAACCGCCCTCTGTATGGTAGCAAGTGTGGTCCAATTATGCGGTCTCCGAGCAGACCTACCCAGACGTTCAACGAAAAACGCTGCTGATGTCGTGACACGCGTGTTGTATTAGGATTGACATCGGCCCAAATGTGACTTTTATGGAAGTTAAAAATACCGTCACGGGTAAACCCAGCTTCATCAGTGAACAGGATACTGCTTACAAACAGGGTACTCTGTTGTTGGATCCATTTGGCAGAAATTCTCTCTAGGAGGGAGTCTACATTGTTGAGAGCTTGCACTCGCTGAAGATGATACGGATACAGTAAAATCCGACACACACTACTATGACTCAAGACATGCTACAAGGTATTCCTTGTTGAAATGCTCGGACGTTCGTGTACACTGCGTAACACCCTGTCCTCAACATCTGGTGTTATGGATCTGGGTCTAGGTATGCGGAACTCCCAGCTGATTTAACCAGACTATTTAACTCATGCCCCAAATGGGACTCAATGGCCAATCACGTTTCAATGATTTCTGTTTTACAACCAATCAGAGTCGTGTTTCACGAAATATTTATCAGTGTTATAATTACCATATTAAAGAAGGCTCCTCCTTTTTAATATTCTGAACAGGTCTGACCATTATTTTGCAGTGACTGAGCCTGTGAGAAATACGGCTACCAGATTGTATATATAGTGCATGAATGTCAACACATGCCGCATGTGGGAGTTAATATAAAAACATTTGTAGCAATTGATTATACCACCAAAAAAAAGAAACCACTGTTTGCACTTTCTTAAATGTATTTTTTTCCAGGTAACAATCCAGAAAAATATAATTGTCATATTTACATCATACGACATCGGAAATGAATTAATATACAGTTTGATGTGTTTCATTTTTTTCTCCACTAGAGAGCATTCCTATAATATTGCGTTCCTTTGGCAATAAATAGTATGATCTGGTTGCAGTGATAAACAAAAGAAGCAGATGAAGCGTGCCTATCGCTTCTCATTTGTTTTCAAACATAGCCGTTTACATTAATATATAAATATTTTAAAATAACTATAGTTAAATAATGATTTGTGAGTAAACAGCTTAATTTTATTCGTTAAATAGTCCTAACAAATGCCACTCGTGACTTCCAAATTCTCTAGATAAATTGGAAATCACTCGTGGCATTACTTATGATAAATGTACGCCTGTCGGGCTGCCTGCGGCGAGGAAAAGCTTCGTCAAACAATCGTGCAGCCTCAAAGTGCATTGCTATTCACTTTGCCATACATGAAGTGCATGTACTCTTCATTGGTGTAATGTCTGTCCATGGTGCATTTACTTTGGAAACTAATTGTGAGGCCTGCATGTACAGTACACGTAGGAAGAAAGGGAACTAGTTGCGCATCCTCAACAAACTGGTAGTCGTTCCAAAACCTTGAGATACCAACGTAATTATCCAGGGGCGTTTAGATTTGGTTACCAACTCGAATTATTGCGATATCTCGACAACGGTTGATTTGCGGACCCATGTTTATTGGAGATTTTTAGTTACTTTTGGCTTGTACTTTTCATGTGTGAATTATTGACCATCACTTCTGAAACATCCTGTATAGCCTAGTGCTTATTATGTATAATTAATCAACATTTAGATAATTCATAATTTTTATTATGTGTATAATTTAACCCTGGTGAAGTGGAAGAGAATACTTTGCGTACTTAACTCCATCATGTAAAATAGAAGAATAAAAAAATAAATAACTTTATAGAGATAGCTGTGTATAAATTTGCCTATTTCTCCATTTTTTTTTTCTGGAACTAGCGTGGCGTGTCGCGGAGCGGCGGAAACAGTGTACATACTTTTATTTCTCTAACAGCGTAGACATTTTATTATACTTTGCTTATGAAATAGAACTTTTCCTGCAACGAAAACATTTGACTTAGGGCCATGTGTGATTATAATAGCCATAACGTGGCAAATTTTCCTGACTTTTCACTCAAACTGATAGGCAAAATTAAAGTAATTTATTCTTTTAAATGAATCATTTCTGTCGCATTTTTTGTGTACACTAAGTGTAAAAGTTAGTTAAAATAGTGCATTTTATGTGCGATAAATAGACGACCACAGTTCATGGGTATTTCAACTCTTAATTTCCTAGGTTAAGATATAAATTATTACTTTATCCATATTTTTTATTTAATTTTTGAAAAGATTAACAATTTGATAGAAGCTGGCTCTAAAATTCTTCTTGAATGCGTAAAAGTAAAGTGACCATTCTTATAGACTTTAAGAAGCCCTTGGAATATAGGAGGTTAAAATAATCGGCACTAGATGTCAGCCATGCATTTACCCTCCAGAACTGATACTCATTTCTGTCATAGGTCTATCGACAGCAGGTCATGATGCCGACTGTCATAGGTCTATCGACAGCAGGTCATGATGCCGCCAAATTAATGTTAGCTTTAGCAGTTGGATTTTATGAATTGCTGATAATTTCAAATTTAATTATTTTAAATTTCCATGCCCCTCTTTCATTCCTAGTCGTACCGTATATCCTGTCTATCGCAGTCTAAGAGACTTAGCTGCTCTTTTTACATTTGGTTTCCAATAATGATCACGTAGTTCATGGTTCTCGAGTATTCTCCATTCACCTGACTGTTCGACTCTCTTTGTTCCAAAAATTTTCCTAAGAACTTTATTCTGAAATAGCCTACTCGTAATCTCATTCCTCACTTAAAATATGAGATCATGTTTCACATGTATATAACTGGAAGAATAACAGTTTTATATATTTTTAGTTTAACGTTTTTTGAAATAAGTTTGAACGAAAAGAGTTTGTGTAATGCATAATAGGGCTATTCTATGCCACCGTGCCACCTGTGAATATTTGATCGAAGAACAAGTGACTACTAGGATCATTTTGGTCTATATGATAGGACACGTTCCCGCAGTTTTTAGTTTCGGATTTCAGGAAAACCTCCGCTTTTAATAGTATGAATTCGCTCCTGTTTGGATAATACCTACCTCGGTTTATTTTAATAGGATGTACTGAGTTACGCTGTGAAACATAAAAAAAAAAGGTGACTACTAGATTGATTTAAAAATTTTCCCTTTAGGTTAACTCCTATACTTAATAGTTTTTGAGGGTCCATTTGTGAATCTAAACCATCGAGGGACCAAATCACACACACAACATTACATCAAAACAGATGCAGTCTTTACGCAGTTTTGAATGTCGGATTTAAAGTAAATCTCCACTTCTAATTGTCGGAGTTACCTCATTTTTTATAATACCTACCTAGGTTTATTTTAATAGGATATACTGAGTTTCGTTGTAAAACATCGAAAAATGTGACCGCTAGATCGATTTCTTAATTATCACTTCAGTTGAACTCCTACGCCTAATGATTTTAGAGAGTCCAATTGTGAATCTAAAGCATCGAGGAACCCACTCAAACACACAAAAAAATCAGTCCAGTCGTTTAGGAGTTTATTGACAAACACACGTACACAAGAATTATGTATATATATATATATATATATATATAAAGATTATCCGCTCGCCATAGTTCCACCTTCTACCGATAGACAAGGGCCACGCCATGGCATAGGTGGTTAAGGCAATATTCTACAAGCTGGAAGGTCGATGGTCCGAGTCCTGGTAGGATCAGGATTTTTAAACTGACCCAAATCTTCTGGCAGACACGTGGCCTTCCATTCAATAGGCGTTGGACAAACTTCGTGACTACATGAATTAGACGCATTATATTTTGAAGGAAGACAGCCACTATGTGATATATCTAAATTATTGGTACATTGCTTTTGAATGTGAGAGGTTCCTTTAGGTTGAAGTGTAAGTTATTTACTTTACAAAAAGACCCTTAAAAGTCACCGGCTCTATTATCCCTCAGGTTCATAGCCATCCCTTTCCTTAGCTGTTTTCTTGTATTATAAACCATTAACAAGATATGGACTAGTTAAGTGACAGATGATCCTCTAATGTCCACCGCTGTTGTCTCGAGGTGGTGTGCTGCCTTGTCACGCAGCGGGCCCGGGTTCGATTCCCGGTCGGGACAGACTCCTGGGTGAGGTTCTTTTTCTGGTTTTTTCCTCACTTGTAAGACAAATGTCAGGAAGCTTAGGACCCAACGGTCCCCAAAAATCATCCGGCCATCATCATCATCATCATCCTTCACTGGTGTGGAAAGCAACGGAAAGCTACCACACCTATAATTCTCTAGTAAAACTGCAAAGCATAGCATGGAAATGTTATGATTGCAGTTAAAGACCTGCCCTCAGGCAGATTTACTATGGATGGATGGATCCTCTGATAATTAAGATTAAAACTATTTTCTCGAAATAGTCATTTTTCTGCGCCCCTCTATATCATGATGGACCATTTAGATGTAGTACTTACAATGTTGGTTTCAAAATTATTTACTATTAGAAACATGTCGATACTCTGGTACTTACACTTGAGAATCAGCCTAATTTGAGGAATGAAGAAGTATTTCATAGGCCGAGCTAATAAATTAACCATTTCAGAAGAAAATAAAACAACAAAATAAATATTATTCCGGAATATTTAGGTAAAATCATAACACAAAATGTAACTGAAGAAGTCAGATTTCTCGAGTTAAAATAAAAATGTATAGATGATCATTTAAAGTTTCCATATCTCTTAATGGGAACTTTAAGAGGATCTAATGCTTGTAAACATACAGAGTGCTCTAAAATTCCCCCTACAAACTTCTAGGACTTGTAGAGGGGACTGAGTTGATAATATTTAGAAATGGAAACTATGTCCGGAAACTTACCGTTTTCGTGCTACAGCCGTTTGAAAACATGTTCATAACGCGACCACTTTTACACGTAATTTATTATGATGAGGCGTGACACAGTACATCACTTGTTTTACAATTCAACTCATTAATAACCAAAGAAACAAAATGGAAACTGAATAATTTTTCACAAACACTTTTGTTTACAGTTAATCTTAAATTGTTTTTGTCCTTTCCAAGTGATGGTTAACATTCAGATCCACTACAAATGCGGTTCGATGTGGCGACCAGCAACCTCATTGCACACATTGTACTTCCGAATGATATTTTGGTCAACGCGCTCTATCACACCTGGCGTATTTGCAGTTTCTCCTGCAGCGACCACAATTCGTGCCACCAGATATTCTTCTGTCTCTACAGGTGTCATAAACCAAACTTTCATACGACCCCAGAGGGAAAAGTCTAATGGTGTCAAATCCGGTGATCGTGGAGGCCGTGCAATTGGACCACCTCGGCCTATCCATCTTTGTTCGAATCGTTGGTCCAGATGTTCCCGAACATGAAGTGAAAATTGGGGAGATGCGACGTCATGCTGAAACCACATATCTTGACGGACGTTCAATGGCACACCCAATACTTGTTGTAGGAAGATCAAGTAGATGGAACCTGTTAGCCTGGATGGAAGCATGTACGGTCCATTCACATGGCCATCCAGAATACCTGCCCACACATTGATTGAAAATCCGTTTGAAAATCGAAGCAATTACTTGTCGAAACACGTGATGTACGTTCAGGCAATGCTTGTTTTCAATTGTTTCCAATTCTAAGTATTATCAACTCCGTCCCCTCTACAAGTCCTAGAGGTTTGTAAGGGGAATTTTAGAGCACTCTGTATAGTTAAAAGCATTGCACCAACACTGGATGTAACAACAGAGAAAATCAAGTTCTGCAAAGAGAGTGAAGAGCCACCCAACAAAAAAATCTGTGTACAAATACTGAACCACACATCCCAGCAGTATTTCGTATTAATACCAAGACATTAAATTCTAAGAGGCAACAACTAATTCACTGGCACTATCGAACCCATAGGTTCATGGCCGCGCGGACATAAGCTCTCCATATATCCATATCCTGAGCAAATGTTTTCCAATTGTTCCCATATAATCTACTTCCCTCAAATAATGGTTATTGTCATTCTTGGTCCACCAACTGGGCGTTTTCCTTCTGATTTTCCTACAAGAAGCTTCCATGCACATCTTTCATTCACCATTCGTGCCACATGCCCTGCCCATCGCAATCTATGAGACTTAAGTGTTCTTATTATATCTGGATTCCTATAAAGACCACATAGTTCATTGCTATTTAGTTTTCTCCATTCGCCTGTCTATTCATCTCTTTTAGGTCCAAAAATGTTCCTAAGAACTTTATTCTCAAATACTCGTAATCTCCTTTCCTCCCTTAGAGTAAGAGTTCATGTTTCGCATCCATATAATATAACTGGTAGAATAACAGTTTTTTTTTTCAGTTTAACGTTTTTTGAAAGGAGTTGGGATGACAAGCGTGTCTGTAATGAAAAGTAGCACGCATTTCCAGAATTGAGTCTATGTTTAATTTCTTTGTGCATCTCATTCCTATTTGTGATTATTGTTCCCAGGTATTTGAATTCAGCAACTTCTTCAAAATTTCCCTCCTGTATCATTCGTAACAAAACTAAGTTCTTACGAATTATTTTAATAAGTTGAACAATGTTGAATACTGTAACGTACAATTTTTATATATCATGAACAATACATTAATATGTAATAATTATATTGGGTTTCTGGCGATATAATTGGGTTGGCAGGCGATATAAAATATAATACATGAAACAGCTTTATAGAAATAGTTCCAACTTTTCTCGCCAGATAGCATGCTATGCTAACCAATGGACTCGACCTTGCGGCCGCTCGCGGCTTGTAAACCGAGAATCATTATAGGGAGATTTGGACGCAATATTTTTTTTACTTTTTTCCACGTAGTACCGTGGTCATCTTAAGATCGCGCCACCATCGCTATTTTTATCGATTGTTGACGTATGACGTACAAATATATCGAGTTGTAAAATGTGAAATCGAATTATATTTAAATAAATCAACGGTGGAATTGTTATGTACTGTACGAAGAAAAGTTTTGAGGTTGAATGTAATATAATATTATTGATGCATCGAAGTTAATTGTTAAATTAATTAATTATCTACAATCCGAAGGATAAAGTGAAGCTGGAAAATGCAGCTAATGGAAGGTAGGTGAATCATTACATATGGTATAATTTTTCTCAAAAATTTTTACTTCAGAAAATAGTGTTTTTAAATAATGGGCCTAACTGTAAATTATGTAAATTGCCACGCCGTATATTTTGTTTGCATCATGACATTAAAATACCCTTTAAAAAATTGTTTATAGGCCTACATCATTTATTTTTATTTCTTAACCTGTAATGTGTGTACTTATTCATCATTATTTCTTTCACAGAATAAATGAGGCTGTAAAGATCAAATCCTATGTGTGTATTTTCGTATGACAGTGATTGGGAAGTCTACACATGTATAAATTTTAGGTAAGTAAATTTTAGGTATTCAGAGTGGATCTAATGCTGCTCCCTTCGTTTTACTAACTTTGAAGTTTCATTCTTTTTGTTTAGTGTTTCTTATTAGATTA
Organism: Diploptera punctata; assembly: GCA_030220185.1. Taxonomy (NCBI): domain Eukaryota; kingdom Metazoa; phylum Arthropoda; class Insecta; order Blattodea; family Blaberidae; genus Diploptera; species Diploptera punctata. The sequence goes on from JASPKZ010002320.1 coordinate 229,895, forward strand.
AGTAATAAAGTGAGATAGCATTATTCAGAACACCCATAAGTCTAAAAATTAATCTTAAAAGATAACAGAAATTTAGGGTTAAAGTTTCCATTATGTGACAAAAAAATGAAAAAAAACTTCTGTTTACCTTTCCTAATAATTTTTAAGTCCTGCAGAATAACAGTGCACATGTGCCAACATTTATAAAAAGTTTATAGAGTTGTATTGCTAGATGGAACCACGTAGATGTGAAATCGATATGACCAACCTTTGCAATAAATTCCCCTTCCTAACCTAACTGAACAATTTACTTGCATATTATTCTTTTTAGCATCGGAACCTAACAAAATGAAATGAGTGAACATCCATTTTTGAATGTTGATTTTATTCCAATTTCACAGATACCACCACCATTTAGTAGAAGTTCATTTAAGCATTTGTGCATATGCACAACAAATCTGCATAACTTTGAAGAAATCATTGCATACATAGATAAATATTTAACAATTGTAAGAAAAAAGTTATAAGTATTGTTGCAGGTGTTTAAAATATTATCAAATGTTAGTAAAGGCAGAAGAAGTACGTAGAGAAACAGTATTTAAAGAATATACTATGGAAACTGAAGGGTAAAGTAATCTAAAGTTGAGCCAAAAAAAAAATCCAAGTCTAAGTAGATCCATACACATGTGCTAACAGATAAAACTGGATATAATTACAAATCATACGAACCGCCAACATACACAGCATATTAGAATGCTCGTTGCCAACCAGAGGAGAAATATTCCAATATTGAAGACTTATACTTAAAAAAGAAAGTAAATAAACACTGAATGGTAATAATGAAGACAGTGTAATCATTATTATTAGTTTATTTATGGTATTAGTATTCCGTTCTTTTAAGTCAAGTATTTTCAGATATTGTATTTTTTATTCAAATTTTGACTGCTTTTGAAATATTACAAAAAAAACTTAAAAAAATGTAAGTGTATACATGTACATAATACATATACAATGGTTCAGGATCATATTGTGTGAAGTCCATCTTTTCACAATTCTTGTTGTGAATGTTACATTACGATAGCCATTTGATAATAAATCAGGAATTCAATGTTTTGATTAGTAACATCTTTGGAAAATTGGAGTATGAAATTCTTTGTTTGTTTGTTTGTTTTTTTTTTTCAATGCCCATAGATATGGGACATTGACATAACTAGAATTCTAAATAAAACAGTTACTTAGAATAGTATGATCCTAGATTGTCAATATATATAAGAGTTGGGATACTTTCATTGTGAAGGACATTGACAAATATTATATATACAGTGAGTTTCACTCGACTTGCGGCCACTAGCATAGACACTGTGTGGGCAGCGTGAGTTGATGACTCAATGCTTGCAGTAACTTTTCCCACTATCGGCCACAGGTTGAGTGAAACTCACTGTATATGTAGCCTATATGTACATATGTGTATATATTTATTTTTTTATTTTATTTTTTCAGGCTCTACAGTAGGTATAAAGAAGTTGTGCTTCAAGAATATCTACAAGTGTATTGCAAGAACCCAGTACATTATAGACTATGCAGAAAAGTGGTTGTGTTTTATTAACCTTTAAGCGCCCAAGTTTAAATGGCCAGGTAGCGGCAGGCTGCCCGGGTTTAAATGTCCACCTAGCTTTTAAACTCCTTGGCTTTTGACTATAACTTTGCTTCTTCTTCTTCTTCCGAATGCAGTATTGGGTGATGATGCCCGTTCTGCGACTACAAAAACTGATCTTTCCATCGGTTGAAGGGTCTTCCGAGGTCTCTTTTGCCTTTAGGGTTGAGGTGGTAAATCATCTTTGGTAAACGGGAATTTGACATTCTCTGGACGTGTTGGAACCATTTAATCTGATAATTTTGTATATGTTCAACCATTTCCCTACTATTCCACTGCATCCTTATCTCATCACTTTTCATTTAGCTGATTTTATTAACTCATATTTTAAAATCTGTGGGGGTCACAAACATCAAACAAGATTTAAAGTGTTAAATATTATTGTAAAATCAGTGGTATTCATGGCAAAACCCGTAGTGATATTTTATATCATAGAGATAATTTTTAAATTCACGATAGTTAGCAAATAACTTTCGGGATTTTAGAGTGTTGTGAATCAGGTTAGAAGTGAAAAACTATGTATAGATTTAGGTATATTCTAACCCTCGTTTATTATGTTGCATCCGGTCAGTTTTCCCCCAAAGTAGGAAAGTTTTGAAAAAAAAAACAGGTCACATTCCACCCACAGCCCTTATTCATTCACAGTTTTGTGACTCAGAGTGAAGTTTACGATATGTCTAGTACAAAATCACTACGTTCCGCTGAAATACAAGACATTCTCGGATTGTGACAATGACAAAACGATATCAATGACAAGCTACAATCAACTGACACTTATAGCTGTGAGACACCTGACGTTTGTCAGGTCTTGGGTTCGTGAAACTAGAATTGACAGCGAAGAAAAATGTACTCTTCCCCCTGACATGACAGAATCAGAAATGTACCTTTTTCTTGGCGTAATTATTCTAATGTGAAATGACGTGTTGTGGGATAGTAAGACATAAGAGAAAAGGGATGCCTAATAATCTAAAAATAATAATAATAATTCCATGGTGCGACAGGCCTAGAAGGCCCTTAGAGCCTACCATCCAGCTTCTGGCCTCACACTCATATGTGTCAATCACAAAGGTAGATGATCATCGAGCCAGTGCATGGGTGACATGTGCTCAGCATGTCGAGTCCCCCAGCCGTTATAGCTTGTTTACTCAACCAAAAAAAAATATTTTTCATTTGTTAGACTTAACCATTCTATACAGTTTTCTTCTTCTGACTTAATTGGTGCCAAAACAACATATAGTGACTTCTGACTTAGACTTGTCAGAGATGTATTGCAACAGGCTGATAGAACATCCTGTAGACGACTCCTTGGATAGACCTAGTATATTGAGTACAGACATTTCGTGATTTGAAGTCAACTTTAGTCAACATTGGGCCAAAACAACACATACAGACTTCCGACTTAGACTTGTCACAGACTTTTCGGAACAGGTTGGTAGAACACCCTGTAGATGACTCCCTGGTCGGTAGACATAGTATATTGAGTACAGATATTTTATGACGAAGTTAATTTTAGTCAACATTGGTCGGTAGCTTTACAAAGACTAATTTGTCGTGTGTTCGGCGCGGGGAATCAGAAAATGTGTGCAAGTGAAGTGTAAAAAGTATGATGTCGGTTTGTGAATTGGTGATTGTTTCGAGGCTTATCACACAAAAACAAACATTTAATAAACGAATGCTATCTTCACATCACGTTGCCAAGCATCTGATAACCCTGAAAAAAGGTATGTTACAATAGTAGTATTATCCAGTATAATTTCAAGCAACCAAACAAGTCCGCCTGCTCAGAACCCATACGCTGGGTCTGCGGGCAGATTGAACGTACATTTTAAAACCCAGCATATTGGCTCCTGGGCATTTAAAGGTTAAAAAACAAATTTTAATTGAACTATTATAGGAAATATTTTAAATTTACAAATTTTAAAATTATGTTAATATTGTGTCATGTAAATTTGAATTCATCCTTACTTCTACCTCGTTGAGAACTTTCTATGTCTTTTATAACATTTATTTTAACATTGCAAAAAAAAATCTTAATATGAAGTGTTGGTAATTACTTAGAGAACAAAACTGATCTGTCAGTTTTAACAACAATAATTTGGCCTAACATTCAACTATTCAGCGATTTCCTGGTAGTAATGAAGGTAGGCATTTGTGTTAGGCTTACATAGGTGTGTAAGCCTAAAATGTCAAACAATTTGGATTCTTCTCGCAGTGGATATTGAGCCAGCAGCTAGCTGGTAGGCCAAGGGCATTCTCAGCTTGTTGCACCTTGGAGAATATACATATGATTTCTTCTCTAATGAACTATTAGATTTTGTAATCAAAATATAAAGTTAGGTGATCCCATTATAGGGCTTGGGGTAATAGGAAGCTAGTAAATAAATGTGCAATAGTCTTCTTATAAAATTACATATAAAATAATTAGGTTTATTGTTGAAATATTGAATCTTTAACTATGTATGTGACTGAAGTTTCATTGAGAAAATTCTGTTCATCTTGAATAATGTACATCCTGTAGTAACTATAAAATGTATAATTTTTTTAAAATATTAATTTTTTAATACAAGGCAATAAATGAATCATGTTATTTCATTTTTAAAAGCAAACAAACTAATCAAGACAAGTCTGGTTACTAAATAGAGTTGATGTGCGTGCATTCACATATGAGTAGTTCAGAATAGAGAAATGGATGCATAAGTTTTAATATTTCTTTTTGCTACATTCTTATAAATCTCAGGTATTTTTTAATTTTCATTTTAAGAACATTTGAAAACTTGTTCTTAAATTACTTCATGGTTTCGGTTCTTAAAACACACAAAAAGAAATAGCATATTAGACTCATTAGACCAGGCTCGTCAAATGGTGATGCCTTAGCATATCCATTATCCAGATCCTGTTTGATATTTCTTAATGGAAATAACACAAGAAATGTTACTTTGTAAACAATTTTGCATTTTTTATTTTTACTTAAGAAAATTGTTACAAAAATTTTGCCAATATTTTTGTTGTATAGGTCTAACATTTCCAATTACTTTCTAAATAAATAGCGATTTCCCATATTCATTATGTTCATCTAAAAGTGGAATGGTTTTTAATAAATACAAAATTGTGTAAATCATTTTAGTCAACTTACCGATTGATGAATTAAAAAAAAAATGAAAATAATTTATAGTTAAAGACATCTAAAAAGTTGGCAAAGTACTTGTAATTTTCTTCTAAAGAGAGTAAGAATATAACATGCAAAGTAGCATTGCTTGTGTTTAGCTTTAAATTTTATTTTTAAAAAGAATGGGTAAGGATAGGGTACTTTTCTTGCGATTGAGCCACCGTAGCCATGCTCAAGTAGTACCGTGGTCATCTTCAGATGGCGCAGAGGTATGAAATTGCTTCCAAAATTTAACACAGAGAGGCCACTCTATGTTGTAAACCTTGTAAATAGCAGTTGGAGCTGGTTGAGCTCGTCCGTCATAGTAGAGCTCTCGCACATAGATGACAGAACGATCAGTAATAATCGCCAATAGTATTCCCGGTAGATTATAATAAATAAATCAAACATACATACTAATTTATCTATTATTCCTCATAATTAATATATTGTCCTAACAGAGTGATTAAAACTTTATAATTTAATATCACGGGATGTGGTACCTGTTCATTTCAATTAATGCATCCGATGTTTTTCACCGCTGCCATATTATACGGCAACATTTTGTGGATGCGTGTTTCTTTGCTCTCTTGCATTGAACAGTCTATTCTGACTTTCGTAGCAATTTTTGAATTCGACTTTGGGTTGGTAAGTGCCTTAAGTCGATCATTTTTAAAGCCGAAATGTATAAAAGAGAGATTGAAATCAATAAAACTTTATACCACGGAAAACTAGGTTTTCAAAACACCACCACAGATTATCGTAATCGCGGACACCAATTTTGGAGCAATTTTCAATTCATTGTACCCGTACATATCAGCCTTAAATTTAACAAGGCAACTCACCCTAACCATATTGTTATTAATATTATTATAATTACTATTTTTCTTCCTTTCCCTTGTTAACTCAATATTGTGTAACCTATGCTTGTATCATTAATGAACATGTTAATAATTGTTATTATATGTATAATTTAACCCTGGTGAATTTGTAAGAGAGTCCCTTTCCGTCTTAACTCCATCAAAATAAATAAGTAAATAACTTTTTTTTTTTTTTTTTTGAACTGGCGTGGCGCGGCGGCTGAAACAGTGAAAATATTTTTAACTATTTAACTCATGTCCCAAATGGGAGTCAATGTCCAATCATATTTCAATGATTTTTTTATGTACAACCAATCACAGTCATTTTTCACCTCGAATTTTATCAGTTTAATTTAATCACTTTTAAATCAAGCTCCTCCTTTTTAACATTCTGAATAGGCCATAGCATTATTTTGCAGTGACTGCATGTGGCTACCAGATTGTATATTATATAGTGCACGAATGTCAGCAGATAGTGCTGTGCGGGAGATAATATAAAAACATTCGTAGCAAATGATCATACCACAAAAAAACACTGCTTCCACTTTCTAAAACGAATTATTTCCCAGGAAATAATGTTGCAGAAAAATATAGGCCTACAGTACCGTAATAATAATAATAATAATAATATTAATGATAATAATGATAATAAAATAATAAACAGTTAATTATTAACAGAAATTAAATGACAGTAATCAGTAATTGTGTTTTGTCCATAAATGTAAAAAAAAAAGCTGCGTGTTACCAAGACTGAGAACTGTGAAATTTGATGCGGCTCTCGAACATATATGGTTTCTTATATTTAGCTCTCTTGTAATTTCTAGTGAGTATTTAGGTTGTATTTTTACGGTGAAAGATCGTCACTCTTTCGACCAAGGTACTTTTTCGTCTGGCTTATCACCTTCGACCAGTCCGGCATGGGTAACCCTATCGGCAGCAATGCTACTGCCGGCATAGCTTTCAGGATCATTTAAACGCGCAAGCCACTCCACCATGTCAAGGTAAAGATACCATGGAGTATATACTGTTATAGGAGAAAAAAATGAATATTAGATATTCAGTAGTAGATTATATAAGATATAAGCAATTAAAGTGGTATGGGCATGTACGACGAACGCAAGAAGAAAGGTTGCCCAGAAAACATTGGACTTGTGTCCACCTGGAAGAAGAAGGAAAGGACGACCTCGAAACTCGTGGATGCAAGAAATAAGAACTGAAATGAGAACAAGAGGACTGGAGGACATGGAGTGGATGTATAGAGACGAGTGGAGAAGAAAAATAAAACTTTAGGCACAGAAAGATGTGTAAACGTTAAAATTCTGCATATAAATAAATAATAAAAATATTATTATTATTATTAAATGCAAACATTTTTTTTTCATATTTTAATAAGAGTGACGATGAGAAAGAGAAATTGGAGACATCAGAAATTACGCACACACCTCTATATAATACTCGGTTGTTAGAGGACGATAGTATTTTATACCTTTACCGCAAGAGGCTGGACGAAAAGTTAATTGAAAATACATTTGATGCTCCTGAAAAACAATATCAGTATATTGTCGAAAATATACATATGGCTGCTAGGGAGGCTTTGGGTGAAAAGGAAATGGATAATAAGAAAACTTATTTTTGGAACAAGGAGATTAAGAATAAAAAAAGTAAATATCTTAAATGGTTAAGCACAAAAAAATTGACAGACAAAATGGAGTATAAATAAGCACAAGCAAAGGTAAGAAAGAAGGTGACAGAAGAAAAGAATAAATATTGGGAAAGAACCTGTCAAAGAATTGAGACTTATATTGGAGGAAAAAGGTGTTCAGAGGCATGGAGAACTTTGAAAAATGTAAGAAAGCCAGGGCACAATAAAATTTCAGGGAATTTCTTTAAATGAATTGAAATTATATTTTAGCAAGCTATTGACTGAAGATCGTTTGGAATTTTTAAATGGAATTGCAGAGGAAACTGATGATCAAAACAGAACGAATATACATTTAGATATTGAGACAGTAGAGATAGCAATTGGAAGTTTAAAAAATGGAACGGCTTGTGGGGAAGGAGTACAGCTAGAATTAATTAAATATGGTACAAGGAAATTATTTGAATTGTTAATGAGCCTTTTTGAGAGATGCCCAAACGGAGAAGATGTACCAGTAAAATGGAAAATTGGATTGATATCAGTCATTCATAAGAAAGGAAGAAAGGATGAGTGCAATAAAATTACAGAGGAATCACCGTAATGAATGTTTTTAGCCGTATATATGGAAAAATAATCAAATGCTATTTGGAAGAAAATTATAAACATGAAGAGAATGAAGTACAAGCAGGCTTTAGGTCTGAGAGATCTAAAATTGATCACATATTTGTGGTAAAATAGATTGAAAAGACGAATAATAACAACCAACAAGTTCATTTCATATTTGTGGATTTAGAAAAGGCATATGACACTGTACCTTTACAAAAGTTGTGGGAAGCATTAGAAGATATGGCCATAAACAATACAATTATTAATGCAATAAAAAAATTGTATAAAAATGCAGTATCTAAAATTAAAATTGGAAAATATATATCAGAAGAAATTAAAGTAACAAAAGGCCTTGTAGCATATCACCAACATTATTTAAGATATTTGAAGAGAAAAATTATACGCTCAGACCGGGACTTGAACCCGGGACCCTTGGTTTTCTAGTCCAACTGCTCTACCATTTGAGCTACCTGAGCAAGTACCAATCTAAACGCAATTTTTTCTCTATATACGTTGTAATTCCCGCACACCAAATGCTTTGAAGCCTTTGCTTCTATCTTTGCAAATGGCGGCTCCTATATTAAGAAGACATATTTGGGAATTATACATTACATTATAAATGCCAGTACGGCTTTTTTCTATGTTCTTATTATCAATTTCATACATCTCAATGATGGATAAATAATATTTAAGATATTTATACATAAAGCACTGTCAAACTGGAGCAAAAATATGTTCAGGAATGGGAGTACCAATTGGAGATGGATCAATAGATACAATATATACACTGTTATTTGCGGATGACCAGATAATAATTGCTCAAGAATATGAAGACATGGAGTTTATGTTCAGAAAATTATTGGACGAATACGATCACTGGGGTTTGAAAATAAATTTAGAAAAAACATTTTATATGGGATGTGGAGCCGAAACCGAAGATTTGATGTTAGAAGATGAAAAGGGGTATATTAGAGGATGTAAAGAATTTGAGTATCTGGGAGTAAAATTAGATAAAGAGGATACACAAGAAAGTGATATTAAGAACAGAATAAATAAAGGTAGAGCAATAACAGCAATGATGAATAGAGTCTTATGGAACAGACTATAACCAGGAAAAATAAGTTACAAATATACAATTCAATAGTGAAAAGTATTGTCACATATGGAGCTGAAGTTTGGAAATTCAACAAAAACTTAGAACAAAAACGTATGTCGATGGAAATGGATTTCTTGAGGAGAGCAGCAAGATGTTCAAAATTAGACAAAATAAGAAAAACTGTCATAAGAGAAAAAATGAATATTGGTTATTCAATAGTAGATTATATACTGTATAAGCAATTAAATTGGCATGGGCACGTACGACGAATGCAAGAAGAAAGATTACCCAGGAAAACATTGGAATGGTGTCCACCTGGAAGAAGGAGAGGAAGACCTCGAAACTCGTGGATGCAGGAAATAAGAAGTGGAATGAGAGCAAGAGAACTGGAGGACATGGATTGGATGGAGAGAGACGAGTGGAGAAGAAAAATAAAACTTTAGGCACAAAAAGATGTGCAAACAAATAAATTCTGTATATAAATATAAATAAATATAAATTATTATTATTATTATTTATTATTATTATTATTATTATAATTATTATTATTTTGGTAATAGTAGTTGAGGCTAGGATGGCTGTGGCAGAATTACTGATAATAATATGGTGGTAACGGAATTGTTACTTGGCGCCCGCGCTTCCATAGACATCAGTCAATTCCGCCCCTTATACACAAAGAGAGTGGAACAGTACTGCTTTACAGAGATGAAAACTTCAAGGTAATTTATTCTTCTAAACGAATCAGTTCTGTTTTGTTGCTGTCGGTTTTTTTTTTTTTTGGAATAAGGGTAAAAAAATTAGTTAAAATAGTGAATGTTATGTGTGACTAGCCAATACCCGACGTGCGCCTGACAACACCTAGATAAATTAAATGTGTTTTATGTTAAGTGAATAGTAATACATAATAGTTTAAAAAACTAAAACAACACGCTTTATTAGAAACCACTAAAAAAATAAAAAGTAAATAATCTTAAAAAAGAACTAAAGCAACACTCTTTATCAAACCAAACTAAAAAAATAAATAATAGTTTACAAAACTACAGCAACACCTTTCTTAGAAAACCAGAACTAAAAAAAAAAAATAATAGTTTTTAAAACTAAAGCAACACGTTTGATTAGAAACGAAGTAAAAATGAAAATAATTCAACATTAAGTTCCAACACGCTTGGGTAAAAGTAAAGTGGTCACAAAAACAAATTATCTCCAACCATCTAGAATAAAACTAGAGTTACTATAAAAATTCTTTCACCATGAAAAGCGTGGGTGCTTCCTAATATCATGACTAGAGTTGCTAATAACAGATATGGTAAAAATAAAGTCTCTAAGACGAAAACCGTAAAACCATAAAAAAAACACCCAGCTTTTTGATATTAAAATTATTTTTTTGTAGATAATTTTTCATTCTAGATGTGTTGGTTGATTTTTTGTTGTTGACCACTTTAATTTTATCCCAAGCGTGTTGGAAATTAAAATTATTTTTTTCATTTTTTAGTTCGGTTCTCTAATAAAGCGTGTGGTTTTAGTTTTTTAAACTATTATTTATTTTTTATTTTTAGTTTGGTTTTCTAATAAGGCGTGTTGTTTTAGTTTTTTAATACTATTATTTATTTTTTTAAATTTTAGTTTAATTGATTGTCATAAACCGGAATCCCATGAAAATTTAACTGCTTACGATATTTTTAGTATCTAGGCACGAATAATATTACATTTTTTAAAAAATTATTATTATCTAACATTATTATAATATTTTTGAATATTTTAACATAGATAAATAGTTACAGTTTCGTATCCTTCTCATATTTTTTGGATAAATTACAATGTGGTAAGTTTACAAAATTGCCATTAATATCTTACAGAATAAGATAAAAATGTAAATATCTTTAAATTCGATACTATTGTAGTATGCGCTATAAGTAATACCCTTCTAAAAAAATCCTCCGGGCCGCAATTTGAACCAGCGACCTATGGATTACTGAAATTGTATACCACTATAGTCCACCGCTTTACCAGCTGAGCTACGGGAGGATATAATATTAATTTCTTACAATGATGGTTTAAAAAGTCGGTAAGTCCGCAACCTATATATATTATATATTATTTATGAAATTATTGGTCCTTTACAAGTATACAAAGTTTCAAGTCGATCCAATGTTTTTAAGTGGGTGAAAATCGTGTTGAAAAATTCCGTTACATTGGTAGATACAGGTCAAGCTAATATAAAGCGTGTAAAAAGAAAAATAATTATAAATTTACATCGTAATTATTTTTAGATACCCCGTGGTGATTACCCGGCGTTGTTTGGGAATATATTTATCCCGATATTTTTGACATAAATCAGCCGAAAGACAAAAATGGTAATTTAGAGTTATCCGTAAAAGAATACCCGCCGTGTTCTGCTACGCAGCCCGGGAATCTAGTCATCCCGATCTTCTTGGCATTAATGAGCCGAATGATAAAAATGGTTATTTTGAGTTATCCGTAAAAGATAAGCATATGCTGTCGTGGACATTTTTTGTAATTTTTTGAGATATTCAATCCTATGTACAGGGTAATTCAGAAATGTGGCTATATGTTTGATCGCATTTTGTGACGAAAATATTATTATTAAAGGAAATATGATGTTATCATTGGAAAGGGAATCCTTCAAATTACAACAATAGAACAAAACAAATCACTTACAACAACACTAAGGAAGTCACTTTATTGCTTCAAACTGTTCGCCGTTTACATCCAAGCATAATTCGCAACGCTTTGGGAAGCCATTCATTGCGTTATGATATATGTTTAGAGGAATAGCTCTAATTTCTTCCTCAATCACTAATTTCAGCATGTCGACGTCTTGAGGTTTCCGGGCATAAACCTTCTCCTTCAAATAACCCCACAACCAATAGTCACATGCTGTGAGGTCAAGGGAACGGACTGCCCATTCAATGGGGCCTTTTCTTCCCACCCACCTGTTTTGCAAATGATCATCCAAAATTTTTCTCACCTCAATTGCATAGTGAGGAGGCGCACCATCCTGCTGGAATAAACATTGTTCATGTTCAGCACTTTGCATTACCGGCAGGACAATTTGTCTAAGGATATCACCATTAACAGTCTCATCCAAAATTCTCATTCCTAAAAGTCCTTCCCATCCGATCATCCGAGGCCTTCCAGGAGGTTTGATTTTCTGCATCCATCCCGTTTCCAGAAGTCGTTTTCTCCACTTCCCCACAGTCGACGGCTGCAATGCTACGTTAAACTCACGTCTTGCGGCCTCACGATCATTAGCATACGTTATTGCCCATGCAGCAATTGTAATTTGTTGTTGCATGTTCAAGGCCATTTTGACTAATGACGTAAGTTCTACACTGTTTTGCTTTATTCCATTGTTGTAATTTGAATAATTGCTTTTCCAACGGTAATTTCATATTTCCCGTAATGGTAATATTTTCATCACACAACTCGATCGAACGTATAGTCATATTTATGATTCACCCTGTACATTAATTTGGTTTATATGTTATAGTATAGGCAGCACAAGCATTTAAGCATCCAAAAAGTTCCAAAAAACATGTTTTTTTTTTACTACAAAGGATGATTTTTAAGGGTAGAGGAGTTGAGTACTAAACTATCTTATAGCTTGAAACCTCCTGGGAAATTCCTGTACATTTTGCAAAGCCGCATCTTCAGCGGATGAATGGTGTAGTAATGCATAAAGGACAAACAGACTCTATGTGAGAATGTGATTTTTATTAAATTTCAAACTCTTTGCTATGTAATTTTGGATATATATATATATATATATATATATATATATATATATATAATATATATATAATAGATGACCAAAGTTGATACCATCAAGGATATTCTTAATTTCCTAGGTAAGAAGTAAATTATTACTTTATCCAGATCTTTTACTTAATTTTGGAAAATATTAGCACAATTTGATAGGAGCTGGCTCGAAAACTCATCCTGCATGTATAAAAGTGAAGGGAACATTTTTACAGACCTTAAGGAGCCCTTGGAATATAGGAGGTTAAACAATTGACACTAGATGTCAGCCATGCATTGCCGTCCAGAACTGATACTCATTTCTGTTATAGGCTGTATCGACAGCAGAGCTATGATGCCGCCAAATTAATGTTAGCTTTATCAGTTGGATTTTATGAATTACTGATCATGATCAGTAATTATTTAACATTAATAAGATTCATGATTAAGTTCTGTTGAGGTATTATTCAAAGTTAAAACATAAAATTATGAAATATTTACCTAAAAGGTCCGTCTCCTTAACTTTATCAGTTATTTAACTATAGCGCTTTCGGGACTAGTCCCAACATCAGCAGGATTCAAAACTGGTCAAAAGCTGATAAAAACGTAAAAATAACATACAGAACTAATAAAATTAAATAGCATAATAAGCAATAACATCGAAGAAAATAACAGTTTCAATAGCAAAAGAGTATATAAATTGACGTGTAAAGATTGCAACAAATTCTATATAGGAAGAACAAACAGAAGTTTTAACATAAGATTTAAAGAACATTTTCGAGACTTTATTCACACAGAAGGAAAATCAAACTATGCAAAACACGTTATTCATGAAGGACATCGTATGTTAGATATTGAAAACACTCTAACAGATCAGTAATTATAATTCAAAATTTAGTTATTAAAAAATTCCATGCCCTTCTTTCATTCCTATTCGTACCATATGTCCTGCCTATCGCAGTCTAAGAGACTTAACTGCTCTTTTCACATTTGGTTTCCAATAATGATCATATAGCTCATAGTATTTTAGTATTCTCCCCAGGAATCCATCAACATTAGTGGGCAAGTTAAGGGGAGAAAATGGGCAAGTTAGAGTTAGTTTCGACAAGGTAGAGTGAGAAAATAGGCAAATTAGAGTTAGTTTGCACAAGTTAGGGTGAGAAAATAGACAAGTTAGAGTTAGTTTGGACTCGTTAGGGTGAGAAAATAGACAAGTTAGAGTTAGTTTGGATACGTTAGGGCGAGAAAATAGACAAGTTAGAGTTAGTTTTTAAAAGTTAGTGTGAGAAAATCTAAGTAGACAAGAAATAAAGGTTAATTTGGACAAGTTAGTGTGAGAAAATAGTTTGGACACGTTAGGGTAAGAAAATAGGCAAGTTAGAGTTAGTTTGGACACGTTATGGTGAGAAAATAGTTTGGGCACGTTAGGGTGAGATAATAGACAAGTTCGAGTTAGTTTTCACAAGTTAGGGTGAGAAAATAGGCAAGTTAGAGTTAGTTTGGACACGTTAGGGTGAGGAAATAGGCAAGTTAGAGTTAGTTTGGACAACGTTACGGTGAGAAAAGAGGCAAGTTAGAGTTAGTGAGGCAGAGGTGATGACCGAAATTCTCGCGACACTACTAATAATAAATATGGAGAATATAATTTATATATATATATATATAATATAATCAAACACAAGCAGGGCATATAGGCCTAATATAGAGACGTAGAACACCAGGGGTACAATTGAAAAAATAGCTAATTTTGGAGTTAAGTGTACATTTTAGTAGTTAAAGCAGGTACTAATCTGAGTAGCCTACATTAGCCTACAAGTAAAAACGTGTCTGGTGCTGATATCGAGTGCCTGAAAAGAAAACTGCTAAGATAATTACATACGGAATGTCTCAACTTTGAACATAATTTACTGAAAACTGACCTTTTGTTCCTTATACACCTTGGCTTCTAAGGGTCTCAATTACATATAACTTATACGGTGTTTCAGAATAAGTATTACAGACTTCTAGGAGTTGTAGAGGGAACGTAGTACATAAAGTTTGATAAGGGAACCATGTCCGGAAACGTGCCATTTGGATGCAAAATAAGTTTGGAGATCGAAACACAATGGGCTGATATCGTTTGTCTTATGTTTCAGAATAAGTATTACAGACTTAAAACGGACATGGCCTTGGTCCCTATGTCCAGTTGGAGTAGGCCTATATTGGAACGCCAATTTTGGAAGTCTATTTCTTTCCATTCTTCTCAGATGATTTTTCCATTCTTGTTGTATCTTTCTATATCTTCATCTAAACTTGGCACTCCCAAATTTTCTCTGACTATTTGACTCATGCCTCAAATGGGAGTCAATGGCCAATCACATATCAATTATTTTTTATTTACAACCAATCACAGTCGTTTTCATCTCGATTATACTTTTTAATTTTATCACTGTAAAATCAAGCTCCTCCTTTTTAACATTCTGAATAGGTCACAGCATTATTTTGCAGTGAGCACATGTGGCTACCAGATTGTATATATAGTGCACGAATGTAACCTTATCATGGTTGCGGGAGATAATATAAAAACATTTGTAGCAATTAATCATACGAAAAAAAAAAGAAACCACTGTTTGAACTTTCTTAAACGTATATTTTCCCAGGTAATAACGTCCCAGAAAAATATAATTGACATATTTACATCATAGGACATCAACAATTAATTAATACACAGTTTGACGTGTTTCATTTTTTCTCCACTAGGATGCATTCTTACAATATTACGATCCTTTGGCAATAAATAATATGATCTGGTTGCAGTGATAAACAAGTGAAACTTAACGTTTGTCATTTGTTTTCAAACATCGCCGTTTACATCAAATATATACATATTTTAAAATAAATATATTTAGATAATGATTTGTGAGTAAACAGCTTAATTGTAATCGTTAAATAGTCCTAACAAATGCCACTCTTGATTCCAAATTCTCTAGATAAATTCACTCCTGACTTCGTGAGTCGTGAATAATCGATAATTTGGAAATCACTTGTGGCATTACTTATGATAATACTGTTCCTTTGGTCATCCAGTCTATTAATTCCTAACAGTGATCATAAGAAGCGCATTTGGCTTACTCTAAGTTTATGAGAATGTTTTTTATTTAAAATACAAATTTCACTTACGTGTTTCAGAGCAGCTTTTGATGTGACCTTATGTATATTAGTTTTGTATCTGCCCTCATCTGTTTACCAAAATGTATTCTTATTATCCCATTAATTTTATTGTATAATATCAACAAATGCTAATTATTTTTAGGAGATAGTGTTAGTTGTAGCCTGCATTGCTGACATGTGTATAGCTTAAAACATTAATCTCTTGCTTAATAACTATGTTTCTTATTCTGTCTTTCGTAGAAGTTCCAACTGAATCCTCTAAAACTTCCATGTCTGCAGAATGCAATTAACGTACTATTCTTGATTTTGATTCCCATGCTTCTACACTATATGTTATTAGTTGTTATTATAGATTTTTTTTTCATTTTAAAATTTATATTCTGTTCCCATAAAACATCATTTAATATTTATATATCATATTTATTCTCATTTATTCTCTCATTAATTTCAACATCATGAATTCCCTCTGCATTAATTATTGGCCCCAAATATAGATATTAGTTACATGCTTTTATTTTTCCCTGGTCTTCCAGGTTTCGATGGAAATAGTCTACAATGCTAAAAAAAAGTTCAACAATCAAATACCGGACGGATTTAATGAACGAAGAATAAAGCTTAGAAAACGGACTCTTCTTCAAGGAACATCGAATGCACAAGGGATTAGAAATAATAATAATAATAATAATAATAATAATAATAATAATAATAATAATAATAAATATTATTATTATTATTATTATTATTATTATTACATCAGAATTTATTTATATGGAAAATAGGAAAAGAAAAAAGTGAAGAAGGTTGGATGAATGGTGTGAGAAGAAGTATAAGTGAATTGGGACTTACAGAACAGGATGTTCAAAACCGCTATAACTGTAGAAGGCGAATTTCTTAAGTGTGACGGAAAATCACTATATTGTGGATAAATTCCAAAATAAAATAATAATAATAATAATAATAATAATAATAATAATAATAATAATAATAATAATAATTCATTATTTTCAGTTAAACAAAGCCCAAAAACTCTTCTCAAATTTTATTCGGTTCCTCATAAAAAAACTGCACACCAATGGACAATTGTTCCTTTCCAGAAATGTCACAACTTTCATCAGCTAAAACACTGTAAGCGCTGGCATATTTTTTTTTTACATCGTCCGCAATCATTTTCTTTACCTAAAGTCACATCATTCAATAAATTCATTGTGAATTTGTGGAGAAAGGTAGGTAGCATTCTTACCATTTAAATGAGGTTTTAAGCTTATATCACCGGCATCAGTTCTCCACTGAATCAAATCCCTGAAAACGCCTCCGTCCAGTGTTTTACTCCTTAAAGACAAGTCATGCAAGCCACAGAAGATAATAGTATCCAAGATGGAAGACAAATATTTCAAGTTATCCGCTGCATTATTCTTATGGCCACTTACAAGTTTTTGGCTAACAGGGGCCTCACTTAAAAACAAGCATGCTGACTGTGTGGCTTCCACATGCCAGCAGCTCTCAGAATGTTTACTGGCGAATTTCATGGATTTTGAAAAACTTCTAGAAGGGCCTCACTATGAATGGCCCTTTAACGTCCCCCACAATATGCAGGGAGAATAGAAAACAATATAAACAGAGTTCTCCTTTAAGTCTTGCGGAATACTTTAGTCAGAGTAAATACTGTTGGCTCCATCAATGCTTGAATTTCCGTTTTAAATGTTCAGCATGTTGTAACTTTCGGGTGGACTGAAGCAGTTTGTCAGAATTTTCACTTTACCTTCTTTACTCATTAGCTCCGTTCTCCCCAAAGAGTTACCAATATCATTAGGTGGACTATTTAACTCATGTCGCAAATGGTAGTCAATGACCAATCACGTTTCAATGAATTCTGTTTTATACCAATGACAGTCGTGTTTCACCTCTCTCTTTATCTATTTCTCTTTATCAGTTCCTGCTTTTGTGATAAAGAAAGCTCCTCCATTTTTTAATATTCTGAACAGGTTAGACCATTATTTTTCTCCAACAAATACATTGAATATAGCAAATAATGAATAGATTCAGTGATTTTACTGAGTTGTTTATTCAAAATATAAATGATTAACATATAATGTTGGTTATAATAGTTTGATGTGTTTCATTATTTCTCCACTAGAGTGCATTCTTACAGTGTTGCGATCCTATTTGGCAATAAATAATATGATCGAGTTGCAGTGAATGTACATAACCTCACATTTCTAATTTGTTTTCGAACATCACCGTTTACATTAACTATATAAATATTTTAAAACACCGGTAACTATATTCAAATAATTATTTTTTAGTAAAGAGCTTAATTTTATTCGTTAAATAATCCTAACAAATGCCACTCTTGATTTCCAAATTCCCTGGATAAATTCACTCCTCACTTCATGAGTCGTGAATTTATCGATAATTTGGAAATTACTCGTGGCATTACTTATGATAAATGGTGGGTAAATATACTTGTTCGGATGTGATCGATGAGGATGGAATAGGCTGGATCTGTTGCTCCTCGTCGCTCGAGCCATCTCGTTTTCTTTTCTGAATTGAAGAGAATCATAATAGAGGTCTAGAATTTTCTGGCGTACTGGCGATGCTTGTGTCCACTGGGACAAGTACTCGATAAATCGATATTATAGCATTGAGTTTGGCATGCTTAATAATAATAATAATATAATAATAATAATAATTATATATTATTATTATTATCATTATTATTATTTTATTTCTTGCTGCCGATAGGGTTACCCATGCCGGACTGGTCGAAGGTGATAAGCCAGACGAAATACGGACCTTGGTCGAAAGAGTGACGATCTTTCACCGTAAAAATACAACCGTCAAGAAATGCGGACATGGGTTCTACTGGGGTAAAGCATTAGCTCAGGATAGGGATGTATGGAGAGCTTATGTCCGCGCGGCCATGAACCTACGGGTTCGATAGTGCCAGTGAGTAAGTAAGTATTATTATTATTATTATTATTATTATTATTATTATTATTATTATTATTATTATTATTATTATTATTATATAGGATATACAAAATAGGCTAATTTATATACAAATCAGTTAAGTACCATATTCTCCTCTGTTTGTCAACCGATTTCCTTTTTTTCCTTGTTTGTTCAGTAGCTATTGACGAGCTTTAATGTTATCATTAAAACATTTTGGAAAAAGTTAGTTCTGCCGATTTTAACTGCAAAGAGTGTTCATGGAAAATCTTCATGGCGCAAGAGTTAAATTTCTTACAGAGATGCATGTGATGTACAAAAGCCGTGCCCGAAAAATTATCTGCCGTTTTTAACTACAAGGCACTAAATCCAGCGCCGAAGCTCCCATTTAAACTATAGGGAAATAATACGTGTATCTTACATGTGTTAATCACAGAGGCAGACGATCATCCTGCCAGTGTAGGGGTGACATATGGTCAGCATGTCGGTTTAACCAGCCATTATAACTGGTTTTCTCAACGTGGAGCCACTACTTACTGTAGCTACCCAAATTCCTCACGGTTCTGGGTGCTAATTTTGAATTCTATCATCCCCCATCATCAGTTACACTCCAACATAAATATATATACCTTATATTTATATGATTATTGTCTAATATAATTTAAAACTAACAATGTCTAATATAATATAAGTGGCGAGTTATTTATGATCGAATTTCGACCACTTGGCGAACACTAGTTACTATTATTAGATGCCAGTTGACGATGAGGAAAAGTTTCTCGAAACTAATCCTGAAGAGAATACAAATGGAATCGATGAGTTGAAAAGGGAAGAACTCCACTACCTTCGAAGAGCGATAAAACACGTATGCAACACAGAAATGATGAATGCTTGCTATATTTGCATCCCATGTAAGCAGAGGATCAATATTGTAATTGATCAACAACTTATCAGAGCAGCTGTGAGAAATTATGTAGTTTTTAAGGTTTTCTCAAAAAGTGGGATACTTGTTTCAACTCAGCGATTCAATTAAGAGGTGAGGTGTAAATATGATTAATTTAATGGTTGATCAATGTACACGTTGATTCACACCTTATGATCTAAGCACAAAGCAACATCTGAAAATTTACCACCCCGACAGAGGAATAATACAATACTTGTATTATTTATTATTATTATTATTATTATTATTATTATTATTATTATTATTATTATTATTACATTTTAAACCTACCCTTTTTAATTTATATATTAATGATATCCAAAATTGGAAAAGTAATGTTAATGTAGGTATAAGAATGGACCGTTATAAAATATTAAATGTTTTAATGTATGCTGACGATGTGGTTATTATTCAAGAAAATGAAAATAATTTACAGTACTCTTTACATCAGTTAAATCAGTTATGCCAAGAATATAATTTTAAAATATCAAAAGAAAAAACAAAAATAATGTCATTTTGGAGAAGTGAACATATAAGATCAAAAATCATAATAGACAACAAACCTCTGGACAAGTAACACATTTTAATTATTTGGGTTGTAATTTTACCATAAACACAACAACTGAAAGAGATTTAAATATGAAACTGTCAAGATTTCAAATGATATGTGGAACTATACATAGAACATTAAAGAACAAAACAAGAAGAGATACTAGATTGAAGTTTTATAAAACATTGGCAGTACCTTCATTACTTTATGGGAGTGAAACTTGGGTAATGACCAAAAAATTACAAAGTAGAATACAAACATAGAAATGAACTTCCTTAGAAGAACAAAAGGCTCCACAAGAATGGATCGGATAAAGAATGGAGATATAAGTACAGAGATATATCAATTGAATGATAAGAGCAAAGAATGTAGAGAAAAATGGTTTAGACATGTAGAAAGAATAAATGTAACAAGATTACCAAAAGCAGCATTTAACTACAAGCCAAGAAGTTAAAGGAATGTAGGAAGGCAAGTGAAAAGATGGTCAGAACAACTGTGAGGCGGAACAGGCAATTTGCCTAGCCCGTGAAGTGAAGAAGAAGAAGACCTAATAAAGATAATTTTATCAAATATTTTTCTGAAAAACTAATAATCTTGCCTTTTGTACTTTTCCCCATAGGATGCGCATATAAGTAGAATGGACAGCAATAGAATTGTCAAGACTGCAAGGGATAATCTACGAGGCAACAAGAATTGAAGAAAGAACAGATTTAAACTTATAATTGAAGAATGAAGAAGAGGAAGAAGAAGCACTTTTCCCCGCCGTCTATGTACCAAATATTCTATGTACTAGGGGCGATTACTTACAGACCATAGGCACAGTCACTCCTTAAGATAATGCCCTTGATACGTAATGTATCTAATGGGCGTAGATATTAAATATCAAATTCCAACATCTCTTGTGGACACTAATTGCCCAAGTTTAAGAAATAGTTGATATATGTTTTACTCACCATACAAATATTTCGGTCTCCTACATATGTTGTACTGAAATCCTGAATCTTTCTGAAAGAAATGCATTCTATCAGTACACCAAAATTTAATTAATTCTTTTCCAAATAAACTCGCCTGTTTATTTATAGGACTGGTTGCTATGACAACATATTAAGTAAAGAGTTTAACAACTAACACCTTCAAGATACTCACAAGATGAATGGTTAAGGATATATACTGAGTAACTCAGAAGATGGAGCAGGAGCAGAAATATACAGTGAAATATTTTCCCAATACATTTCACTTGGACTGGGATCAACAAATTTTGATGCAGAACTAAAGGCAACAGAAACCGCGCTACAGAATATTTTATACAGGCCCAGTATAAGCAAGAGATAGTAATATTGATAGATTCAATGTCAGCAATACAAGCAATAATTGGTAACCAACAAAACACCCCAATCATCCAGAACATAAGAACCATGTATAAAATTGTAAAAGCTCAAGGTAAACACATTGTATCACAGTGGGTATCGTCGCACGTGGGATTACTGGGTAATGAAAGAGCGGACTTCTTAGTAAAGAATCGCTCCAAAATCAGGCTGAGGACAACAAAAGAGATATCCCTACAATGAAGACAACAGGAGCTAAAACAAAAAATACATCTCAAAAGAAGAGAGCAGAATATAAAAGATCTTCAAAATAATAAATATTAATACATAGCGAAATATGCTGAAACAATAAAACACCTCCCTAGAAGAACAGCAGTAGCTCTCTTCAGATTGGAAACGGACCATGACTGTCTGGATGACCACATTCATAGAATGGGGATTGTCCCTAGAACTATGGGATGACCCTTGTGTGGAGAAAATGTTCTCCTAAACAAGAAACATTTGCTAAATTGCAGACGACGTGACCCCGAGAAAAAGGACAGAAAATACTTTGCAGGGTTTTATTGGGAAGCAAGAGGACTAATGGTGTAAACCAAACTCCAGCCATTTGAAAACAATAACAACACTTTCAAGAAATGATGTTAATGATAAAGATGCAAGTGATCCCACTAGAGGCCTTAGGAGGATCTTGGTGTAGTACGACCACCTTTCCAAACAATTAGCACGATGTCAGCCCTACGTGACGGTCATCTTTGTCCCAGAATATACGTCATCATAATCATAATCGTCTTCAAGGATTAGATCTGTTGGTCTGTTCCGACTCAAAATTGCTCACTCCATCTCTTTAAAGGTCCGCCTATATTTATTTTCCCACTCGGATTAAAAATATAAAACAGTTCTTGCTATCCTGGTGTTTGGCATTCGCAGAACATGGACTTTCCAATTTATTCTATATATTTTATTAATGTTGATTGGTTCTATGTTCAATTCATTTCTGATGTCAGTACTTCTTTTGTGATCCAATAATATATTTCCAGTTACAAAGTGGAGAAATGTCATTTCTGAAACTTCAGTTTGTGTTAATTAATCAGTGATAGTGTATTATTTTCACATCCATATAATCAGAGTGGCAATGCAACCACTCTATATAGTACTAATTTCAGTTAGGGGCTGAGTCGAACCCAGGACCATAATAATAATAATAATAATAATAATAGATTTATTTTACCTGGCAGAGTTAAGGCCTTAAGGCCTTGTCTACCACTCAACCAGGTTTAAAAAAAATACAAAAGAAAAGTCTTAAATCTAAATTACAATATATATATATATATATATATATATATATATATATATATATATATATAAACGATTACAAGTTATGAATACAATACAATTAATATTTATAATGTATTTTGATTTACTCTAAATTTAACGAATTAAATATATAATATGTACAAGATATATAAAAAAAACGAGGAAAAGATTAATGACATAGTATAAAATTAAATAAATAGAGAAAAATTAATTATTAGACAACAGGTAACTGTATAAGCGTGACTTAAAGGTGCCAAGTGTGCGGCAACCCCTGATATCTTGAGGAAGGAGATTCCAGGAGCGGGCGGAGGCTACTGTGAAGGAAGTAGAATAGGAGGAAGTGCTATGAAGAGGAATTGTTAGCAGACTGCTATCTTGTGACCTAGTGTCAATATTGTGGTAGGAGGATAACTTCTCAAATCTGGACGCCAGGTAAGTAGGAATGTAGGAATTCAGAAGCTTGAAAAGTAGCGAAAGAGAGTGCAATTTACGTCTGTCAGTAAGACGGAGCCAAGAGAGGTTATTAAAGTGTTCGGAAATATGGTCATAACGGCGGATATTGAAAATGAATCGAATGCAAGCATTATGAACACGCTGCAGTCTCTGCGACAAGGCATAGTTTAGATCATTATATATAATGTCACAATAATCGAAGTGTGGTAACACAAGATTCTGCACTAGGATTTGTTTTAACGAAACTGGGAGAAAATTCTTTAAACGTCTAAGATAATGTAAGATGGAGAAAGTCTTTTTACATATGTGTTTCACTTGTGTTTGCCAGGTTAAATTTGCGTCTAGATGTAGTCCAAGATCTATTACTGAAGAAGAATAAGGGATAATTATATTATTTATAGTAATGTTTGGAAGTGTAGATATGTCAAAGGTTGTAAGCAGTCTTTGTTGTCCCATTAGAATTACTTGTGACTTGTTAGGATTTAGATTTAGACCGATACTTGAAGACCAGTTAAAGATGGATATGAGATCGTCATTCATTTTCATCAAGCTGTTATAGAGAGAATGAGGAGGTGAATGTAGGTAAATTTGGAGATCATCAGCATAGAGGTGATAACGGCAGTGCTTTAGTACAGTTGGCAAATCATTTATGTAGATTGAGAAAAGAAGAGGTCCGAGAACACTGCCCTGGGGGACTCCAGCCGGCACGTTACGCCAAGTCGAAGATCTAGAGTTTAATGAAACGTATTGTTGACGACCGTGCAGGTATGAGTCGAACCAGGATACAGCGCTGTCAGACAAATGTAGGTGCTTGAGCTTTATCATAAGTAAGTCGTGGTCTACTGTGTCAAAAGCTTTGCTGAAGTCAAGTAAGGTTAAAGGAGTCAATTGACGTCTGTCCACGGCTTCACGAATATCTTCGGTAATTTTTAGCAAAGCTGTGGTTGTGCTATGACCAGATCTAAAGCCGGATTGATAAGGATCAAGGAGGTGATTTTCTTGGAGATAATCAGTCATTTGCTTATGTACAATATATTCCAGGGCTTTAGATAATGTCGGAAGGATGCTAATCGGTCGGAAGTCATTACAGTTAGTAGGTGTACTTATTTTTGGTATAGGCCGAACTCTAGACTGTTTCCATACAATAGGGAAGATAGAAGTTATAAGGGAAGCATTGAAAATATGAGTCACTGTGGGTAGTATAATGTCAATGATTTTATTTAGCATTAAAATGCTGATGTTATCTGTTCCTTGCGCATTGGATTTAATCCGCTTGAGTGCTTTTTTAACGTCTATAGGCGAAATGTCGTAAAAGTAAAATTTATCTCTTCCTATATGTGGGGATGGGGATAAGTCTTTAAGAATGTCTATTTTAGTCTTGTTGTCTGGAGGTGTCATGGGTATTGAGGTAAAATGTTCATTTAAGTCATCTACAGAAATGTCTATAGAGTCAGTTGAGGGATTCAACTGTCTAAGTCCCATTGCACGGAGATTTCGCCAAGTGTCCCGTGCACTTATTTCAGGTCCGATTATACTGTGGGCGTGTCGTAGTTTGGCATTACGTATAGTTTGTGTAGTTGTGTTTCTAAGTTGTTTGTACAGTTGCCAGTTCTCGTCATTTTTATGTCGTCTGTATGTTCGGTATGCTTTGTCTCGTTTTGACATAAGTTCACGTATTGAATCATTCATCCAGGGAGCAGGGGAGCGGGAAAATCGTCGGGTTTTTACTGGTGCATGTCTGTCGTATAGTTGTAGTATCAGTGTATTAAATGTGTCTACTTTTTCATCAACTGATCTAAGATTCCATATTGAATACCAAGGTAGTTCTAAAGCGTCTGATTTTAGTTTAGTATCGTCTATGTTTTGTAAATTTCTGTACGTAATCAATTTAGAGCGTCTTTTAGGACATTGGAGTGAGTATTCTACGAATACAATGTCATGAGCAGATATGCCAGGAGCAGGAATTTGTCCATATGACAGTACTTTCTGTGGATGTGTAGTCACAATTAAGTCCAGTAGAGTGTCGGAAGTAGCACTATGGTGTGTGGCAGAGAGAGGAACAATGGTCATATTAAAGCTTTGGAACATATTTTTAAGTTGTATGGCTGGTGAGTCAGTCTGAAGAAGATTTGTATTAAAATCGCCTGCGACAATAACGTGTTCATAATGAGGCAATGAATCGTTCAGAGCGTTTTCTAGATCCGAAAGGTGCCCAATTTTTGGAGGTTTGTATACAATGCATAAGAGACATTTTTTTAGACTGGCTTGAATTTCTACGAATAAGAACTCGGGGCGAGCGGAATATACAGAAGGGGACTTGTGGACAATTCTTGGATTAAGCTCATTTGATATAAAGGCACAAACTCCTCCACCTCTTTTATCTATTCTGTCATTTCTGAGCAGTGTATATCCGTCTAGGTGAACAAGGGACGAAGGTATGGATGGGGTGAGCCAGGTTTCCGAAATTAAAATGGCGCTCAGTCCAAGAGATGAAAATATGGTTTCAAACTCATCAAAGTGGGACAGAATGCTTTGTGAATTTACGTGAGCGATTTTAAGTGATGATTTATCAATAGAAAATGCATTCCTAAGTAGACTGGTAGTTGTTTTTGGAGGGGATGGTAGGGATTGAGGAATGTTGCTACCTGTGTTAAAAGCTGTCTGCACAATAAGAGGGTGATTGGAGAAGGTGAGTGAGTCAAGGGTTGCAAATAATTCATCATTTGTCAGCTCAATGTTGCCAATAGCAGAAAGTAAAAATAAACTATGTACTGTAATAACTCTAATAAAATTAAAATAATTTAGCTAAACAAATAACTTAAAAAATGAAAATAAAACAAGTAAGTTGTCCTAAATAAAAAATAATAAACTTAAAACTTACCTAAATTAGAAATAAATTAACAATATAATTGTTAGCAAAGAAAAGACAAATAAAGTAAACATATTTTACACTCAGGTCCTATCTAGTTGATATCCGTAGAAGATCTAATTTTGCGTTTTTCGCCATTTACTTTGGCTATGACGGCACCGTCCATTGTCCATACATTTTGAATACCGTATTTTTGTATACTGTCTTGTAGCAGGCGGATAGCGACACTTCGTTAGGTCCTCGCGAACAGTGACCCCACTTCCTTTCAACTTTTTCTTGCTTAGAAAAACTTCACTGCGCTTGCGGTAACTAACAAATTTCACTATTATAGCCCGCGGTCTTTCTGCATTATTAACACCAACACGGTGACTTCTGTCAATGTCTGTCACTGATAGATCGACACCAATTTTTTTGGCCACCTCGATGGCTTTCTGGTCAGTGTCCTCTCCGGCCTCTTCTTTTACACCAAAAATTCTGAGGCATTGACGTCTCTGGTATTGTTCTAGATCGTCTAATTTATTTTCCAACACCTCAATCTTTCTGTCTTTTTCATCGAGGGTCTTTTTCAGATCCTCAATTACTTTAGTGTTGTCCTCGATGGTCTTCTGCAGTTCCGCCACTACCTGGTCCCGCAACATGGACACAAACACCTGCAGAGTGCCGGGATCCTGCAGCGCCTCTTTCACCACACGTTTCACTGCTTCCTCCGTAGAACTTGTCGAATCATTGTTTGAATTACGTGTGTTTTTACCCATGTTGTTAAATGTACACACTTTTGACACTAACTAATATAAATTTAAACTTAAACTGACTACGAATATACAACTTTAACTATGAAATAACGAAGGCACCTGCTGAAAAGTAACTTAAAACCTGGAGCGTAACTTGTGCGTGTTAGTAGCTAGCCGCCATGACACATGGTGCCGCCAAATGGTTTAGGCAAGTTTAAAAACTTTGAACCCAGAGACTCAAGCCCTCAACTTCATGGCTTGTAACGTATTGTCTTAACCAACTATACTACGGCGCATCCGTATGTTCGGCCCTAATTTAATTCTAGTGCAAATGACAGTCTATCGTAAGTAGAAGAAACATGTTTTAAAAACGCTCAAATTTTTGTAGCAGTGTGTAAATAACGATCTGAGGAATATATAGGATGTAACAGGACCTCAACGACAACCTTTTAGCAACTATAGGTCGTACAGAGAGGCTTATTTTTGGTTAAGAAACATAATATTTCATATTGTCAAACATATTATATTGTTTACTGTTGGTACTGTTGCCAGCAAGTTTCTGACATTCAATAAAAACAATTATACAAAAAATAAATGTTAATAAAAGTCATATTCTAACAGCTTAAAATGTGTGTTCAAACAACTACCCCATGCCTAATTGATACCGTCGCAGCAACGACCGTACAACTCCGTCAAGTATAAAGGATTCTGTCTGTTGTGGTAAAACATATAATTCTATCTATTTTTGGTTTTTTACAGCTGCTGCCGTCTTCCCGTGCCAAACCTCCAAAGCCTACGATCTTGGGCATCTTTAATGCTTAACACTCTTGCTTTCATTGCTATCTTAATGCTTTCCTTCCATGTTAACTTTGGTCTCCCTTTTTTCTTCTTTGTGGTCGGTTGCCATTGCTATAGATGTTTCGGCCATCGCTCATCTTCCATTCTTAAAATATGTCCTAACCATTTTAATTTGTAATCCTCGATTCTTTCAAATATGATTTATTCTGCTTCCATTATGTTTTTAATTTCTTTGTTTGTGACACGTTCTAATTTTGACTTTCTGGCACTTCTGCGTAACTAATCCATTTCAGAGCCATTATTCTATTCTTTTAGTAACATATCATTCATTCTGTCAATTTAGGATGGAAAAATCCAAGAAGCAAGTCCTCCGGGTCCTGAGTCTGAAGACTTTCAGGCTCGTAAAAAATCCTTAAGCTTGAACAAAGAAGCCTCTAAAGCAAAATTTGCCGATCTCAAACATCTTAGTAATACCTTAGTTACCTTCTAGATGTCTCATTGAATCAGTGTCTTGACTGCAATGCCACCTATGACACATTTGGGCAAATAAGGTAATTAAAAATTAACTTGGTCTATAAACTGCTTTCAAAGCAGAGGCTATGGCTTAACAATGGGCTACGCCATTATTCATCATCAATCAAGTGAGCTTTTGTGGTAACTCGAGATTCATATATCGTACTCTGACATGCTCAAAAAAACTAGGATGTATTGCGCACCTTCATCATTGCGCAGAACTCATAAACGATGTGTTTGGAAGTATAATATGTTCCTTAGCAAAAACTAATATTCTACATAAGACCCATGAATTTCTGATATATGGGTGAAGTGGGGGAGTGTCCTTTAAGGCTGCGGAATTTCTCGGTGGAACGGGTGTATTCGTTAACTGCAGTAGAAGTTCTTTCTGAATTGACCGACAAATCGATTTGATATACGAGAAATAGATGAGTTTAATAATAATTAAGATAACCACGTGTACAAATATTTTTTTCTTACTAACTCTTCATCTAACTACAAAACCAAGAGCCGCCAACTGCTTAGTTTATGTTTCAAGATTCATAGACTGCCATTTGCACTAGAATAACCACATGTCATTCTTCTTCTTCTTATTGTCTCAGCCCGTGTGGGCCTTAACCTCCTCTATGGCCTTTTTCCATCCTTCTCTATCCATCACCAACTCCCTCCAATTCTTTATTCCAAATTCTTTCACATCTACTTGTATACAATAACACCATCTTGTTCTTGGCCTTCCTCTTACTCTGGTTTGTTGTTGAGACAATCATCACTTTCCTTGTGATATGTCCTAACTATCTCAATCCTTGACATCTTATATGCGTCTCCAACTCCAATTCCTTATACACTCGTTGTATCTGGCTTTCCATCCGTCCTGTGTTTCAATTACTCCGAAAATATTTCTCAAGATTTTCCTTTCAAATACTGCTAGTTGCTTGCTTGTATTTTTATTTAAGACCCATAATTCGATATCAAATGTTACAATGAGTCTTATTAAAGTTTTATAAATAAATTTATTTCTCTAGATATTATTTTGTTTTTAACAATATTGTTAAGAGTGAATAATATGTCCTGTTAGCCAGATATATTCTTCGTTGTACCTCATTTCTTATATCATTATTTGCTGTCAATATTGACCCGAGATATATAAATTAATTTACCTTTTCAAACTTATATGTACCAATTTTGACTTCTTTACATGGTCATGTTGTCTTTAGCCACACGTTATAATCGCTTAAAAATACATCCAAAGAGACAAGAAAATGAAATGTTTTATCAAGAGAGCAAGCTCTATACGTAATTGTGTTCTAGCAGGTTCTTATTGTAGGAGTCCTGGGTTCAACTTAACTTTGCCTCCGCTTTGGGCTTCCCTTCAGGGGAACGAAGGGAAGATTCAAAATTAGTTTTCACTCGAAATAAAAATCGTAAATTAACTTTGAATAAAATCTTGCTATTTTATTTACAAATGAAGTTATTTTGACGTTCATGAAACTTGAATATACATTTTCACATTCATCAGTTAATACTAAGACCGTTACAAAATGGCGGTGATGACTCAACTGTCATACATCAAATTACTCAAAATCCTTTATATTTCTAGCTGAAATTAACTGCACTTAGTTTAAATGCATGTGGAGTCAAACGATGCACTTTTTCTTCAATTATAAATGAAATTATGTTCAATTTTATTAAAATCATGGACGACCGTTTTTATGCAGGTCTTATCCTGATGACATCTTCTCTTTTGATTGAGAGATATTTCATTCCCACAATCCTTCATTTCAAATTATGACATTCAAATCTGATTAGTCAAGAACTAGGCTTATAAGTAGTATTGGTTGACTCATATATAAGTTATCCAATCTCTTTAAAGTTAATGTCAATTGATATTTTTAAACTCCTTTGATATTCTTAACTGATTCTACAACTTCTTAGAACCACAAAATTATTCTCAACAATAAACTTTTCAGTTACCATTTTTATATGACGTAAAAAGTATGAATTTCTCAATATTGATACTTATAATATGTTAAATTATGCCTATTGAATATAAAAATTAAAATATTAAAAGTAAAGTAAAGTAAAGTAAAGTGATCCCACAACAGGCCTCAGGAGGCCTTTGGGGTAGTAGGAGGTTAAGGCTCCCACTTTTTCTAGACAATCGGCACTTGATGTCAGCCGGGTTGTCAGCCCTGCGTGACGGCCGCCTTTACCCCAGAACAAGCGTCTGGTACTCATTTCCGTTAGAGGCTGAGTCGACCCCAGGGCCATAGTGCCGCCAGAGGGTTTGGGTCAGTTTAAAAATCCTGACCCCAACGGGACTTGAACCCTCAAAAAATATATATTAAATAAATAAAGTAACCCCTATTATTGTTAAGTATAGGTAAACATCCGGTTTACTATATATTATTAGGTTGAAGTATTGTGTCAACACATTGCAATTAACTAATTGCCTTTTATCTCTTATCACGTTCTACTCAGCAAAGAGATCGAATGTAGTGGCCATTTCATTTAGTGATGTGTTGATAATAGCACGAATTAGTCGTATTTTCTGAAGAACAATATTGTTTTACTTCAAATTTAATTTGAGACCCATTGAACATCTATAATATTATCAAATCAATAATCTTTCTGTATATTCGAGTAAGCCTTGTAATCCAGTAGGCCGTGTGTGTGCGTATTTAAAGTGCCCAGTGCAAACGGAACTGGTATTAAGTTTTAATGAATTATGAAATTTTGGTGAAATTCCAAACTAGTTTTCGTGTTGAAGACCGATGACACCACAATCAGTTTGAGATCAGCATTTCGTTGATAGCTTATTGGTAGAAGTTCTGTAATAAAATAGCGATGTCGAATTTTAAAAAGAGTTATCTCTCTCATAATGAAACCGGGAGTATTTAGTAGGCCTTGGTTAAAAATGTTATCCACAAATTGTGTTCCTCAAGCCAACTGCACATTCATAAATATATTCCTGTTGAATATATCGGTATCAATATGTTTGGGTCATTCACTTATAACAATGTGACGTGTTCAACTGTGGTTATTGAGAATGCTTAGTTTTGATAAGAAACCCAACCGGATGTATACCGTTTTGGCGCTACAATGACAAGATTGAATAAAATCTCCCATTATCTTACTTATTCGATTAGGTGTCGGGATTTTAAACAGAGTCTTACGTTCCTTTCAATTTAAGGGCATGTTTAGTTCCAACTGCACATTCATAAATATATTCCTGTTGAATATATCGGTATCAATATGTTTGGGTCATTCACTTATAACAATGTGACGTGTTCAACTGTGGTTATTGAGAATGCTTAGTTTTGATAAGAAACCCAACCGGATGTATACCGTTTTGGCGCTACAATGACAAGATTGAATAAAATCTCCCATTATCTTACTTATTCGATTAGGTGTCGGGATTTTAAACAGAGTCTTACGTTCCTTTCAATTTAAGGGCATGTTTAGTTCCAATTG
The DNA here is from genome assembly GCA_030220185.1 of Diploptera punctata. Taxonomy (NCBI): domain Eukaryota; kingdom Metazoa; phylum Arthropoda; class Insecta; order Blattodea; family Blaberidae; genus Diploptera; species Diploptera punctata. The sequence continues at coordinate 261,699 of JASPKZ010002320.1, forward strand.
AGGTTCATAAAACCAGTTATAACGGCTGGAGCAGCCGATATGCTGACTCATGTCACCTCTATACTGGCTGGATGAACACCCACCTCTGAGATTATATTTATATGAAACCAGATATAATAAAATAGTAAAGTCTAGTACACTGCGATGGTCAGGACATGTAGCATGAGTGGAGAGTGAAAGAGGGGCATAGAAGCTTCTTGTAGGAGAACTAGAAGGAAAACACCTGTGGTAAACCAAGAAGGAGGTGGGAGAATAACATTAACAATGATTTGAGGGAAGTAGATTATACAGGGGATGACTGAAAAACATTAGTTCAGGATAGGGTTGTATGGAGAGCTTATGTCCGCCGGCCATGAACCTACGGGTTCGATAGTTCCAGTGAGTTTGTTGTCCTAGTACCAGAGAAAATGGGATGTATCCTACGTAAAATTGGTTATTTTAACATTACAGGCATAGGTCATTTGTGTTTTCTTTAGGACTTTTAACACGTTACAAGTTAATCTTCAGTCAAGAGATATGCTGACTACATGCTACTCCTATACTGGCTCGATTATCGTCCACCTTTGCGATTAACATATGGACGTAAGACCAGTCAAGAATCTTCTGGTCCCAATTAATCAATTAATTTTTGATGTGTTGGGGATTGGCCAGCAACAATTTATCTTGGTGGAGAGGATGCATCCAGGCAGGGAATGACAACAGTTTAATACGCACCATAGGCTCAACACAAACACACAATAAAACACACCCCAAGGATTGTATGGCCGAAAAACTTAAGCTTTTGTCCACACACATAAATAAATTAATTAAGCTAAGAAAGGAACACTCTTCAGCAAAACAAATCTAAAAACTCACACACATACAAGCACATAAAGAAAAGGGTCAAGACGCCGAAAGGTCGTCGGAACCAACATACACTCAATGACACTACCGAAATCCTCTGAGGTTAGTCTTTTCCTACCGCCTCAAATGTTGCTGGTTATGCCGCCAGTAGTCAGTGCTCTGATAAACCTCCGCTACTGATAAACAACATCCAGCCTTCGCGAACCAGGACGTAATCACCATATGTATATAGTTACTACAGGGCCCCTGTATACGCTGTCGATCTCCCATCTTTCCTATGTCAATAAGCCAGGTAAAAATTAGACTATCTCAAAATTAAGAATCTAGTTTGATTAAATTGCGTTGCATCAGCTTTTACTCTCCTAATGTCGAGATATAAATAAATACCTTGCTGGTGTTGAGACCACTTTCGCTCAGGAATGATCACTAGCACTTGTTTCTAGAAATCCATCAGTAGGTCTACTACATCTTTATGTAGAAAATGAGTTTGACTCTGTCTGTCCTTCATCGACTCAAAAACGACTTGGCCGATGTGAATAGTGTTTTCGCCATCATTTAGAGTTTTTTTTTCTGGGGCAATTAATTTATATAACACATTACGTACGTACTATAGGTCTGGAGCTAAAAATAAAAAAGTTCATCTGTGCACTGAAAACGTAGCTTTTTGGACGCTTAAATGTCTTACGCTGCCTAAACCATAACAAATACACCAAATTAATGTACATACAGTTGAATATCTAAAAAATATACAAGAAAATCCGCGACAGCATATGTCTATCTTTTACGGATAACTCACAATAACCAATTTTGTCTTTCAGCTCATTGATGCAAAGAAGATTGGGATAACTCGATTCCCGGACAACGCCAGGTATCAGAGCAGAGCAGGATATCTTAAAATAATTACGATATAAATTTAAGATTATGTTTCTTTTTACTTATTCAACTAAATATAAAATCCATTTAATTTACTTAGGCGTAGCAGCTAGTTTTGCATAAAAATTGTATATATGAGACCTGGAATTTCAGATTATAAACAGAATTCACATGACATCAGATGATGATATTTCACAAACAGACATTTGGAATCTTAATTTTTGTCATCAATGTAATTCCGAAACAGCACTTCTTCCGATATGGGTTCCTTAACAAAACTTCATCACCAAGACCCTTATACAACTTTCAGAAGTGTATAATACGATTCCTGAATTATTTTGTGGTCTATATTATGGTGTGCTTTAAGGCTGAAATGTTTTAGATCAGTGCATTTTTTTAGCAAGTAACTCAACCAAAGTGATATTTATACATATAATTGATTCTCCTTCTAAAAACAGTTTTATTAAAATGTCTATTTATAATTTTGAAGTGAAAGCTAGATGCGTACATTCAGCTATGAAACCGGTATTTTTTATATCAAAATGTTTTGGACTGATATATTTTAAATATCATCGTCATGAAGGAACCGTTTTCAACGAACTGTACATCCCTCTATTGATTTACAATGCTCTTTTATTGGTGATTGCAGATTCTGTATACTTATTCTATGTAACGAATTGGATAAGAGATTCTATGCATTCTGTCGTCAGTTTTAGCATCATTTTGCAATCTCTATGCTCCGTGGCCTGCAATTTAATTGCCATATACATTTCTCTGATGAAGTCAAAAACTGTGCTTGTTATTTTCAACAAGTTGAACAGTTTACATCATTTTCTAAAACATTCGTGTTCTACATATTCAAAAATCAAAAGGAATTTAATTTTACAGATTGTTCTATCGACTTTGGGCTCAGTAATATCACTAATCGTTTCATGGCAAAGTGTTGGAGGTCATATGTACTTCATACACCTATATTTAACGTTCTTTATAAACGAATCCTGTAATCTGGCGATGGAAATGCAATATCTAGGATTTGTTCAAGTTTTGGAGCAACATTTTGTCAACGTGAATCGCTTTTTGTTGACATCTTGCAGGATAACACGGAAGTCAGTTGTAACCATAGTGAAGTACCACGACTGTTTGTGTGATGTTATCAATATTATCAACTCTACATACTCATTATTTGTGTTACTGAACGTGACAAAGATATTTATGTCATTATCTGGTATACTTTTCATCGTGCTCATCAGACAGTACACTACAGAGTTACAAAACTACGTGGGGTTACTCAACACAAAAAACCAGGTTGGACCTTGGTGTATGTTATTAACAGCCAAACTTATATTTATGGTTATAACTTGCAGCTCTGCAACACAAGAGGTAAGTCTTTCAACTTACTCTTTATATGAGAGAGAGCATAGAGTAAGCCTACAAATAGGAAATGGTGATTCTTTATCATTTTTGTTACTATACTAATTCCGAGCGAAGTTCCAGTTGTACTGTAAACAAATTTACTTAAGGTGTGACTTCGCCGACACCATCTACTGGGGAAACGCCCGACGTATAGCGTCGGCGCTTTACGCTCGGCGTGATACTGGTTTTACACCGAGCATATATCGTCCTTCCAAGTATTGTATTGTCAGTTATTGTGCTCTGTGGTCCTTCATTCGTCTTTTTTTCTTTTGTTTTTCAAAATCAGCTGATTGATTACACCGGGGATCTCTATGAGTACTGAGTATAGTTTTTGTAAATCGAAAATGAACTTATGTAGTTCAACAAGCTTTACCTCAAAAAAACTAAGTTCATAACAATTCTTTTAATATGTTGAACAATGCCGAAAACTGTAACGTACAATTTTTATATATCATGCATCATGAATTAATATTTAATTACTTATATTGGATTTTCTGTAGGGATCATAAAGTGCAGACGATATAAAATATACACATGAAACAACTGTATAGAAATAGTTCTAACTTTTCACACCAGATAGCATGCTATTAGAAATCCTCTTCATATAGTACAGAACTAGATGATTTGTAACAAAACTAATTAAAATTTCGTCGTTAAATTTGCTGAAGTTACAAAATAAGGGTTGTTTTGCCGACATTTTGTCATAAAATATTCGTTTGTTTTTAGCAATTACACCAATAAGTACGGATAATAGGTGTGTATTCTTTGGAAACGCCGGCAAATTGCGTCCGGAATTCAAGTAGTTCAAACACATTACGCATCACATCAGCGTAGAATTCTCGCGCCAGCGCTCAGCGTTGCATTCAAAAACAAGGGAGTGATTAAACGACGATTTGAGCTGGCAATTTGCGTCGTAGATAAACCATAGCTTTATACCCGCCATATAACTAAATTACGTACGAAACTGTCAACAATAGAAACATTGTTCGTAGGCAACATCATACAGTATATTACATGAAATAAGACTGAATACAAGGTAGGATGTACCAATAATTTGGAAATTCCTCCATTTCTTATTTATTTATGACAAAAAATTATATATGGAACTATCTAATCAGACGATTACGGTTTTTTTTTTTTCCATGATGTCGATAGATATCCTTTATTTAAAATTTCATTGCGGGCATAATTTATGTTCAAAGATGATTTACCTATAAATTCTACTGTTATCCTCAAACGCTAATGTAGAATATTTTCACTAAACTGATTGAAAACATTCCAAATAATTTGTTTTTCTTCGCTTTTCAAAGCTTTTCCTTTTGATTCTTTAAAAGTTGTGTAGCAGAAGTAGCTATTTTGAAACAATTGAAACTCTAATGAATTCTGCATTGCGCATGCGTAAGGATTACACAAAGAAATGCTTATTTAAAATATATTACAATTGTAATTAGGCCTACATATTTTAAGTCTTGCATATAACTTACATAGGCATGTGCTAGAATTATATTTTTATTACCTTTATTTCGGCTGTTAGAGAGCGAATTACATTTTCTTACACGCTTAAAGATAAAAACATTATTCGACCCATGAAAACACAGTCATACATCTGGTTTGTTTACATTACAACTGGAACTTAGCTCGGAAGAGGTATATTGAAACTCTAAAAACTGTAGATCTTATTTTTACTTAATTTTATATATATATATATATATATATATGTATGTATATCCATCCATCCATAGTAATTCTGCCCGAAGGCAGGTCCTTCACTGCAATCATAGCATTTTCATGCTATGCTTGCAGCTTTACTAGGGAATTGAAGGTGTGGTAGCTTCCCGTTGCTTTCCACACCGGTGAAGGATGATAATGGTGATGATGATAATGATAAGGATGGTGATGATGATGATGATGATGGCCATATGATTTCGGGGACCGTTTGGGCCTTAAAGTTTTCCTGACATTTGTCTTACAGGTGAGGAAAAACCTCGATAAAAACCTCACCCAGAAAAACTGCCCCGACCGGGGATCGAACCCGGGCCCGCTGCGTGACAAGACAGCACGCTACCTCGAGACCACAGCGGTGGATATATATATATATATATATATATATATATATATATATATATATGTGTGTGTGTGTGTGTGTGTGTGTTTCAAAATAAGTATTAAGACTTCTAGGAGTTGTAGAGGGGACATAGTAGACAAAGTTTCGATAAGGCACCCATGTCCGGAAATTTACCATTTCGGTGTAAACTAGGTTTGAATATCGAAACACAATGGGCTGATATCGTATGTCTTGTATTTCAGAATAAGTATTACAGACTTCTAGGGGTTGTACTACAAGTGTGGTTCCACGTGGCGATCCTGTTTGTTGCACAAAGTATATATACATACACACGCCCCACAAGACCTGATGCGTGCTTAATAATTTCTGCTGCCGCCAGAATTCGTGCTAGATCTTCCTCCGACTCGACAGGTATAGTACACCCCTAGAAGGCTGTAATAGCCTACTTGTTATTCTGAAACGCAAAACACACCATATCAACCCATTGTGTTTCGATCTTCAAACTTATTTTACATCGAAATGCTACGTTTCCGGACATGGGTTCGTTATTAAAACTTTATCTACTAAGTCCCCTCTACAACCCCTAGAAGTCTGTAATACTTTTTCTGAAACATCGTGTATATATATATTTTTTTTTTTTGCCATCCAGTTGGGTAAATGCACACTTATTTCCTTGACTATTTAACTGCCCAAATGGGAGTCAATGACCAATCATGTTTCCATGGATTTTGTTTTACAACCAATGACAGTCGTGTTTCGCCTCGATATTTATCGAATTCTGTTTACCAAAATAAATAAAATAATATTCTGAACAGGTCAGAGCGTTATTTTGTAGTGACTGACTCTATAACAAATACGTTGAATATAGCAAGTAATGAACAGATTCCTTCGAACTACACATTTGATAACTGCGTGTTCAATAATTGTGTTTTTAAATAATGTTCTTGATAATTTGTTTCCTAAAAAATTAATTAATAACCTATAATGTTTGTTTTAATATACAGTTTGATGTGTTTCATTTTTTCTCTACTAGGGTGCATTCTAACAATATTGCGATCCTATTTGGCAATAAATAATATGACCATGTTGCAGTGAATAAACAAATGAAACAACCATACATTTCTCATTTGTTTTCAAACATCGTCATTTCCATTAAATATTTTTAAATATCTATATTTAAATAATGATTTGTGAGTAAACAGCTTAATTTTATTCGTTAAATAGTCAACAAATGCATCTTCAACCATACAATCTTAATTACTGTAATTTACAAACAATTCCTTGAAAATCAAATTATTGTTACTTTTCTCTAAAACTACTCGAAGTAGTTATGCAATTTTCAAACACTTCATTCACTATGTGATGAAATTTCTTCTGTAGCAGATACAGTAAAATAGTTCTTTAAAAATCACGTTCGTCTTCATGCTGTGTTGTCTCGGAGGAGGCCCTGGCGTTGAGGATCACTCATTCGAGGAGTATGTGTGTGATCCCTCTCCCGACAGGTGTGGCGTGCACAAAAATACGTATAAGGTGAGAGATTAAACCAAGTTAATGGAATTAAATTTTCATCAATATTTTATATAAAAAATATATTTTTCGAAATTAAAATTTATTCATATCCTGCATTCAAAACATTGCAGGTACAACAATAAAAAAACTGCGTGGGCAGATTTTTATATTATTTTGATTTATATACAGATTTTCAATGTTTACATATCTTTCCGTGCCTAAAGTTTTATTTTCCTTCTCCAATCGTCCCTATCCATCCACTCCATGTCGTCCGGTCCTCTTATTCTCATTCTAGTCCTTATTTTTTGCAACTACCAGTTTCGAGGTCTTCCTTTCTTTCTTCTTCCAGATGAACACCATTCCAATGTTTTTCTGGGTAATCTTTCTTCTTGCATTCGTCGTACTTGCCAATGCCAATTTAGTTTCTTATACGTGGTACAGTCATTAAGTTTTGAGACTGAGCGCATAGTGGCGCTATATTACGCTATAGCGCATAGGTGGCGCCGTGGTGTGGTACCTTGTCAGTTAGTTTCTCGTCCCAGCAAGAGACAATTGAGTGCATCCACTGCAAACAGAACTACGGTCTTTGTTGTGACGGTGATTTGAATGTTCATGTCTGAACTCGAGATGTCACTGTTAGAGCAACATCAAGTTCTGTCAGAAATTAGGCAAGACCGCTGTCGAAACGTTTCAAATGATGCAGTAAGTTTACGGTCAGTACGCATTGAGTCACAGTGTTGTGTTTAGGTGGCACCGACGTTTTTTGCAAGGAATATACAGTTTGGAAGATGACGTGCGTACTGGTCGGGCCACAAACAATTCGAACGAAACGCAAGATCGAAGAAGGTGTGGTGTTGGTGCGTGCTAACCGCTCCGAATCAGTAGACGATCTGGCAGCAGTGGTAGAGGTCAGCCATGGTACTTGTTACAAAAATTCTGTCTGATGACCTGGACATGTCTCGTGTTACCATATCCAGCACAGTGTGCCAGGAATCCTGTCGCAAGACCGACGTGTTGATCACATGACGATTTTTTTTCTCTTTACTTACTCGCATCAAAGGAATCCTACGTCGGCGTAGATTTCATTCTTCCGAAGAGGTCATGACTGCCACAAGAGAAGCCATACGGGACCTTCCTACGAACATCTTTCAGCGGTGCTTCCAACAGCTATACCTACCACTGTTGGCAAACGTGCATGACGGCCAAAGGCGACTATTTTGAGGGAGGGTGTGATTCTATTAAAGTGTACGCCTAGTTATCGGCATCTTGTAAGAGATTCAGATTCTTGTGGGTGCCTATCCTCAGGCGTAAAGTCTCAGAACTTAATGACTGTACTAGTATCTTATATAATGTACTATTTAATATTTAATTATTTTTTTCTCGTATGACATTACTGATTTATTTTTCAATTTCAAACAACTTGCTGCTCTTCCCAAGAAATCCATTTTCATCGACATAAGTTGTTGTTCTTAAGTTATTGTTGAATTTCCATGCTTCAGCTCCACATGTGACAGTAATTCTCACTATTGATTTCGTTTTTGACTTTTACTTAGGAACTTTGTTATAATTAGAGCGCGGAATTTTATGAAATTTCATGTTTTAAACTATAAGTCGGAGAGCATTGCGACAAAGTATCTTCACGTTTTATGAAGTGTAGAATTGAATGGGATCAAAAACAATTTCATATTTCATAATATTTTGACAAAAAGTTCATATTTTAGCAAATATTTCATATTGCTTCATATTTTCAACATTTAAAAAAAATATATTTTTTTTTCCAATAACACTTCTAGGAATTTGTTAAAAATATTTTTTGAAGTGACTGTACCTCTGTAAGTTATTGACATTGTAAATCGTAGACAAGTGGAAATTCTCCAGAATTCTTTTCTGGACAAAACAAATACCGTTAACCGGCAATAACAACAAGATGAGTCAAGAGATGTATGGGGTTTATCCGTAACTTGGCCCACTGGAACGAGAACATGATGAACTGATGACAGATTGATAAGTTTAAGGACAATAGTAGATTAGTGACCACCCACTCTTACCTAGGCAATTTCTTCACTTTGCTTGTGTACAGACATACTTCTTGTTGCTACTAGTGAAAAACAAGATGCCAAAAACTGGAGTTCGCGATTGGATTTCAGCATTTAAATGCTACACCACGGATGGTAAAATAGTGTTTTGCACTTACTGTAGTAAAGAGGTATGTTCATTTTATATTTCAAATATATTTAAAATAACTAAATAATATTCTTTCTTTGCCTACATTTTATAAATTGCAATCTCTTGTGTCAAAATTAAATTGTTCCTATAACTCGATTTTTATAGGTATCAGCAAATACCAAAAATAAAAAACCACAACTCAATTATAATTAAATTTAATGTTATTGTTACATGTACATATATTGAAGCTCAGTATATTTATGCAATGTAAATAGCTACCATACCAAACTGTACATAGTCTCAATTTTGTCAGTCCTATATTTCATGGAAAGCTTTCTATTTTGGTTATGTATTGTTTCTTGGATTTCATAATTAAATATAATTGAATAAATAATTCTTTTTTACATACGTATATCAATACCAACAACTAATTTAAGGTAATTGCTACATATACAATTACTGGAAGATAAATTATATTTGAAATGTTAAATTAATAAAAAAACAATTACTGGAGTTTGATATCTTTATGCAATGAGAATAGTAATCATGCCAAATTGTACCTAATCTAAATGTTTAGTGCTATATTTCATGCAAGTCTGTTTGTTTTGGTTGCTATGTTTTGTTCCTTGGATTTTGAAATTCATAATTAAATATCAATGAATAAATTAATGGATTGTTGGATTTGTTTTATATATATATACTCCAGTAGACATGATCTATTTATTAACAATGTTTCAAATCGTAAGCATGATCTTTCTACGCGCATGGAATTAATGAAAAGCTAATTAAAATAAGAAATATAGTGAATATCTTGAATTTTTGAACCACAAATAAGGTCTACTTGTCTCATTTACATGCTGTTGGATCCTATATATTATACCGAATGTGTGTATATGAAAATATATGTAATAACGTTAATAAATAATAGCTTCATAATATTTTCGTGTTACAATTTTCATATTTTTCATATTTTCTTATTTTCATTTCATATTTTGGTAAAATTTTCTTCATATAAATCCTCGCTCTAGTTATAATAAATGTTCATCTCTTTGATTTCAGGCCAATAATACAGCTGTATTTGTTCACAAGCTGGCAGTTAAAGTAAGAAACCATGGTGTGAAACAGGAGGTAGGTACTCTTCATTCTAAAAATCTTACATACAACATTTATAATTTACATATGGACAGAGAGAATTTAGCTTATCCATTTTTTGCACGTCACTAATTAGTTGGTGAGTCATTTGGCTACCTTAAGAAAGTCATGGTCTTAATATATTTTAGCATTCCATACAAAATTGAATATTGAGAATTGTTTCCTAGATATTGCAGGCCTATTATTTGAAGAACAGTCATCTTCAGGGTGTACAAAAAATTTAAAATGCAAACTGAAACTGTTGAAATAGCACGATACTGAAAACCTAGGTAAACACTTACCTCTAACTATATAAATAGACAAATAATGACAAATGACGGAAATTTTGAAGAAGACACTGAATTAAAATACATAAAAACAATAATTACAAACAAGAATGAGGTGAATGAAGAAATTAAACATAGGCTCCATTCTGGAAATGCATGCTGATATGCCATTATACATTACAGGGATTCTTATCAACCCACCTTCTTTCAAAAAAATGTTAAACTGAAAAGACATAAAACTGCTATTCTCCCTGTTATAGTATATGGATGTAAAACATGGAGTTTTACTTTAAGGAGGAGAAAAGATTTCGAATATTTGAGAATAAAGTTCTTAGGAAGATTTTTTTGGACCAAAGAGAGATTAACAGACAGGCGAATGGAGAAGACTACATAATAGTGAGTTATTTGATATTTATGGGGAAACTAGGTATAATAAAAAGAGTTAAGTATCTTAGACTGCAAAGGGCGGGACATGTGGCACGAATGGGGGAATAAAAGAGGGTCATGGAAACTGCTTGTAGAAAAACCAGAGGATAACCGACCAATGATGAGGTGGGAGAATAATATTTGCCATAATTTGAGGAGGTAAATTATACATGGATGATTGGAAAACATTAGTTTAGATTAGGGACGTACAGAGAGAGACCTTACGTCCAAGTGGACATAACCCTGAAATTAGGATAATTTCCCATGTTATTTGTCATGAAAGTGGTAAAAGGAAGCCTTTGGAAATTTCAAAATAATTATGGAGACGATAGTTACTATGAGGTAGTTAGTTAGGCCTATATAAATATAATTATACGACATGTGCTGGTACGAGTTCCCATGGTGAAGTATGGGACTGGTGTTCACCCAGCATCGTGAGGAATTTGTGTATCTACAGTAAGTAGCGGTTCCATGATGAAAACAAGCTATAACGGCTAAGATACACTACATGCTGACCACATGGTAGCCCTATACTGTTCGACCACCTCTGTAGTGCATGTTGCACCGTGTAGTTTCGTGTAGGCTACATAGTACAATATACGGATATTCACGTCAAAAAAGTAGAAAAATAAAATTAATTAAAGTATAGAAGGAAAATAAACTAGAAATAGTTTTAATTATTTATAATGTACTTTTGTCATTTAATTAAGATATTGAATAAATTATTATTCTATCTATCTTCGGGTTTTTACAGCTGCTGCCGTCTTCCCGTGCCAAACCTCCAAAGCCTACGGTCTTGGGCATCTTCGATGCTTAGCCCTCTAGCTTGCATTACTGTCTTCATGTTTTCCTTCCATGTTAACCTTGGTCTTCCTCTTTTCTTCTTTCTGTTAGGATGCCATTCATATAGTTGCTTCGGCCATCGCTCATCTTCCATTCTTAAAACATGTCCTAACCACTTTAATTCCTTTTCCTCAATTCTTTCAATTATGCTTTCTTCTTATTGACAATTCAATTAGACAAACAGTATTTAGAGGTATTAACTAACTCATTAGATGTATCAAACCGAAGGTTCATGATCGCGCGGATATAAACTATCCATACACCCCTATCCTGAGCTAATGTTTTCCAATCATCCCCTGTACAATTCACCTCCCTCAAATCACGGTGTTATTCTTCCACATCGTTCTGCCGCCTTCCCTTTGCTTTTCCTGCCTCTCTTTTATTTCACATACATACCACATGTGCCGCTCGCAGCCTGCGAGATTAAATTGTTCTTATTAATTAACTAACTCACTGGCACTATCGAACCCGTAGGTTCATAACTGCGCTGACATAAGCTTACCACATATCCCTATCCTGAGCTAATGTCTTCCAATCATTTCATGTATAATTTACTTCCCTCAAATTATAGTTAATGTTATTCTCCCACTTCATTCTTGGTCTACCAACTGGGCGTTTTCCATTTGGTTTTCCTTCAAGCTTCCATGCCCTTCTTTCATTCCCAATCCGTGCTACATGTCCTGCCCATGGTAGTCTACCAGACTTAACTGTTCTTATTATATCTGGCTTCCTATAAAAATCATGTAGCTCACTGCTATGCAGTCTCCTCCATTCTCCTGTTTGTTCATCTCTCTTTGGTCCAAAAATTTTCCAAGAACTTTGTTCTCAAATACTCGTAATCTTTTCTCCTCCCGTAAAGTAGGAGTCCATGTTTCGCATCCATATTATATAACTGGGAGAATAACAGTTATATATTTTTTCAGTTTTTTTAGAGAGAGAGAGAGAGAGAGAGAGAGAGAGAGAGAGAGAGAGAGAGGAGAGTGAGAGAGAGAGAGGAGAGAGAGAGAGAGTGTGTGTGTGTGTGAGAGAGAGAGAGAGAGGTTAGGACAAGAACCCCTGTAATGCATAATAACACGCATTTCCAGAATTGAACCTATGTTTTAATTTTCCTGAAGGAAAAACAATAAAGTAAAATTCAGGCATCGGAAATGAGATTCCTACGGGCTGTGAAAGGTTGTACAAGAGAAATGAGAATGTTAGAGAGTAACTCACTTCTTCAACAAATAGAGGAACACTGGAGGAGGAAGATCGGTGGGAAGACCAAGAAAGAGCTGGCTGAACAGATGTGAGATCGGAACAGGCGAAAACCTAATCCGCGAAGGATGATGATTAATTTCTTTGTGCATCTCATTACAGTTTGTAATTATTGTTCTCAGGTACAATTGTTCTTATTTCAGCCGGTTTTTCATAAACATTATGTAGCTCAGTGTTATGCATTCATCTGTCTGTTCTTCTCTTTTCGGCCCAAAACATTTTCATAAACACGTTTTCCTCTTTTTTGTGTAAGATATATCAGCATAGTGTATTACATATTATGCAGAGTATAACAGAGACTCAACTGCAACTTTCCCCTGAAGAAGGGCTGGCGCAAAATGAGAAGAAGAAAAGAAAGCTAGTAAAAAAACATGGGTCCGGAAATTTATAATTACCAGAATTATTCAAACTTTTACGCATGATAATACTCACCTTCTCAGCACACTGTAAACCGCTGATATTATACTTTATCCTTTCACACTGTGTATTACGAATACAGAAAACTCACTAGAAAATAATTTATGTGTTATAAATGGCACCGACCTTTTGAAGGTCTTGACCCAGAAATTTAAGTGCTTATAATGAAGTTTTGAGTAACTGTGTGTTATGGCTAAAGAGACTGTTCCTCTCTCTGCGTTTATCTTGTATTAATTTGTTTGTAGTGTATTGATTTAATTGTTGAAGTGTTAATTTATATTGTGTTAATTTGTTTATTTGTAAGTAGATTTATTAACGACGAAGAATATTCAATCACAAGTAAGAAGCATAAGTTTCTCGGTCTTAAATTCTTGAAGTGTTCTTTAGTGTATTGTGAAGTTAAAGTGTGATGTGCATAGGTGTTATATATTTTAGTGTAGTGTGAACTTGTGTGTTACCAATGGCGTGTACTAGTCTATTGTTATGTGTTACAATTGTGTCTTTTTTTTACGTGCTAGGTGTTTAATGTGATCTATTATGTAGGATATTTCTGTAATATCGTGTAATAGGGGAATCTGGGTTTGACGGTCTGCGTGTAGTATGATTCTTAAGGCTTTATTTTGGACTATTTGTAGATGCTTAATGTATGAAGCTGCTGCGTGTCCCCAGGCTGGACTGGCGTATGTCATGATCGGTCTGACAAGTGCTTTGTATAAGTTTGTTTTGTGTTTTATTGTAAGTGTGCGTGATGTAAGTATTGGAAAGATGTGAGATATTCTTGTTAGTGCTTTAGTTTTCAGTTGTTTGATGTGTTGATTGAATGTTAGTTTTTTGTCAAGAATGATCCTAAATATTTTATTGAGTCTTTGTATTCTAGGTTTGTGTTGTTTATATGTAGTAGAAGTGGATTTGGTCTTCTTCTTGTGAATGTGATTGCTTGTGTTCTCTCAGCGTTTAGTCTGATTCTCCATTTGGAGAACCAGTTGCTGATCTTGTTTATGTGTAACTGAATTTTTCTAGTAGTGTGATGAATGTCATTGTGTGTACAGTATATAGCTGTGCCGTCTGCATATTGTGATATTTTGGTGTGTATTGAAGTTGGAAGGTCTGATGTGTAGATGTTGTATAGAGTAGGTGCCAGTACAGATCCTTGGGGAACACCAGCTTTGATTGGGTACCAGTTAGATTTCTGTCTGTTGTAAATGGTTCTAAATGTACGTTTATTTAGAAAGGAATGAATTAGTTTGATGTAGCTGTCTGGGATTTTATGCTGTATTAGTTTATGAATTAGACCTGTATGCCAAACGGAATCGAAAGCTTTTTCTATGTCAAAGAAGACTGCAGTTGTAAATTGTCTTTTTAAGAATCCAGTCGTAATGTCGTCCATGAGTCTAGTTAGTTGTAATGTAGTTGAGTGTTCTGATCTGAATGCAAATTGTGTCAAAGGTAGTATCTGAGTTACGTATGGTTGTAGTCTTAAGTATTAGTCTTTCTAATATTTTGCCTATGTGGTCAAGTAAACTAATTGGTCTGTAGTTTTGAGAGAATATTGGATTTTTTCCGGATTTGAGAATTGTAGTGATGTGAGCTTGTTTGAAAGGAGCTGGGAAGTATTGTAATTTTAGTGCGGTATTTAGAATTTTAGTCATATGTACTAAGCCTTTCCTTGGAAGTTGTTTCAATGAGATTGTAGTTAGTCTGTCTTGTCCTGGGCTTTATTATTGTCTAAAGAGTTGATAATTTTCTTAATTTCGTTAGTAGTCGCAATTGGTATATGAAATGTCTTGGGTGCGTTTAAATAAGTTCTTGTTTGTCTTCTAATTTTTTGCTTGAAACTGTTCATGATTGTTGTTCCTTGTCCTTGATCTGAATTGGTTTTCTAAAGTCTCTGCAAATGCACTTGCTTTGTCTAGATCGCCATATAGTAGTCCGTTTCTACCATGTATGGGTCTGTTTCTAGTCGTCTGTCTGTGTGTGAAATTTTTAATTATTTTCCATGTTGTGTCTGTCTCAACTGCAGTCATTAATTCTTTATTTAGTTGTTCAATTTTATGGTTCTGTATATGTAATTTTATTCTTTTAGAGATTAAATTTAGTTGATGTTTGTCTTCTTGTGTTCTTAGACGTTACCATTGTCTTCTGATTTGTCTTTTATGTTGTAATAGTGCAGTTAGTCCAGGGATGTTATGGTGTGTCTTGTTTTCTTGTCAATCTAGTAGTAGTACAGTTGTTGTAAGTTTGTAGGAGCGTATCTTGAAAGGTTTTAGTGACTAAGTCTAATTCTTCTGTAGTGTTTATCGTAATATTTGGAGTTAGACTGTCGTTCAGTTTTTGTCGGAATGAAGCCCAGTTTGTTGTTCTAGTAATGTAATTTCTAGTCTCAGATCTTATGGGATGTATGTTAATTTCCATGATTACTGCGCTGTGGTCAGAATTTAATTCATCAAGAACGTCAATATAGTTTATGATAGATCTTGGTTTTGTGATAAAAATATCTAATACGTCCGGTCTATGTCCCTGATAGTTGGCTGTAAAGGTCCTGTGACTTGATAATAGTTGTCGAGTCAATGTTGTAATAATGTTCTGCCTTTTACGTTTGTAAGTCGTGAGTTCCATGTTGGGTTTTTTGCATTAAAGTCTCCTCCAAATATAAAGTTGTTGTTATGTTTAGTTAGTATATCTAGTTCTCTAGTAGTTAAGGAGTTTCCTGGCGGTATGTATATAGCTCCAATAGTAGTTGTCCTGTTCAATGAGTATATGTCTATTGCTGTAATTTGTATATTAGTCAGTCCGTGAATAGTTGTTGGAGAATGTTTTATAGTAGATTTAACTACTACTGCTGTGCCGCCTTGTCTGTTGTCTCTGTCAGTTCTGTAGATGCCATAGTTTGGTATTCTCCAAGTGGTATGTTTCTTTAGTTTCGTCTCTGAAATTAAGGCAACGTCTATGTTCAGTCTAGTTAGTAAGTTAGTAAATTCCAGAGTTTCGTTTCTTATTCCGTTGGCATTCCATTCTAAGAATAGCAATGGTTTTATTATATTATTAGGTTTAAGGTCCATTTTGGGTTAGTGCAGTGAGAAGAGAAATTATGGTGTTAAGTAACTGTGGATTTTCTAACACTTTTTTAATTTGTGAAGTTAAAGCTTCTATTGAATTATTATTATTGCTTGAGTTTCTCACTGCATCTGCTGTAGTAGCACCTCACTGTATCCACTATAATAGCATATACCAAACTGATCAGATACGACTAAGTAACGTGGTCATGATAGGAAATCATCTGCGGGTGTTAACAAATATTCAGGCGAACAGCAATTTTATTTGCAACATGTTTCCTTGTGTAATGATTGTATCTAGAGTTTAGAATTTTTGTCCAGCTATCAAGGTATGCTGTCATGCACTAACATTCATAAACATTTGAATAAAGAGGCCTCTAAGCAAAATTTACCGACCCTCTTCATCCTAGTAATATCTTAGTTGCCTACTAGATGTCTCATTGGGTTGGTATATTGATCGCATACCATTCATGACATCTTTAGCAAAATAAGCGTAACTAAATTAACTTGGTCTAGTAACTCTTAACAAAGGAGGGGCTAAGGCCAAATATTGGGTTTTTACGCCATTGCAGATAGATATGTCATATTTAATTTTTGGGGAAGCCAATGAAAGCTCTGAGGCTATGTGATTTTTTGCGTCATAGTGCGTTTTGTCGTACTTACAGCAATGGTGACCATGGCTGAAAGTTCAACTTCCTACATTTCGGGGTTGCCAACCTAAATAACTATACTGTAATATTACATATTACAAATCACGTGCGGGAAGTAAAACCGTTATGTATACCACGTACAATGTAGGCCTATATACAAAAATATATCCAAAAGGTAGTGTTAATATACATTGGCCTTATATGAAACAAATCACGGCATTTTAAATTAACTGAACTTTATTTGAAACAATGTAAAGCAATAAATACGGACTTTCCGCCATTATATGACTGATTGATGTCACGGCCTGCTGTAGTCTCAACTAATAAACATTGCCCACACTGTTAACGTTATTCAGTTGTTTACAATGAACGCAAATATTTCCAACAAAGATGCTATTATTTTACCATTATTTATTATTTTGAAAACACCATTGCGCAAAAAATAATATACAACGCACGTTTGTGAAGTGTTTAGCAGAATTTCGGAAAATAAAAACTCGCTATCGCTGAGTTTTTAAACATTTCTTCGCTTCTGTAAAAACCACCTCCCAACCTCGCATCGTAATATGCTATTGTTTACATAAACTTAATTATTTAATTGAAAGGAATTTATTGAAGAGAGAGATAAAGTCTTGTGGTATTAAATTCATCAGGTAAAATTAATATTTCTTTACTATTTGCAGCTTGATCGCTTTTCTCTTCAACTCATTCATCGGAAAGTTGAGCTGACGGCCTGGGGATTCTTTCCACTCGATTTCACACTCTTGTATTCGGTGAGATATCAACAGACACTTGTCTTCCAATAACTTACCATTTCCAGCCATTCTATAGAGTCTTCATTCTAAGATGCAACCCTAGTGCCTGGCTACCGCTCGTCGCACGGATCTCGTATGGCAATCTCACCAAATAAATATAATTAGCTGTGAAAATGATTGGAATGGAATAAAATCAATGTTTGTGTTGTTTATTCCTTACCTTATAACAAAAGGTTTTCAAAATTATCTACTTCAACTTCAATACAAAGTTCAAATCGGCGAAGAAGATTTTGAAACACGCTATCCAATTCCTGCCTTGAAATGCTGGAGTTCACAGTTTGAATATTTTCTTTATGTTCCTCTATTGTTATAAATAAATAAACAAACAAACAAACATTAATTTTTATATATTAGATTATTTACACAAAACATCAATACGAGTATAGCTCGCGCATTCTAAATTTCCCTGTCCGTGACGTCACTGTTGTACTTGGAGAAACAAGAGGCGAATTGTTACTATTGACTAACTTAAAAATATCGATTCATCTGTTATTACTGAAGAGGCAATTCAAATGTGAACTTGTTCTCAGAAGTGATTCTAAGTTAACATAAACTTAGAAATAAATAAGTAAATAACTGACTGCAAAATTATCGATTGTAGCACAAGGCAGGAACTATCTAACACGGATGCAAACTACAGAGACAGCGTTTTCTTTCAGGTCTATACTAGGAGTTGGAACATAGTGGGAGAGATAGCACTTAATCTATAAACGACAAATAAGCAACAGTCCCCAACCGTCAACTAACAATGTGCGAAGTGTATACGAATTTTTAATATTTTAGTGAACAAAGCTTTGCTATCACGGTACTTGTCCTTCGTTGGCGAAGTAGTTCATGAATTGTTGTCTTACTTGTTTAGCGAGAAATAATACATCTCAAGCGTTATGAAACTTTTGTAAAGGGGACATATTGGAATTCTCTGACGTTAAACCGGGTCAGATTGTCCCATTTTATATGTTTTCTGAGCCTAGAGAATCAGGTGGAGCGTAAGCTTCACGTATAGTTGACATTAAATAACTATACAAAGCACAAGTTAATTTACTATTTTATCAATATGTAAATTAATAGCAGTTCAGATAAGTTTCTTCATTCTGAGATAATTATGTCAATCAAGCGGACATATCTTCAATTAACTCGATAAATTAATATGAGAATAAGTTTTTTATTTTCATTAATCACTTTTTACTCTAGTCCCGCGCCGTATCCGAGTGGTTAAGGCAGGAAGCCTTGGCGCAGAGCTACAGGACTTGCGCTGGTTCGAGTCTCCATGGGAGAAATATTCTCATGGTATTTCGGCCAGTATGGGACCGGTACCCACCCAGTATCGTTGAGGCATTTGGGTAGCTACAGTAAGTAGCGGCTCCAGGTTGAGAAAACCAGCTATAAGGGCTGGGGGACACTGGCTGGATGATCATCTACCTCTGTGATTGACACGTGTGGATGTGACGCCAGCAGCCAGATGGTAGGATAAGGGCCTTATAGGCCTGTCGCGCGAGGAGTTTTTTTTTACACTACATAACACATTTTTCCTTTCGCAGTCAAAGCGAGCATATCGTCGTCCGAACTCAACATAATCCAAGAGCAAATTGGCGCATGTTAAAGCATACCGCACTTGTATCGTGTGGTGTTGCAGGAAAATTTTCCGCAAAAGTATTCATCATGCATACTTGTTAAATTTGAATAGAGAGGAAATTACTGATGACTATAAGATTGGATTAATCTACCCAATATATAAAAAAGGTGATCCTATGCTTTTGTCAAAACTATAGGGCAATAACACTACTGCATATGACTTATAAATTATTTTATATTTAAAATGATTATCGAATGCAGAAACAATAATTGAAACTTATCAATGTGGATTTCGTCAAGGAAAAAGTACAATAATTGATCAGATATTTATATTAAGACAGAGCCTGGAAAAAAAAAAAAGAGAGAGATGGAGAGAATATAATATACAAACGTATAATTTATTTATTGACAACGGATTCGCATATGACAGTATTAATAGAAAAGAACTGTATTAGTAATGGAGGAATTTAAAAATACCAGAGAAACTTATTAGGTTGGTTAAGGCAACAATGAAGAATAGTCAGTGTCTGATCAGAATTAAAAACAGAACTTTTTGAATCCTCGGATGAATTAAGACAAGGAGACTCACTTTTATGCATAGCGCTGGAAAGAGTTATTAGAAATGCTGGCATTCAATTGAGATGTACAATATTCCATAAATCAGTACAGATAATGCCATATGCAGATGATATTTATATTATCGGCAGGTTCGAAAATGATGTAAGGAAAACATTTAAAGCATCAAATAAAGCAGCAAATAAAATGGGTCTCCAGATAAATTAAGAAAAAATAGATCTGTAACGAAAATAAGAAATATAAAAGAGAGAAACAACAAAATACATGTGGAGAATTTTAAATTCGAAAAAGTTGAAAGTTTTGTATATCTGGGGACCCAAATTCACAACTCTAATGAGACTAAAGAGGAAATATGTAAGATAATTCACATTCCAATAAAAGCTGTTACTACAGAATGATACAATATTTTAAATCAAAATATCTTACTTTTAACACAAAAGTCAGATTATATGACATTAATAAAACCGGTGCCAATGTATAGAAGTTGCTCAGCTCGGAATTTTTAAAAGGAAAATTCTGAGAAGAATATATGGACCCACTGAGGAAAGAGGAAAATGACGAATACAATACAACGAGGAATTATTTCACTTGTATAAATCACCAGAGACATCGTTGCAGATATTAAAATAGCCAGATTGAGATGGCAGGACATATCCAAAGAATTGATAATGATGAGAAATTATAAAAAGAATAATGATGGACCATCCAGATGGAAGAAGAAATTGGAAGACCTGAAGCTAGGTGGATGGATGGTGTTTTGAAAGATATCCAAAGATTTAAATTTCGAAACTGGTGGGCAGTTGCTAGGAATAGAGTGGTCTAGCGGAGAGTTAGGGAGGCTGTGACTCGACCCGGATTAAGCCAAAATATGATGTTGACTTGTCAAGTTTGAAGTTATGTGTGTAGCCACCTTAATGAAACAAATATGACTTTGACTTAAAATTGTTTTTTTTTTTTTTTTTTTTTTCAGATTATTGGAGCTGTGACGACATACCTGGTCATCATGATACAGTTTCAGGTTTCTTCTGAGTGCAGCAGCCAAACAAATTCAACTTCATAACAAAAAAAAAAAAGGAGAAGAGCAAACAGACCTTTCACATATTACCAAATAGTTTACAAAGCACAGTAACTACATATTATACCCCCCACATGGAAATGCCCAAGGCCCCCCTTACATTTTTTTTCTAGGGAACATAATTAGAAATAGATTTCACTATTATTTATCTCTTAATTAATTTTTAAAACGCTGCAAGCTAGAAATAAAGATAAGTTTCTTACCTAACATTAAGTACCAAAAATTGTTTATTTTCGTTTTTTAGTGTTTATATGATAGAATCAATGAGCTGATCACGAGTATGTAGTTAGTAAATTTAATGGATTTTAAATTATGTTGAATTTGCCACTTTTTTGTGGCAATCATAGCAGTTTAAAGGAATCAACAAAATAGACATATTCCTACAAGGCTTCAATATATTTTTATATTGAATTAGTTATTATATATATCCACTGCTGTGTTCTCGAGCTAGTTTGCAGGCTTGTCACGCAGCTGGTTCGGGTTCGATTCCCGGTCGGGACAGGCTCCTGAGTGAGGTTTCTTTACGGGATTTTTCCTCATCTGTCAGGAAGCTTAGGGCCCAACGGTCCCTGAAAATCATCTGGTCATCATCATCATCATCCTTACCATTATCATCATCATCCTTCACCGGTGTGGAAAGCAAAGGGAAACTATCACACCTACAATTCCCTAGTAAAGCTACAAAGCATAGCATCAAAATGCTACGATTGCAGTGAAAGTTTTGCCCTCGGGCAGAATTACTATGGATGGATATGTATATATATATATATATATATATATATCCACTGCTGTGGTCTCGAGGTAGCGTGCTGCCTGTCACGCAACGGGTTCGGGTTCGATTCCCAGTCGGGACAAGCTTCCTGAGTGAGATTTTTTTCCGGGGATTTTCCTCACCTGTAAAACAATTGTCAGGTAGCTTTAAGGCCCAAAAGGTCCCCAAACATCATCTGACTATCATCATCACAATCTTTGACCAGTGTGGAAAGCAACAGGAAGCTACGACACCTATAATTCTCTGGTTAAACAGCAAAGCATAGCATGAAAATGATATGATTGCAGTGAAAGACCTGCCCTAGGGCAGAACACTATAGAATAGAATATATATATATATATATATATATACATTACACAAAACGTAGGAACAGTTTGTTAATTTAGTTTCAGTTCTGTTGTTATATTAAAACAATCATTGTTGTCTTTTGAATGAAACAAGTCATTACAGAGGTTGTAAATTGCCAACAGACACATTTTGCTATGTTTGTGACATTATATTGGATCTAAACAAGCGAAACATAAACTTGTGTTTGGAACAAAGTTTATTTTAATGTACCAGTTGGAGACCAAACAGTTGGAAAGGCTCCTCATTTGTCTTGCGATAGCTGTCGTGGAACAGGAAAGTATATGCCATTTGCAGTTCCTCGAGTATGGAGAGAGTCTATAAACCATAATGACAACTGCTACTTTTGTATGATGGACATTATACATTAGAAGAGTACTGAGAACAGAAAAAAAAAATTCCACATCCTAGCATGCCATCATCTGTGATAAAATCAAATGTTTCCTACCTCCCTACTTCTAAGTAGATCGTGATTTCGAGACCATAACAGTATCATCTTCAGTACAATCTTTGTGACTGATTTTATGTCGATCAGAAGAAACACTTCTTCTTCCCTCTGTTGGTGGACCGATGAACCTCTGGATCAGGTCAGGATTCGCAGGAATTTCGAAGTTCAAAAGTTTTCTTTGTTTTTCTGAATGTGAATTTTTTCCCAAACCATGAGTTCCTTTTGTTTATCTATTTGTTTAATTAGGGTGGCTTTAGATTGAATTAAATGTTTTTCGGACCAAGCATGAGCAGCTACTGCTGACTTTTCCACTTTTCCACTTCTCCATTTTTGACATTTCTAAGATGTTCTTTCACCCTTGTTTTCAAATTTCTTTATATTTTTCCAATACAAATTTTGTCACAATCCCTGCATTTAATCTGATATATAACTTGATTTGTTTTCTTTCTCAATTCTTACATTTTTATTGGTTTTAATTATCCTATTAAGGCTGTACTCGCTCTTCGGTGCCAATCTTATATTAAACTTTTTGAAAATTTTTTTAAAATTATGGTGTTTCAATGGATGGTAAGTGAATTTCTTGAATTTTATTATTTTCTGTTTGTTTTATAAGTGTGCTTTCATTAATTAATTTTTGTCTTTTAAATTTATTTATTTTCTTGTATACCATATTTTCTTCATAACCGTTATCTATTGCAACATTAATTATGTATGTATTCTTTTTCTTTTTCATAATTTTCTTTGCTCATGGGTATATTTACCAATCTATGTGCCAAACTATTGAATATTGCCTCTTTCTGAGCAAAATGGTTTAATCCTGAAGCTTTAATATAGTTATCTACATGTGTATTCCTTCTGTATATTCCAAATTCTATCATGTTTTCTCCGTTCCTTCTTAAACTAAGATCTAAAAATGGGATTTGTCTTTCATTTTCAGTTTCCATGGTAAATTTTATAGTTCTACTCTGAATGTTCATAAGCTTTAAGGCATCCTTTATTTGTTTGTGATTCACAATATGTAGATAACTATATTAAATATCAATTAACAAAACTAAAATTATGGCATTTCATGGGAAGGACCCCATACAAAGTAAAATCTGTCTCCAGAATAAAATTTTAGAGAGATCTAATCAATTTAAATATCTTGGATATTATCTCTCTATCTGGGATGAAAAGGATATCCCTGAAAAAGTTACTAGTTATAATAAAAGTTTAGGAATTATTAATCAAGTTATGAAACCATCCCTTGTACAAAAAAACACCAGATTACGTTTATATAACACTTTGGCTAGACCAGTGTTGACCTATGGTAGTGAAGCATGGACACTAAGAAAACAACATGAAAGCAGAATAACGGCTTGTGAAATGAGATTCATGCGCAGAACAGCGGGTTACACCAGATGGGATCGGAAAAGGAACACCGATATCTTAAAAGAATTGAAGACTACGCCAATTTTGGAATATATTAAAAAGTACCAACTAAATTGGAAACACCATCTTGAAAGAATGAGTTCAAATCGGATCCCCAAAGCTATTTATAATTATATACCAAGAGGACGAAGATCACTGGGCCGTCCTATGAAACGCTGGAGGGAAAATTTTCTATAGGATCGTAACAGGCCTTGGCCTAATACTTGGAAGGAAGAAGAAAAGCTTCAGGATTCAACCATTTTGCTCACAAAGAGGCAGTATTCAATAGTTTGGCACATAGATTGGTAAATATACCCATGAGCAAAGAAAATTATGAAAAAGAAAAAGAATACATACATAATTAATGTTGCAATAGATAACGGTTATGAAGAAAATATGGTATACAAGAAAATAAATAAATTTGAAAGACAAAAATTAATTATTGAAAGCACACTTATAAAACAAACAGAAAAAATAAAATTCAAGAAATTTACTTACCATCCATTGAAATGCCATAAGTTTAAAAAAATTTTCAAAGATTGGCACCGAAGAACGAATACAGCCTTAATAGGATAATTAATACCAATAAAAATGTAAGAATTGAGAAAGAAAACAAATCAGGTATTTATCAGATCAAATGCAGGGATTGTGACAAAATTTATATTGGAAAAACAAAAAGAAATTTGAAAACAAGAGTGAAAGAACATCTTAGAAATGTCAAAAATGGAGAAGTGGAAAAGTCAGCAGTAGCTGCTCATGCTTGGTCCGAAAAACATTTAATTCAATCTAAAGCCACCCTAATTAAACAAATAGATAAACAAAAGGAACTCGCGGTTTGGGAAGAAAAAATCCACATTCAGAAAAACAAAAGAAAACTTATGAACTTTGAAATTTCTGCAAATCCTGACCTGATCCAGAGGTTCATCGGTCCACCAACAGAGGGGAGAAGAAGTGTTTCTTCCGATCGACATAACATCAGTCGCCAAGATTGTACTGAAAATGAGACCGTTATGGTCTCAAAATCGTGATCTACTTAGAAGATTTATATGAGAAAAAGGTAGGAAACATTTGATTTTATCATAAATTAAACGTCCTATAAAAGTTCAATACCATCATCTATTGCTCCAGTGCCACATAGTCATCACCACCAGAACATGCTGTATCTGAATAAGAAGTAAAAATTCTAGTGAATACAATGATTAGAGCATAAAGAAACCACAGTTCTTCATCATCATCATCATGAACAAATTCGTTTTAGGCCATGTGGCCTGTACGGTAAACCTAGCAAAGATGGTCTTGATCTTTCCACCGATGTTTTGGTCTTCCTTGGTCCCTATGTCCAGTTGGGGTATATTGGAATGCCAATTTTGGAAGTCTATTTCTTGCCATTCTTCTCAGATGATTTTTCCATTCTTGTTGGTATCTTTGGATATCTTCATTTAAACTTGCTACTCCAAGTTTTCCTCTGATAGTAGTGTTCCTTTGGTGATCCAGTCTATTAACTCCTAACAATGATCGTAAGAAGCGCATTTGGCTTACTTGAAGTTTATGAGAGTTTCTTTTATTTAAAATCCAAATTTCACTTCCGTATTTTAGAGCAGCTTTTGATGTGACGTTATGTAATCTTAGTTTTGTCTCTGTCCTCATCTGTTTACCAAAATGTCTTCGTATTACCCCATTCATTTTATTATATTTTTGTAATTTTGAATCAATGTCACTCTTATACTCTGCAAATACACTTCCTAAGTAAGAGAAATCTGACACTTGTTCTATAATTTTTCCATCAATCTCAATTTTCACCCGTTGTATGTTTTTTCCACACATTGCCATTGTTTTGGATTTTGATGTGGAAATTTTCATATTATTTCTTATGGTTTTATTAATCCAAATCATTACTCCAGCTTGTCCATGGGTTTTCCTGTCGACACCGCTATATATTTGTACATAATTTTGTGTTTCTTTCGTTCCTTTAAGTTTCTATATAAATTTGGAATAAGAATATCAGAAAATAGAAAATTAAACACCCTACTGTTTGCAGATGACCAAATAATAATAGCAAATTCCGAAGATAATCTACAGAAAGGTCTGTATGAACTTAACAAAATTACAGAAGAATATGGATTAAAGATATCTACAGAAAAAACAAAAATTATGGCATTTCAAGGTGTAGATCCTGTCAGAAGTAAAATTGTACTGGACAATAAAATTTTGGAGCAGGTGAATAATTTTACATATCTAGGATGCAATATCTCATATGAAGAAGAAAAGGATGTAAATGCAAAAATATCTAAATTTTTAAGAATTTTAGGGTTAATAAATTCTATCTTCAAGCCACAGTTAGTCCAAAAGCATTCAAGACTGAAAGTGTATAAAACACTGGCTCTTCCAACTCTTTTGTATGGTAGCGAAGTATGGACGTTGAAACAGAAGGATATACAGAGACTTAGATCTGCTGAAATGAGATATCTTCGGAGGACTGCAGGATACACACTACTAGATCACAAAAAAAATGAAGACATCTTAGAAGAATTACACATGGAATCTTTAGAAAACAAAATTTCTGATTATAAGTCAAGATGGATACAACATGTTCATCGAATGGAAGATCACAGAATACCCAAACTAATGTTAAGATATCAACCTGCAGGAAGAAGAAGACCAGGACGTCCACTCAAAAGACTTCTGGATGGTGTTTCTCTTGAGGCCGAAACAGGTCAACAAATGGCCTAAATTCGTGAATGTACTATGATGATGATGATGAAATTTTCATATTATATTTGCTGGCAATTTTGAATAATTGATATGCTGCTATTTGTAAGCTATCTTCGGAATCTGATAATATTATTTGATCATCAGCATATAATATTGTTTGAATTATTTTATTCCTAGTTATTGAAATTCCACTGGTTACTTTTTGTTTCCATTCTTGCACTATTCTGTTAATATATATATTAAATAAGAGTGGAGATAGTCCACATCCTTGTCAAACACCTTTGCCTGTGTTTATGTGTTCTGTTATTTCTCCATCTGGTAATTTAATTTTGATTTTAGAATTTTGATATAAGCTTTGTATGGCTCGTATTACATGTGAGTGTATATGTTCTTCATGCAGTATCTGCCAAAGTTTATCTCGGTTTACATTATCATATGCCTTTTCATAATCTATAGATAGTATGTATAGTGGGAGATTAAATTCTCTCCTTTTTTCCATAATTTGTTGTAGGGTAAATATTGCATCTATAGTGCTCCTCCCTTTTCTAAATCCACATTGTTCTTCTTCCAAAAATGTTTCATTACATACTGATAATTTATTTTTAATTATGTTGGCATATAATTTAGATGCAGTTGGGAGTAAGGTAATGCCTCGGTAGTTATCACATTTGTTTATCTGACCTTTTTTATGTATATTAATTACTAGACCCGTTTCCCAATCCGTTAGAATATTAAGACAATGCCAAATATTGTTAAAAAGTTCTAATAGTTTCTCTTTCAAGGCAGTTCCTCCATACTTAAAAAGTTCTAAATTTAAATCATCTAAACCTGGACTTTTCCTGTTCTTGGCCTTCTTTAAAACTTCTTCTAGTTCGTCCATTGTTATGTCTGGTTTTTCTATTTCATTTTCACAAGTCAAATTCAAAGTAATTTTTTCAGTGTGAGTGTTCGGTTCTGATCAAAGATTTTTGTAGTAGTAAGTAATCCAATCTTGTTTTGGTATCAGATTAACATTAATTTTGTCTTTTGTTTCCATCTGTAATTTTTTGAATATTTTAAATCCCTGTCTTTGTGCTCCTGTAATATCACGTTCTAAGGATTTTACAAATTTACCCCAATCATCCCTTCTATATTTTCTATACAATTTGCGAACCTTAGCTCTGAGTTTTTTATATTCTGTATAATGTTCCTCTTGTTTAGTTTGTAAATACACTTTATGGGTTTTTTTTCTTTTGTTCAATATTTTCTTTTAATTCAGAATTCCAAGTTCGTAATCTCTTTTTGTTTTTGATTTGTTTATATCCGAGACTCTCGTATGCTGCTTCCATGATTGCTTGTTTTAGATTTATCCAGTCCTCTTCAATATCGCCAGTGCTTGTTTTAAGTTTATTCCTTATTCTAGTTTGATATAATATTTGTGTACTTTGGTCTTCCAATAAGTGAATTTTAAACTTTTTTGGTATCTTATTTTGTATTGTCTGCTTGTATTTTCTTGTGCTGATGTGTTTGTGATATAATTTTATTTTGCTTTCAACAAGAAAATAGTCACTATCAATTTCACTTCCTCTGTACACTCTAGTATCATTTACAGACTTTTTAAATGTATTATTAATTAGTACATAATCTATTATAGACTTTGACCCCCTTGCTGCCCATGTATATTTGTGTATTTTCTTGTGTATAAACAAGGAGTGTGTGATTCTTAAATTATTGAATGTGCAAAAATCTATTAGTAGTTTACCATTATTGTTGCAAGTTGGTTCTCCTTCTGATCCAATGCATTCTCTTATCAGTTGGTTTCCGACTCTTGCATTAAAATCACCAGCAATTATGAGATAATCTTGTTTATTTACTTTGTCAATAGTTTCTTGTAAAATATCATAAAATTCTTTGGTTTCTAAATCGTTTCCTTCTACAGGGGCATACATTCCAATTATAGTCAAATTATGTCCTAAAATTTTTATTCTAACTGTTACGATTTTTGGGGAAATCCATTGGTAATATAAAATGTTGTGTTGTAAATTTGTCCTTATTAAAATTACGACTCCTGGTGATGCCCAGTTCTCTGCTGGAACTCCAGAATAAATCATTACATATTTTCCTAATTCTTCTGATCCTTTTTTCTTCTTTTTTGTTTCCGAAATAATGGCAATGTCAATTTTTCTTATGTCTAACTCTACTTCTAATTCTTCTTCTTTATGTGTTATT
Source organism: Diploptera punctata (assembly GCA_030220185.1). NCBI lineage: Eukaryota > Metazoa > Arthropoda > Insecta > Blattodea > Blaberidae > Diploptera > Diploptera punctata. Next base: position 290,562 of record JASPKZ010002320.1, read on the forward strand.
CCTCTCACATTCCATGTTGCAACTTTGAGATCCTTAATCATTAACCTATTTCTTGCTTTGTCGTCATCAGTGTGATCATTCCAGTCTTTGCTTAAGTTTCTTCGAGTAGTAGGAAGTCCCCTGGGTTGGTTACCAGCCATCCGCAGAGCAAGACTAGTGGTAGGGCTGCTACCTTATAGCCTCTCTAGTCAGGCATTCAAAATATGGAATTTCCTCCATATTCGATGGAACGGTTATACCGCCGTGACTCGGTCCCCATTACCTCGTTAGTTAAAAGCAGGGTGTACCACGTGCAGGTGAGGTTGAGAATTAGGTAGGAGAGGCCTTCTTTACTAGATAAAATTGGATGATCTTATAAGAAATAAACTAAATAAGTTTAATTATATAACAGGAACACTAAAAAAGAACTTTAAAAAATAAAGCCAGGAAAGACTCTATAATTAAATTATACAAGACAATGGCAGTTCCTATTATTACTTATGAATCGAAACATGGACAGTGACAACACAACAATCTGCTAGAATACAAGCTGCTGAAATGAAATTCCTCAAACCAATAGCAGGATATCAAAGAACAGACAAAAACACAACACAGAAATAAGACAACTAAAAGTAGAGGAATTAAACACAACAATTGTAAAATACAGAACAAACTGGAAAGAACACTTAGCAAGGAAGACAGAGAATAGAATACCAAAAGCAGCATACAAGTATTCACCATGAGGAAGAAGTTTGGGAAGACCAAAGAAAAGATGGAAACAACAGCAATTTGAAGCCGAACAGGCTAGTGAATACGCCTAAACCATGATGAAGAAGAAGATCTTATAGGAAAGTTACAACTAATAAAATCAAAGGCTAAATTCTTAGTATCATGTCTTAAGGAATATAACTTCCTACACGAAAGATGGAAATAACAATATAGAGTAAGGCATAAATATTTTGTCAATTTACACCAAATGTCCAAAATCTATGTTTTTTTGCAGTGATGTTAATGGTCTCTTTGAACAAATACAGATTTCTCATGAACCAGACAGTGGTGTCCTTTTGTTGATAGCTCCACTTACTTACTTACTCACTGGCACTATCGAACCCGAAGGTTCATGGCCGCGCGGACATAAGCTCTCCATACATCCCTATCCTGAGCTAATGCTTTCCAATCATTCCCTGTATAATCTACTTCCCTCAAATCACAGTTAATGTTGTTCTCCCACCTCATTCTTGGTCTACCAACTGGGCGTTTTCCCTCTGGCTTTCCTACAAGAAGCTTCCATGCTCGTCTTTCACTCCCCATACGCGCAACATGTCCTGCCCATCGCAGTCTACGAGACTTAACTGTTCTTATTATATCTGGCTTCCTATAAAGACCATGTAGTTCATTGTTATGTAGTCTTCTCCATTCACCTGTCTGTTCATCTCTCTTTGGTCCAAAAATTTTCCTAAGAACTTTATTCTCAAATAAGCTCCACTTCAAGCCTTAAATGGTTCTACTATACAATGAGAACAAGTTTCCTTCCAGTAACTCATTCTGCTACCTCACAGAACCGCATGAAAATGTCGAGCTGCTCTTGGAGAAACTCAATTACGGATTCTACAAGTGGGAAATTTGTGGTGATTTTAAGAAATTTAGATTTATTTTCGGGTTTCAAGATGGGTACACAAAGTATTTTTGCTTTCTCTGTATCTATGGGATAGCAGGACAGAAGATTGGTATTATACCAGGAGAGAATGACCAACAAGAAAGGAATTGGTTCCAGGCATATACATTGTAAGAAATTAGTCTCTTGTATCTACAGAGAAGTTTCTATTACCCCCACTGCATATCAAACTTGGACTTATTAAACAGTTCATTAAATCTTTGGACATAACTCTGAGACTCTAATTGTCATCAAGTTATCTGAAACAAAAGTAAAAGGTGACATTTTCGCTAGGCCTCAGGTTCGAGCAATGTTACACTCTAAACAACTTGTAGATGTGTTGACTAGATGAATGGAATGCTTTTGAAGCTTTCTGAATGGCAGTGCAATGGTTTTTGGGCAACAAAAAGTGAGAATTACAAGCAACTGATTGAGAATTTGTTACAGAATTACCATGTACTTGGGTACAGGATATCAATGAAAATGCACTATTTGTTTTCTCATAATGATTTCTTTAGACTAAATTTAGGTGACGTAAGTGAGGAAAATGGTCAATGCTTTCATCAGGGGATTCAATTAATAGAAAGTAGGTATCAGGGACGTTGGGATTGTGCTATGATGTGACATAGTATGTGCAGAAGGGCCAAAAGAACATAAAAGGAAAAGCCATTCTCATATACATTTTTGAATGGCTGCATTGTTGTATTGATAATTGAGTGTTTTATTTGGCATTAATAGAATGTATGTATTGTGTTAGATTTCTCTATTAATCTTTATAAATAACCATGTCATTTTGATTGTTTTCAAGAATATAAATAAATCTTGGTCATATAATTTTTCTTACTAGCTCTTCACTAGCACTTCAGAGCCACGAGCCGCCACTGTTAAATATATATTGTAGTCATGATTAGCCAGGTTGATATCTTATATCACAATGAAAGAGGAACAATAGGATGGATAAACAAACAATTATCTCGATTCACAGTGACAAACAGCTTATATTTACTAAATTTATACAAGATGGTGTTCCAAATCTAGAAGAATATCTCCCTCATCCATCCTGTTGACATTAGGCACTTTACACATAGATATGTTGGTGTCTATCTAGTCTTCTACAATTATAATTTCCTTTAAAATAATACAAACTGAATAATGTCTATAATATTTTGTTGTCCAGCGATCAAAAGTTCATAATTCCACTGTCTCCATGAAATGGTCACAAATAACATTATCCATGATCTTGCAAAGCAGATGCCATTTTTACCCAATTACAAAAACCTCTTTTTTTTTTTACCTGTTGAATTAAAAGCTTGGTTCTGCACAGAAATACTAGGGCATTCGGTAAGGAATGGCAACACTGCTATAACATCACAAAAAAGTTATATAGGTTACTTGCAGCACAATTTCTGGATATCTCTTTCATCTGACTGATCTAGAGCTTTCTGAATATCAGCTCTTGATTGAAATTGAATACCTCGTAGAGGTTCTTTGATCTTTGAGAATAAGTTATAGTCACATAGTCTGGTGAATTTGGTGGATGTTCAAGTACTTTCCAATTCAACCTTCTACACAAATTCAAATGAACATCTTTTTTACAGTGGTATTATTTACTACTTCTGAGAAATATTGAATGTATTCTCAAAATAATGCTATTTCAAAGACTTTCAATATTAGAGATTTGTACAACAAAGACTGCTCAACAACATACTATAAGATTACAATGGTCACCACCAGGATCACTGATTTACAATAATGTTGCCATTGCTTATTGAATGCCCTAGTAAACATATTATAATGAAGTACTGTATTCTATGAACTGAAGAAGCATATTCATTATGAAAAACCTTGTGATTCCGATTTCCTGAATACTAGCAGTACCTCATATCTCCAGCAAATGCAAATGTGCTATACTTAATGTCTCTCTTCCTATTGTACTCTATCACAATGAAGTTGCTAAATTCAAAATATCATGATATTACTCCAAAAAAAACTAATTGTAGTAAGATTTCTTTCTTTTATATATTAAATTTGGGAATTTTTTAACATTATGAGGTTCAAATTCATAAGAATTAAATTCTTATTTCTTTCTTTCCCTATAACATTTTAATTCTGGAGTTACGACATTTTGATCGCCAACTGGAAATATGTTGGGTCAAACCGATACAAGGGTCTGAATTGACTATTTTGGGATAGTTCGTGGGTGCCTGTTTTGAGTGTCAAATGTTGTGTATTGTGAGGAATTATATTGGACAGAAGGGAAAAAGATGAAATGTAATGCCAGTCACATACTTTACTCCTATTGAAAACAACTGGGGGACCATTAGGCATACTGATCACCATCAGCATGCCACATGCCTTATCAACATACATACTGTCACAGAGATTAGGTATTTAAATTAGTCACTAATTTGATGTATAATCTACTAGTCCAAGATTCAAAATTTTAAAATTAAATTTTCCAACTCTGCCCAGATCTGCTGGTGATGAGATACATATTTTGGGCTGAACACATAATTACAATTGAGAATAAGAGCAACAATTTTAGTTTAATTAAATGATACAAACATTCCAATGTATAACAATTTATCCCAAAAGCACAACATTTGGAAGGTGTTATGCATCAACCTGCTACGTGCCATTTTTTTTTTGCAAATGCCCCAGGTTGTCTTTCGACATTCCTGGTGTTCTCTCCTGGCATGGCATACTTGTAACCCACTTCTGAGGTTTGGGGTGCCTGGAAGGCGGGTTACATTGCCCCTATAATATGATGGATGATGATAGTGGTGCGCCAGGAGAGTCCCTAATCCTAAGCTTAATCTAAGAAGAATATGAGTGATGATGATTGCGATGGCCATATGATTTCAGGGACCGTTTGGGCCTTAAAGTTTTCCTGACATTTGTCTTACAGGTGAGGAGAAACTCCGATAAAAACCTCATCCAGAAAAACTGTCCCGACTGGGGATCAAACCCAGGCCTGCTGTGTGACAAGGCAGCACGCTACCTCGAGACCACAGCGGTGGACATGTGCCATTAAGTAAGTTTTGAGAAAAATAAGTTTAAAGTTTTAGTCAATCTTCACTATTTACTATAGCACCAAACTAACAATACTGGATACTGAAGGTTATTTCCGTTGTTTGACAGTTTTGTGTCAACAATATAAGAGTGGGAACAATTTGGTGCTTATCTGCATGATGAAAATTTAGATTGGCATTTCTAAAGATCTGGTTTCATAGCCATTTGTTGCAAAACATAGAATCTCTGATAGGACTGATGGCATTTACATTTTCTTTAATAAGGCTGTATTTAAAGATTTGGAACTAAAAATGTGCATACACTTACTTCATGAGTCAGTGAAACATATGGCTTCAAAATATCAATTTTTTAAAATGACACTTATCTGGTTGATGCATAACATTGTCAATTTGTGATTGGAGATAAAAAAAATTGCTGTTTGGGGTTAACTGTAGTAAGTAAAGCTGGATTAAAAATAGAAAACAAAGTATTTAGTATTAAAAACAGCCATAAATATGTTCCATAAAATGGCAAATGAGTTTCAAAGGTGAGGATATGGATGAGGAAAATTATGCAGTAGCACTTCTTTTACAAAACTATACACAGATTCAAGTATGTTACATTCAACATTAAAAACTAATATCAGTGCTTTGTCTTAAAGTTCAGATTTTTAAGTCCGAGTCTTGCTTAAATGTAATAAAGTGGAACATCAATCATCCAAAATGCCACCTCATTTTTTTCAACATTTTCAATAATTTTAATTTTTTAAATATAGATCATATTACATTCATTTATAAAACATATACTAAGAAAGATTGCGGCTGTCAGAAGTAACAGTACAGTAACAGGAATTTTTAAGTTTTTCTGACCTAGTTCATTAATATATGCTTAATCAAAAGTTACTTAACTAATTTGTTAAATTATAACAGGTAGTTAAAAATATTGCATTAAGTCAAATTTTTATTTAATATTTTAACAGGCATTTAGTAAACCGATTGTTAAACCAAAGCTGCAAGATTTTTTACCATCACTGTAACCAGTAACATGTTTGATCTAGGTTTATGAACAGTTTCATGATTCTCAATTGTTACCATTTTTTTTGGTGTTGTATCATTTGTAATTTTACTGCATGAATGTGAAGTAGTATTTTTTTCTCAATAAGCAAAGAAATTCCTTCTTTTGCTAATAAAATTTAATATAATGATGATGATGATTATTATTATTACTGAAATATAAATCCATAAAACATTTTACAGGTCATTTCATATGAAATCACAAAAAAATAAAATAAAAAACTCGCATCTTCAAAATTTTACAATTTTTTTATATTGAAAAGTTAAGATATCCTGAATATCTAATCTGAATTTCAGATCACAGTTTGATATACTGTAATTAAATAATAATGGATCTTGTCAATTTATCATATTTTTAAAAAGAAATCTTTTGCTTGAAATAAATTCTCAAAGTGTAATTACTCTCTCGAACTTGAAAAGATGGTCACATAATATATAATTTTATGCACTATCACTTGAAAATGAGTATGCTGATATTTACATTTTCTAAACAACGTAAATTCAATTAATCTACAATTGACTATTTTAACCATTTTATGTAAATAAATACTGGTCAACTATAGTCTGATATTTTTGTTTATTGGTAGATGAAAGGAAACCTCATAATTTATGACTTTCTTAACAATTTCATATGGAAATAAATGTATATAAATTCTAAACACATGTTTATTTAATACATTCTCTTTAGCTTTCGCATTCATTGTATACATTATTTTGCTTATGAAGACTGTTCACTGCTCTCATGAAATCTGATCCAACAGGACTCCCAGTTGCTCTCATTTGATTTGCACTGCCAGTCAAGGGGGGGGGGTAGTCCTCTTCATGATGTTCCTTAAAAATGTTGCTATGAAGTGTTCAGTAGTTTTTTATGTACATATTTTTTCAGAACAATGTAAAAGAAAAAAACAGCTAGCAGCCAATTTAAATACTACAGCACAACAGTGATATGTCAGTGAAATTTAAATAACCAGCTTGAAGGGATAATGATACATAAACCTTGAAATATATTTTATATATTCTGTCATTTTTATGTTAGGTTACCTAAAAAATCAAATATCTGCAGAACCCAATTTTGTTTGGATAATTGATGTTAATTTTTTTTTAAATTAAATTTTTATACATTAAGCTATACTACTTATTTCTACTCATAAATCAGCTGTTATTAAATTGCTTATTACTGATGTACAAAGTGGAAACAACAGAAGAGCGCAGACTTAAAAATCCAAGCATCATCTAACACACAAGTGTATAATCTGCACATGTTGACAACAAGCTACACACACAAACAAACTTGCAGCTTCAAATTACACGGTTGATTCATTGACATAAAAGTGAAGTAAACTCACTCTACTCTTCTTGACACAGAGTACAATCACATTCTAAAACTTATTCACAGAGTAGATGCATCTTTTATATTAATTACAGATAAAAATTTACAAAGAAACTCAACATTTCAAAACCTGAGACGGCACAGAGTGCTGCTTCTTTCAATCTGTAGCATTTTATTTAATGATTGCTCTTTAACAGCTCAGAGCATTAGTGTCGCAATTCAAGTCTGTAAAAGGACTGACAAATTTTGTTCAGGGGCTTCAGGTTCTATGAGCTGGAATTGCTCAAACACAGGATTTTTACACCCTTAAATATCCATCAAAGGATTTTTTAAGAAAATCTGCATGAAACTCTAAATTAGACAGGATTAGAAACAGTATTGTCCGAGAAAAAACTAACTTTAACGAAACAATTATACAATTTGTGGGAAATGGATTTAGGTAAACTTTTGTCACTCACCTCATAATTTTCTTCTTTTTTAAACTAGTTTCAAAACTTTACACTTCAGTTCCATCTTCAGTAATTTCATGACCATTGTTCTGTCATCTTGAAGACAACTGAAGTGTAAAATTCCGAAACAATTTAAAAAAGAAGAAAATTATGAGATGAGTAACAAAAGTTTACCTAAATGAACATACCTCATAGTGTGAATTCCCAAAAAAGTAAATTACAATGGATGTTCACTCACTTAATTTTGTTAGGTTCTGATGGAACAAGTTAGTGTACATCAGATTAGTGTACACTTCATCAAATAATATGCATGTATTTATTTTGTTAGATTAGGAATGAGGAAGTTGGTGTACATCCATTTCTAATAAATGTTTGGGAATTTATTGCAAAGATTGGTCATACCAATTTCAAACATACATCTGCCATCTAGCGGAAGTTTCTTTAAGTGTTCACACATGCACACTATGATTCTGTAGAACTTAGAAAAATTCTTGAGTAAGGTAAACTAAACTTTTTCTAATCTTTGTTTCATCTTTCTAACCTGTCCATTCACATGACCAATCCAATTGTCTTCCTACTTGAATTAGTATTATTGTGTCTGTACCTGACTGTACCTTCTTCTTCAGATGGTACTAATTTTAACAGCTTCATTAATTTTCCTTAATACATTTTTTTAAATATTAAGTCTGTTAATAATACTCTTATTGAAATCCATAAACAAACACTGGGTGAATTAAAGTTAGTGCCCTTAACTGTTTAGTAATGATACCAAGAGAGATAACATATTCTATTACAATTCATTTAAATGATTTTTAATATCATTATCATCTACTCTGTGTTATAAGCCCTATTTGAAATAAAATCAAGGAAAATATAAAAATGGGTTGCAGAGCCCAAAACAGTGAAAATGTCCAAAACAGAAATCAAGAGCAGAGCAGTTAGAGAATAGCATTCATTACAGAAACAAATCATCTAATCACCACAATGGCTAAAGAATACAAACATGTATTATTATATTGTGATAGAAAAAGTTTAGGAAGATATTGCTTTTTTAAAATGTAAAAAAAAATTATATTTAAAAAAATGAAACCATAGAACATACAAATTCATGAAAATTATATGGTTTTATGACAATGTTAAGTAATTCACATAAAACTAACACTTTTTTCTTCATTTATTATTATTTTATCCTAATTATTTATCAGTGGTGACTTTCATCTCAAACAGTATGTGTGCGTGCATTGACTCTCTTCAAAACTAAGATAGTAGCATCACAATTCAAATCTTTACATGGAAGGACCAACAAATTTTATTCAGAGGCCTCTTTTTCAGGCTTTAGGTTCTTTTATATGCTATGAATGTATGCAATGGACCCTTGGATTTAGGTCCATTATGAAGAAACCATACACAGGATTTTTACGCCCTGTAAAGTGCATTTCTCCAGTCAAGTTTGAACCCATGACCTTTGGAACCATAGACGAGTATGGTAATCACTATCCACCAGTACCAATACTATTAATAGCGGATCAAGAATAACATACATGCATGGGTAGCATGATTACTTAAAAAAAATGTAAATTGTGAAATCCAGAATCTAAACAAAGTAGAAGAAAGATATTCACTCTCTGAGGTCAACAGATTCAGCATTTTCAAGGAAAACTCTTAATGAGGATGTGCATTGTGAGAGGTACACAGTTTGTCTCTTTCTGACAATGTTTATGAAACAACTCACTAACAGGGACAGCTATTCAGGGGAACTAGATTAAGTGCCACTTCACCTTATTTTTACCAGAATTATTTTTAAACTTTATTTTCCTTCTCATGAATGTTGGTTTCAGTAGAAACATATTTCTGTATTATTGTATGAGGTTGACTCATTATTGTGACAAAGAGTGACTGTGCTGTGTACGGCCAGCACTCAAGTGAAGGATTCTTGCTTTTCACTCTCCTCGACCTCTAGGATGACATGACAACTGCATGTCAATCACAAAATCCTCCAAGTGAAGTAGCCAAAAGGGAATTAGCCATCTGCTTCAATGCTTTGTGTACATATTCTTTTGTATCACACTATTCGACTATTGTTGTAGAGGTTTAAATATGAATTCTGTTTATGATGTATTGTGTGTTTTACACATTTTGTTACACCTTTTTCACATTTGAAAGATGAAGATAAAAAGGAAGTTTTAAATTGTGGACATCTTACTGAATCTCTACAAATATGTGGTACAAAATAAGTTAAACATTCAATCTTAGTTTCAAAAGATCATGGTTTAAGGGAGATTTCCATGGTTGTGCTCCTCTCCCTCTACAACAGCAACTGTGAAAAGAAGCTTTTCTCGTCTGAAACATATAAAAACATATTTGAAGAGAAAAAAATACGCTCAGACTGGGGTTTGAACTCAGAACTTTTGGCTTTCTATGCCAATGTTCTACCAACAAGCTACCTGAGCAATTCAATCTAAACATAATCTTTTCTTGAAATTTTATAGGAATAAATCACTATGAGGTTTAATTTAAGATAAATTAAAATGTTTAATACCTCTCCTCATAATTAATCTTCTAAGTAGATTGCCATTTCAGGGTCTTGGCAACCCCATCCTCAGTATACTTATGCCAACTGATGTTATGTTGATCAGAAGAACCAAGAGGTCGGCCATATTGTTCTTGGTTCTTCTGATCGACATAACATCAGTCAGCACAAGTGTGCTGAGGATGGGGTTGCCAAGACCCTGAAATGGCAATCTACTTAGAAGATTAATTATGAGGAGAGGTATGGAACATTTTAATTTATCTTAATTTTTTCTCTTATATATTGTTAATACCCTACTGCCAAATGCCACAAATCATTGCTCGATCACACAAATGACAGCTTTTATTTACTTATTTTTTTTAAGAAGACATTTATTGGGAATTTAAACATTACTTTATAAAGTCAGTAGGGCTTCTTTCAATGTCTTTATTATTAATTTAACACTTCTCACTGAAGGACAAATTATACTTGAAGAGAAAAAGTGTATATTTTTCTCTTCAAATATAATTTGCCATTCGGTGAGAAGTGTTAAATTAATAATAAAAAAATACCCAAGGAATGATGTGAGAAGTGTTAAATTAATAATAAAAAATACCCGAGGAATAATGATCTTGAAGAAGATTTCCAGGCCTTAGGCCATGGTTTCGAGGCTTGAAGTTCCCCAATGTTTTGCCAGAGACTACATCAAGGGTTGATGCAGTCTCTGGCGAAACATCGAGGAACTTCAAGCCTCGAGACCACGGCCTACAGCCCGGAAATCTTCAAGATCATCATAGCAACGCCGGCTGTGAAAGCCTAAGTCAATACAATACCCAAGGAATGCTATTTCAGAAGAGAGACTTTCTTCTTTGGGTAATATTATAATTCAGAAAGAACTATTGCAGTTAACAAACACATACACCCATTCCATGAAGATATCACCGAGAAGTTTTGCAGCCTTAAAGGACCAAAGGATCAATTTGATATACAAGAAATAGATGAGTTTAATAATGATTAAGATAAACACGTGTACAAATAATTTATCTTACTAGCTCTTAACCTAACATCAAAGCCACGATCTGCCACTACTAAATAAAGGAGGAAAAAGCTACTTACTCTCTCAGAGGTCAGCATTTTCAAGGGAAAGCCTAACTCTTAATGAGGATCTCTACTGTGTGGACATTTCTCTTTCTGACAATGTTTATGAAAGTACTCATTAACTAATTAACTCACTGGCTCTATCGAACCCATAGGTTCATGGTCGCATGGACATAAGCTCTCCACACATCCCTATCCTGAACTAATGTTTTCCAATCATCACTGTATAATCTACTTCCCTCAAATCATAGTTAATTAGTTGATGTTATTCTCCCACCTCATTCTTGGTCTACCAACTGGGCGTTTTCTCTCTGGTTTTCCTACAAGAAACTTCCATGCACCTCCTTCATCCCCCATTTGTGTCACATGTCCTGACCATCACAGTTTACGAGACTTAACTGTTCATATTATATCTGGCTCCCTATACATATCATGTAGCTCACTATTATGTAGTTTTCTCCATTCACCTGTCTGTTCATCTCTTTTTTGGCCCAACAATTTTCCTAAGAACTTTATTCTCAAATACTCATAATCTTCTTTCCTCCCTTAAAGTAAGAGTCCATGTTTTGCATCTGTATAATATAACTGGGAGAATAACTGTTTTGTATATTTTCAGTTAAACATTTTTTTAAAGGAGTTGGGATGACAAGAGTCCCTGTAATGCATAATAGCACGCATTTCCTGAATTGAGCCAATGTTTAATTTTTTTTGTGCATCTTATTCCTATTTGTAATTATTGTTCCTAGATACTTGAAATCAGCCACTTCTTCAAAATTTCCTTAATTAGTCATTAGTTGTCTATTTGCATTATATAACACATTTCTATGTGTGAACATATATCTAGTTTTATTGAAGTTTACTTCCAGTCCCAATTTCTTAGTGTTACTCAATAGTGTGTGCGTGATGTCCCTTAGTATCTTCTCGTTATCACTCAATAATACTACATCATCAGCATAAACTAACAGCCTATTAATACCATTGAGTTGTAGGCCTTCTTCATTCTCCAAAGATTTGATGGCATGCTCCAATACAAAACTGAATAGTAGGGAAATAGTGCATATTCTTGTTGTAATCCATTGTGAATTTCAAAAGTATCCAAAAACTGTTTGCCTACACACACCCTACTCTTTGTGCCATTTAGACACATTCGTATAAGTCTAATTTTTATAGTATCCAAAAGGTTACCATATAACTTTTCCCTCTTAACTCACTACCAAGTGAAAATATTTTCTTGTTAACGAATAGATGTTCACATTATGGATTAGGAGAAAGATATGTGATGTCACATTAACCGTGACAAAACAGTGGTGACTCCTTCCCCAGTGCAAAGTTTTGTCAGGTTATTGAAATTTTATCTCTTTTTTTAACTGTTCAACATTCATTCACATCTGCATCACCTGAAGCAAGACAATTTGTGAAGGTCATCCATGTTCTCCAAAAACAATGATATTGATACTCTAACGTTGAAAACATTCTAAAAGGGACATAAAAATAGTAAACATAAAATCAAAAGAAAAGTGAAGATATTTTACTTTTAAAATTAGGTGAAAACTTAATTGTTTCACCTGAATAGCCAATCCGCAGCAATATATTGATGCTCTGAGCTGAAATTATACCCTCTGGTGGCTTGCTAGGCCAGCCTTCGTGATTTTTTATCAAGGTAACCTTCTTCATAGTTAAATATGGGAAATAACATTATGAGGTTCTTAATTCGTAAATTAATGAGTCATTTTTTATACATCTTACCTCATATTTTATGTTTATTTAAACACGGGAACTAGTTTTCAAGAGAAGGATCTCTCACATTTTCAACCGACATTATGACTACCAAATTTTCGTTGGACTCTCCATTCATAACATTGCCATCTGGTGTTGATTTTATGAACTTTGAGATGAGGTCACTTTCATCAGGAACCTCGAAATTCATGGATCTAAATTTGTTCTTCTGAATATATATTTTCTCGCAAATTGCCAATTCTAAAGGTTTTTCCAAATGTTTTAAAAATTGAGCTTCTTTTTCAATTTTATGATTCTCCAATAATCTATGTGCTGCAATAGCTGATTTTTCAATTTTACCATTTTTAATATTTCTAAAGTGTTACTTAGTGTGAGTGTCCAAATTCCTTCAGAAGAACAAATTTAGATCCATGAATTTTGAGATTCCTGATGAACATGACCTCATCTCTAAGTTCATCAAATGAACACCAGATGGCAATGTTATGGATGGAGATTACAACGAAAATCCGGTAGTCATAATGTCGATTGAAAATGAGAGATATCCTTCTCTAGAAAACTAGTTCCTGTGTTTAAAGAAACATAAAATATGAAATAAGATGTATAAAAAATGACTCATTAATTTACGAAGGTAACCTTCCTCTAGATGAATTGCTTTCACCACAGCTATGGACCCTCATCTGCCCCCCAACTTTCTGTCAGAGTGTTGGTCTCTTAGCCTTTCTGTTTCCTTGGTAATTAAGCCTACAAGGCAACAGGCCCCCTTCTTTTCTTTTATTCACCAATCCAACCATCCACTAGGATTAGTTAGCCAACCTCAAGTTGGATTACTCGGCTTAGCAGGCTCCCCACATGCAGGTAGAAGAAAAGATGGAGCAATACATTGAAGAAGAACAGACTTCTTGTCTACATTGGATGAAAGAAGAAGAAGAAGATGAAGAATAGCCAATCCTGTTATTTCCACTCTATACCAATACATCTTCATGTGGGGACAAGAGTGCTCCCTATCGAGAGCTCACTTCAACAAGCTAGTTTAGTTATGAATTAAATTTCATAGTGATTTTTTTCCCTATAAACATTCAAAATAGTTTAGTTGTGTTTATTTTCCTATGTCCTACGCCATAGCTGAGTGGTTAAGGCAAGATGCCTTGGCGCAGAGCTACTGGACTTGCACTGGTTCGAGTCTCCATGGGAGATGAAATTTTCTTATGGAATTTTGGCCAGTATGGGACCAGTGCCCACCCAGCATCGTGAGGCACTTGGGTAGCTACAATAAGTAGCGACTACAGGTTGAGAAGACCAGCTATAACGGCTGGGGGACCCGACATGCTGACCACATGTCACCTCTACACTAGCTTATGATCATCTATCTCTGTGATTAACAAACATGGATGTGAGGCCAACAGCCAGCTGGTAGGCCAAGGGCCTTCCTGGCCTGTTGAACTTGGAGTTTATTTCCCTACAGATGTCAGCGAGTGACAAGTGATTAGGAGATTGCCTTAAAATGACATCCAGTAGGTAATAACTAAGGTGAATCCATATTCATTGTTTCATTTCATTTTGGTTGATTCTAGCCTCCTTGGTTTATTCTCGGAGTGTTTCGACTACACTCCTTGATGTGTTAAGTCTGGCATCTATGTATGCTACAGCAATCTTTGTCTACATGTTGCAACGTTGTAGTCACGCGATCCTATCGTGGATGCTCACACTCTATCTCTTCGGTCGCCAAGCTGACCACATCACATTACTATCACCTCAGTCACCAAGCTGACCACATCACTATCGTTTCGGTCGTCAAGCTGACCACATCACACAATCACTACGGTCACCAAGCTGACCACATCACTTTTCACGTCGGTCTCTAGTCGGACCACATCACATCACGTCTCGCTCACAAAGCGGGACACACAAACATCAACTACGGTCTACACAACGAGACCTCAGCACAATCAAGTGAAGCTAAGTATTCATCTCAATAAAGTATTGTTTATATTTCAAACTACAAACGTGTTGTTATTGTATCGCCACGTGGTACATTCTTTACATTCTTTTGATCACACCCAGCACCTATAGATTCGGTGCACTCAGTCCACTACAGAGGAAACAACGCTAATTACTATTTGGTGCACCGACAGATGTAGTGTGCGGTTATTCACCCACATAACATTCATCTTACCACATAACTTGTTGTGTTCTATTTGAACTAATTTCGGCATATCATGTATACCATCATCAACTTTTCCAGACTGTTTAAATGTACGTAACTTTCAACAGTCTAGAAAAGCTGACAATGGTATACATGATATACAGAAACTAGTTCAAATAGAACACAACAAGTTATGAGGTAAGATGACTCTGGATTCATCTTATTTATTAAAAAAATCTCATAATGTTACATCCTAATGTAATTTATTAATCTAGTAGATAACTAAGGTAATGCTTGCATTGGAAATACTGATTAAGCAGGAACTTATTGACCATGTTAATTTAGTTATGCTCATTTACCCATAAATGTTAGTAAGTCGCCCTAGCGCCTCAATGAGACATCTAGTGGGTAACTAAGGTATTATTGAATGGGAAACAGTCAGTAAATTTTGCACAGAGGTCATTTTATTCAGTCTTGTGGTTCCTTTATAAGCCTAAAAATCTTCGGACTCGGGACCCACGGCTTAAAGTACCTCCTGGAGGACTGGTTCTTTGGATTTTTCCATTCTAAAAATCCATCGACTGCAGCCGGGTATGAATCTGCAACCCTCGGAACTAGAGGCAAGAAACATAATCACATTAATCACTAGTCCACCCTCTCCATATGCAATTAAATGTATTTCTTTAATTTTATATCAGTTTTTCTCAAAATAATAAAATATGGACTTGGTCCTCTTTTGCTCTGATCAGCTCATATGACAATCTATAACTAATGGCTAACTATGATTAATGGCATAGTCAGTGTTGAGTCATAGCCTTGAGTTGCCTTATTTGTCCGTAGATGTCATGAGTGGCATGCAGTCAACACACTGACTCAATGAAACATCTGGCAGGCATCTAAGGCATTACTAGGATGTTTTTCAGGTCAGTAATTCTGCTTAGAGGCCTTTTTATTCAAGCTTAAGAATCTTTTACAAGCCAGAAAATCTTCAGACTCTGGATCCACAGCTTAAAGTTGCTCCCAGAAGACTTGCTCCTTGGATTTTTCCATCCTAAAAATCCATCAACCACAGCCGGTCTTGAACCTGCGACCCTCGGAACCAGAGGCAAGGAGCATAACCACTAATCCACTTCGGCTGACTAAAAGATGTTGGTCTAACTTTATTGGTCGGGCTGCTACCCAGCTCCCACTCCCAGGCGCTATCCCACTACTGCTCAACACAGGGACTTTTGGCTGCTTGGTTTCCCACCTGGCCCGGTTCGCTCCTTCTTAACCAACCTGGCTGCCCTGGGCTCCCCCAAGGCGACCAAGTTGATGCTGAGCTTAGTGCAGATGCCCTGTCAACATGAGGCATTGAGCACCAGAACTCCCATCCTCAACACCTGGCTTCCAAGTAGCTGGATTACAGGAGCACACCACAACTTCCAGCCTCTACCTCTAGTTAAAATTTCACTTCATTAATTATTGTACAAGATAAGAAAACTGAATGCCAATATAGGTATCCAAAGACCAAACTTAAAGCCATTAAAAATTAATTTAGAAAATTCAAGAAATAAAAAAAATACATTTATAATTAAAACCTAAATATATCCATAATTCACAGAAAAAAACTTTAATAATATATCGGAATCAGAGATGTGAGCAGTTTAATTTAAAAACATCTCTTTTCCATTTTCATAGATTGGTGACAAGTAATCCAAGATTGTCATTTTTCTGTAAACAAGATCCATTTTGATAACAACAGTCACCCTTAACAAAAGTTTGTGGTGATTTAAAGGATATTCTGTACACAGAGTAAAATCTAAGAAGAATGCAGACACATACTAAGTTTATGAAGAAGACACAATGAGGTCTCATGTAATTATGAGTTACTTATTCCACTTTAAATAGACAATATCATAAAAATCATTACTGAATTGTATATATTCTTATCTCATACATCTATGCTTTTATCTATGTCACCAGGTGACAGCAGCTGAGGATGAGAGTGATGATTCTTGATACCGCAGTTCTGTGTTAAGAGCTTAAATATATGAGGTAAGAATATACACAATTCAGTATTGATTTTATTAATAAGAATCGACTGAATCATGAATTCCTCTTACCTCATACATCTATGTTTTTAAACACAGAACTGCAGTATCGGGAAACATATCATTCCCATCTTCAGCTGTTTTCACGACTGTCAATTTTTCATTATGCCAGTAATTTTCTAAACTGCCATCTGATGTTACTTTTGAAGAACTTTGTAATCAAATTAGGTTCATCTGGAAACTCAAAGTTCATGGTTCTAGTATATTTTTTTTTTATGTATATATTTTCCCAAACTGTTAATTCCAAAAGTATAGATAGATGTTTCAAAAATTTTGCTTCTTTTTTCAATTCTGTGATTCTCTAATAAACTATATGCTGCTATTGCTGATTTTTCAATTTCACCATTTTTTTATGTTTCTAAAGTATTGTTTTTTGTGAGTGTCTAAATTCCTTTTTGTTTTCCTATATATACTATATTGCAATCTTTGCAATACCGGCATAATGAAAAATTGACAGTCGTGAAAACAGCTGAATGATATGTTTTCTGAT
The DNA here is from genome assembly GCA_030220185.1 of Diploptera punctata. Taxonomy (NCBI): domain Eukaryota; kingdom Metazoa; phylum Arthropoda; class Insecta; order Blattodea; family Blaberidae; genus Diploptera; species Diploptera punctata. Next base: position 308,129 of record JASPKZ010002320.1, read on the forward strand.
ACTGCAGTTCTGTGTTAAAAAACATAGATGTGTGAGGCAAGAAGAATTCATGATTCATTTGATTCTCATTAAGAAAATCTCATAATGTAAAAATTCCCAACATTAATATACGAATACAACAGTATTATATCTAAATATATTTGTAAGTTTCCCCAAATTGTATGGTTATAATATTCTCAAACTCTGGGATCAATTTTCACTGTGATATTTTCCTTAATTTTATTGGTGAACATGTATTCAAAAATATGTCCTAACATCATAATTATACTATTCACTGGTAACATGAACATGTCCTGATAAATTTCGATGTATGAACAATGATTTTTATTTAAATCTTGCAACATCGTATTTACAATTAAATCGTAAAGAAAAAAGTGCTGCCCAACATTGCCAATATTTTTAAACACTAAAAAAAATTCTAATCACAATGATGATAACATTTCCATTATTTTAATAACCAATCTTTTCTTTTATAATTTTATTTGGTGAATTACTCCATTCATTGAACAATACATTTCATTCATCTCATGAGAATATTCTGACACAATCTCATGCTTAACACTTGTATAATAAACATCAGATTTGCTGCACTTGTTCAGTTTTTTGAGTCGAGCCGTTTGGTCCCTATCTTAAAGTAAACAAAACAATAATACAAACTAGTTTGGAGTTAAGAGAATCTTCATGCAGAAATATTTGAAGAATGCTTTCTTCAAACCCATTTTCTATTGCTACATTAATTTGTATTTTTTTCTTTTTCATAATTTTCTGTGTTTGTAAGTATATTTACTAATCTTTGTGAGCAAAATGATTGAATCCTGATGCCCTAATGTACTTATCTATGTGTATTTTCTTTCTGTATACTCCAAATTCATCTATATTTCTTCATTCCTCGTCACATTTAGATCCAAAAATGGAATTTGTCTTTTCATTTCACTTTCCATGGTAAATTTTACAGTTCTATTCTAAATATTCAACAGTTTTAAAGCATCATCTATTTGTTTATAATTCACGAGAGCAATTATGTTATCAACTTATCTGCAATAGAATTTTAAAATTAAAGGGTGTCCATGTATCATCTTATGGTCAAAACTTTGCTTCAATAAATTAGATAAAAAGGTGGATATGGGGATTTCCTATAGAAAGACCAGAAATTTTGTTTATAGAATTTTACATAGTACATATAAAACATTTGTTTTATGCAAATTAATGTAGCAATAGAAAGTGGGTTTGAAGAAATCATGGTACATAGGAAAATGAATAGGCCAGGTTAGCTTAGCAGTCAAAGCTCTGTTGTATAGAACTATAGCCATTGAGTTCAAATCCTGATTCAGGTGTATATTTTTCTCTTCAAATAAAATAATTTATCATTCAACTGAGTGTATAAATGTAAATTTAATATCTACCTATGGCATAATAGCCCAATATTGAACCCTAGCCTCTCATTTGTTAGGAATTACTAGACCAAGGTAATTTAGTTATGTTTATTTTCCTAGAGATGTCATGAATGGTATGCAGACAATATACTGACCCAATGAGACATCTAGTAGGAAACTAAGCCATTACTAGGATAAGAAGATTGGTAAATTTTGCACAGAGGTCTTTTTTATTCAGGCTTGCAGTTCTTTTAAGAGCCTGAATATCTTCAGACTCGGGACCCACAGCTTAAAGTTCCTCCCGGAGGACTTGCTCCTTAGATTTTTCCATCCTAAAATATCCATTGCCCCTGGCTGGGTTTAAACCTCTGACCCTCGGGGCCAGAGGCAAGGAACATAACAACTGCAGCAGACTAAATTTAACAGGGTCATATCTGGCAATTTTGTTTGAATTAGGTACACCCAGAAAGTTAATTGGATTAATTCACCCAGTTTTGTCTAAACCGATGACATTAATGTAACAAGATGTTAATATGATGCAAGAATTATTTTTAAACAACTATAGGAATTTTAAATGTAAACATAAAAAAAAATCAAAGTACATGGAAATAAGCAACGACTGAAATATAGCAGAAAGTGAAAAACAATACATTATCTACACCAGGCCTGTCAAAACTTTCTCACTAGCTTGTCAAAAGACGGTCCGCCCCTCCTATCCACATCAGGTGCACTCCCAATGAAAAAACACAACTGACAAGTAAGTAGCAGTGTCTTACCATGTCAGCCTATCCGACTTAGGGTTGAACTACTGAGAACTGTTTAATGGTCCTGCTCTACACAAAGAAATTAAATACAAATTTAAAACAGGAAATTAATAATAATAGTAATAATCAGCTCAATATCTTCTGTCTTTTATCTAATAATGTAACCAATTAAAATTTATGAAATGGTAATCTTCACTGTATGTCTCTGACACTAAGGGAAGAAAATTAGCTGAAAGATTTGAAAATAGAATCCTAAGGTGTATGGTCCCACAAGGGATGAAAATGGATTAAGTCTCACAATGAAGCTCTCCATAATTGTCCGCGTTATTAAGTCTAGATCAAGATTGGCAGGTTTTGTAGCTCAAATGGATGATAGAACAGCTTTCAAAACTTTTATTGGGAAATCCTTTGATAAATTACCATTAGGAAGGCCTAGGCATAGGTGAGAAGATAATATTCAGATGGATCTTATGGAAATGGATACAGTTGGCAAAGGTTTGAGCCTTAGTTAATAATGCAGCATTCAACTTATGAGTTGCAAACAGTTAGATTCCCCTATCTATTTAATAATGACTGAATAGTTAATTATATAACACACAATATATATATATATAAGAAAAATGTTAGGATGAGGAAGGAACCTGATTCAACAAAACAAAATAAAAATAATAAAATAAAGAAAATCTAAATGTTTAATTCTATGATACAGACAGTTTAGATACACAAGGAAATAAAAATAATTTTTACTACAAGAGCAACTTTTGTGCATACTTGGAGAAGTTGCAGTTATTAAATACACATCTAACTTTCAATTGAAGCAAAATTAAAATTTCTGATGTCAAGTTTTACATGACAAAATAAATAGGCTGTGTACCATCAAAGACCTACAATGAAGACATTGGTTATGATATAAAGAAAAAATGAATGATTGATGTTAAAAAATAACACTGTAAAATCAGCAGAAAGTTTTTTTAGCATTAATTTTAATATTATATATTCTTAAAAAAAGATTACATAAGAATAATTCCGTGGCCACAGGGTAGAGACACACAAGTCTGAAAAAAAAACTTTCACGAGCTCAATGAATTAACAATGTATAAGAGAAAAATTTGCATTTAGATTGGAGTACCCAGGTAGCTCAGTTGGTAGAGCATTGACATAGAAAGCCAAAGGTTCTGGGTTCAAACCCCAGTCTGAGCGTATATTTTTCTCTTCAAATAAAACTTATTAATAAAATTGGAGATTTGCATTATTTCTGACATGTTAATGTACAAAATAAAAGCCTAAGATCTTGGGCATCTTCAATGTTTAGCCCTCTTGCTTGCATTACTATCCTCATGTTTTCCTTCCATGTTAACTTTGGTCTCCCTTTTTTCTTCTTTCTGGTCGGTTGCCATTGATTTAGTAGTTTTGGCCATCGCTCATCTTCCATTCTTAAAATATGTTCATAACCATTTTAATTCCTTCTCCTCAATCCTTTCAATTATGCTTTCTTCTGCTTCCATTATGTTTCTAATTTCCTTATTTGTGACATATTCTAATTTTGACTTTCTGGCACTTCTGCATAAATAATCCATTTCTAGAGCTATTGGTGTATTCTTGTAGTACTTATTGACTGTCTATACCTCACTTCCATACATTGCAATAGATTCCACCAATATTTTACCAAGCCTATATAATGACATAACAGGAAAATTACATTTATTTTTGTCTACTGCCACCAGGTTGTCTTTTATGACATTTGTGGCTTTCTTCCTTGGCATTGGCAGAATTGTAATCTATTTCTTAGGTTGGGGCACCTGGAAGATGAGTTAAGTTACCCAGATGATATGATGCATGATAAATGACAGTGAAGAACCTGGACAGTCCTTAACCTAAATTCCAGGCCATGGGCAAACACAGGAATCATTTCCTTTAAGGAAAAATTCCTATGAACTGACCGGGACCTCACGAACTGTAGTCACTAGCCCATGAGGCTGGTCTGGGAAAAATATTGGGAAACATTAGTATATCATACTTTATTTTTACATTTTTCAATGTTTGTTTCTTTTCTGTGCTATGTTGGTTATTTGGGTCAATTCAATGATGTAAATCAAGTACTTGCTGCATTAAATAAATGAATAAAAAATAAAATATTAGATAATGCTGAAAAAACCTGCAGATTTAACAACTCTGTAAGGAAATTAACTTCCAGTTTAGCGTATAAGCAATAATTGTTTCACCATTATCAAACTTATATTATATGCCTCTCCACAATTAATAATCATCTCACTATCAAAACTACTACACTAACATGTGTAACTAATGGGAATATATGTCTTTGGGTTGGTTAATATATACAATAATAAACAAATTTTAGTGTGTTAAAATAAATGGAACTGTCATGAATAGGGAAAGCATCTTTATCCACTAAAAATTAAGATTGTCACACAGATTAGTATAAAGTTTATGTAAATGAAACATAAGTTGTTTTTAATATACCATTAACATGTGTACCATCTGCATAATGTCATTACATCTTACTGAAAATATTTTACAATATTCTTAAAGTTATTTCATAAAACTTATGATGGAAATTAACATTATGAGGCTTTGAAATTAGTAAAACTGAAATGAGTCGTGCATCTCACCTTATACACTCCATGTTCTTCACAGCATAGGACTGTGATTTCAGAACAGTTGTTCCCATCTTCAGCCATCTTTTTGACTGATGGCTGAAGATAGAATGACTGTTCCTAAAACCATGGTCCTGAACTGTGAGTGTATGAGGTGAGATGCACAACTCATTTTAATTTTATTAATTCTTAAAAGTTATGTTAAAAAAACTGTAAACAAGTAATTTACAATTTTAAAATACCTTTTCGGGATTTTTAGCCTTGTCTTCCAGCATTGTCTGCACAACATTTCATCACATACTGTGTGTGACATCTTCAGGAGATATTGCTTGTTTAAATTCTTGTAGTGAACTAGTTTTAATTTTAAAATCATTAGGAAGCAACATTATGAGGTTAATTTAATAATTGAGTTTGTATTTTTTAACATTCTTACCTCATATGATTGTTTATCCGGACATATGTTTGAGGGCTGTTGCCCCATCGTCAGTGCTGCACAAACTGTTTTTTTTTTCTTTTCTGTATATACAGAACAAGGAGAAAATTATGAACTTTGAAATTCCTGGAGAAATGAGCCTCAACACAGAGTTCTTTGAAACACAGATCCAGAACCGACAACTTGAAGAAAAAAAAAACAATTTGTGCAATGCTGACAATGGGGCAACAGTCCTGAAACATATGTCTGGATAAACAATCATATGAGGTAGGAATGTTAAAAAAAATACAAACTCAATTGCTCAATTGCTAACTAGTTGTTAACTTGTGTGAATTTACTGTATCTCAGATACATAAAACTCCAAGCGCGACAGGCCTAGAAGGCCCTTGGCCTACCAGTCAGCTGCTGGCTTCACATTCACATGTGTTAATCACAGAGGTAGATGATCACAAGCCAGTGTAGGGGTGACATGTGGTCAGCATGTCGGGTCCCCAGCCGTTATAACTGGTCTTCTCAACCTGGAGCCGCTACTTGTTGTAGCTACCCAAATGCCTCACGATACTGGGTGGGCACCGGTCCCATACTTGCGAAATTCCATGAGAAAATTTCTTCCCCCATGGTAACTCGAACCAGTGCAAGTCCCGTAGCTCTGCACCAAGGGAACTTGCCTTAACCACTCGGCTACGGCGCAGGACATCTCAGGTACATAGTTATGGTAAAATCGCACGAGTTAAAACTAGTTAGCAGTTTACTATGAGAATTTAAACGAGCAATATCTCCTGAAGATTAAACATCGAAAAGACAACACTGCAAGACACGACCAAAAATCCCGAAAAGGTATTTTAAAATACATAACGATAGCTGTGAAAGTCTTAATCAGTAAAAGTTATTTTCAGTTGAATGAAGAAATAGGTCTTACTTCTCATTAAACTATGTTGCATAAAAATCCATTCCCTAATTATGACATACACTTAGTAATAAATGCAACTTCTTATAATTTTCATTTTCTCTTCAAACAACATATTCACTAGTGTAGCTACATATTTACATCAAGTGTCTATATAACATAAAGCCTTACAAATAATGATAAAAATAAAGGCAACAAATGTTCAAACATTGGGGTTATAGTCACCCGTACAATAAATTATATTCTTTCAAAATCTCACTACTGTAATGTGGTGCACTTCCCAACAAGACCCCCACTAACTACCACCATTTTATGTTTTACAGCATTATTAATACTCTTCTGTTTATACCATGAAGAATCTAGAATGTGATACAAGACACAAAACTGTAGTCACATTTAAAGACATCACAAGCCATTTTTGTTTAGCAACTAACCTAAATATGAAGAGGACTCATGTGTCAGACATTTTCCTAAAAATTGTGCAGGGTAGTACACTTTTACAAGTATCAGGTTAGAAACATTTTCAAGCTATTTCATAAAACTTGTTATGGGAAATAACATAACGAGGCTTTCAAGTTAATAAATTTAATTAATTGTATATATCTCACAAATATTAACTCTTGATTATAGAGGTGAAATCATTTAATAAGACCTGTTATTATAATCAGGGCTCCAATGGCTCCTCATAGATTTATGCCAATTGTTATTGAAAGAATTTCAACACATAAATTTATTAATTTATAAATATATTAATCATACACTCCATATTATTCAAAACACAAGACTGCAGTTTCAGGAACAGTTGTTCCTATCTTCAACCATCTTTACGAGTCATAAAGATAGGAACAATTACTTATTTTAGGAATTCACACTATGAGGTATATTCATATAGGTGAAATTTTTAATCACTCACCTCATATTTCTCTTCTTTTTTTAAAATTTAAACTAGTTTCGGAACTTTAGACTTCAGTTCCATCTTCAGTATTTTCATGTCCGTTGTTCTGTCGTCTTGAAGAGCCACCATTCGCTCCCTCTGTTGGTAGACTGAAAAACCTCAAAATCAGGCCATTTTTCCCAGGAATTTCAAAATTCATTAATTTTTCCTTTTTTGTTCTTTTGAATGTAGATTTTTCCCAAACAGTGAGTTCGTTTGGTATAGAAATAGAACATTTCTTAATTTTAACAAATAGAAAAATCAAACTCACTGTTTGAAAAAATCTACATTAAAAAAAATGAAGAGGAGAAATTAGTGAACTTTAAAATTCCCGAGGAGAAAGACCTGATTTTGAGGTTTTTCAGTCTACCAACACAGGGAGCGAAAGATGGCTCTTCAAGGCGACAGAACAATGGTCACGAAAATACTGATGATGGAACTGAAGTGTAAAGATCCAAAACTAGTTTAAATTAAAAAAAGAAAAAAAAAATGTGAGGGGAGTGATAAAAATTTTACCTAAAAAAAAAACAGGAACAACTGTTCCTGAAACTGCGGTCCTGTGTTTTGGAGAACATGAAGTGAGATAATTATGATTCATTTGAATGTTTTTATTATTCACATCTCAATGCAATATAAATTACATTTGAAGAGGGGAAAATACAATTAATTTTATTTATTAATTTTCCAATTAACTAATCTGTTTTAAATAAGAGGAGTTTAGAATATTCATAACTCACCTCTTGAAGATCAAGGTTTCGATGCATTAAGCATCATTATCAATTCTTTCTAATTCTACAAGAAATATACAAATATAAGGTGAGTCGTGATCATTCTAACTCTTATTATTTAAAATAAACCTTATAGTATCACTTCCTTTCAATATTAAACTGATCTGTTTGTTCATACTACAAGAAAGTTTAAATTTTAAAAAATAAATATAATTCTGGGGGGAAAAAAATTAAAAAAAAAGTTTTTGATTACATGAGACATCTAACCATGATAATAAATTATTATTTTTATATCGAAATTTAAATTTTCATTTGTACTGGGTACAATCACATTCACTTAATTTTTTTTGTATCTGGTACACAAATAAAGAGAAAAAAATATGGTAAGAAATCAGAGAAATCTTTTAAAACATATAACTATGGCCCTTGAGGAAATGCCAGTAGCAAGACAGTCACTTTCATCGCTGTTGTTAAAACACAATTTGTTAAATCTTAACATTCGTCAAGTTACAATATTTTTATTATTCATTTATGTACATGAGGTCTTGGGTTCAATTCCCGGTCAAATCATAGGAATTTTTCCTTAAAGGAAATTATTCCTGTGGTTGCCCATGGTCTGGAATTTAGGTTAAGAACTCTCCTGGTGCTTCATTATCATTTATCACCCATCATATCATCGGGGTAACATAACTCCGCCTTCTAAGCGCCCCAACTTCAGAAGTGGGTTACAATTAAGCCAATGCCAGGAGAGAACACCAGAAATGTCGATATGACAACCTGGGACATTGAATGAAAATAAACATTTGAAGAAAAAAGGCCCCAATCTGAGCGTATAATTTTTCTCTTCAAATATAATTCAAGTTACAATTGCCAATGTATCTTATAACATACACTACCTACATTAATATAAAGGGGCACGCCGTAGCGTAGTGGTTAAGGCACTGAGCTACAAGCCGGAGGGTCGAGGGTTCAAGTCCCGTTCGGGTCAGGATTTTTAAACTGACCCAAACCCTCTGGCGGCACTATGGCCCTGGGGTCGACTCAGCCTCTAACGGAAATGAGTACCAGACGCGTGTTCTGGGGGTAAAGGCGGCCGTCACGCAGGGCTGACAACCCGGCTGACATAAAGTGCCGATTGTCTAGAAAAAGTGGGAGCCTTAACCTCCTACTACCCCAAGGACCTCCGGGTCTGTTGTGGGATCACTTTACTTTACATTAATATAAATATTTTAATACATTTATAGAAAAAGATCATTCATATTTAAAGAAAGTGTCATTATAATGTTTATTTTAATTGATAATTAAGTTAGAATTTAACACCTCACCTCATAATTGTAGATATCTCAAGGACATGTTTCAATATTTCTGTGTATTATCTTCAGCTTATCATCATCATCCATGCAAATATTAGGCCATGTGGCCTGTTACGGTCTCAAAGAGGAATTTTGCATCCAGCGCTTTTATGGACGTCCCAGCGATCTTTTGCCTTGGGGACAGTAACGAAGCATAGCTTTTGAAATTCTGTAAGATGTTATTTGTTGAAGATGGGCTTTCCAGTTGTTCTGGTAGTTTTGTATATGATGGAGAAAGGATCCATAGACATATCTGTATCAATAACTTGGTCACTGAAACGGTTAGATAAGTCTAAGGAACTCACAATTTGGGAGAAAATTTACATCCAGAAAAATAAAAGAAGAATCATGAACTTTGAAATTCCTGATGAAAAGAATTTAATTTGGAAGTTCATCGGTCAGCCACTGGAGGGAGCAGGTGATCACCAACCACCAATTCAACAGTTAGATTGAGCTGAGGATAACACGTAAAAGTATTGAAACACGTCCTCGAGAAATCTACGATTATGGGGTGAGGTGCTAAATTCTAACTCAATTATCAAATAGAAAAAGATATTTGTAGAAATGGCTTTTGTACCAAATTATAAAACAATAAACAAGAATAACAATATCAATACGGCTTCTTCCGAAGTTTTTATTATCCATTTCATACATCTCAATGATGGATAAATCATATTTAAAGAGAAAAATTATACGCTCAGACTGGGACTTGAACTCAGACCCTTGGTCTAGAGAACCAAGGGTCCCAGGTTCAAGTCCCGGTCTGAGCATATAATTTTTCTCTTTAAAAATAATAACAACATGCTTATTCATTTAATATTGGAAGGTAGTAAATACTACGAGGCTTCTTTTAATTATTATTAGTTAGGGATTTTGACTCACCTCATATTTTTTATTTGTTGCAGACTATAGTTTCTCCACATTTATTTGTCATTGTCAATGCTTCCGGTTTAATTTGTGATTGTCAATCCTGTAGGTTGATTTCTGCCCTCAGCCAACAGAGGAAGAAGAAATCAACTACAGGATCGACAACCGCAAATTCAAATTAGGAAACATTTATAATGACACATAAATGTGAAGAAACTATAGTCTGCATAAAAAAAAAATATGAGATGGGTCAAAATCCCTAACTCATAATAATTATGAGAAATTCAGTTTCGTTAATTTAACGATTAATAAAATTAAGTGTTGGAATTGGGGTATTTTGAAAATCAAACCCAGAAATTCCACCATAGAATCCTACCTGAATAGACTACTTTCCAAACTACATGCGAGTTTTAAAGCCTGTACCACGACAAACAGCGGTAGTTACTGAGGGTACAAAATATTCTGCACCACTTGTCTACTTACAATATATATTTATCTCTAAACTGTAATTCCAACATACCACTATTAACGCAAATGTAAAATTATACTAAGGTACTTTTCAGTCTGACGACAACAAACATTAAAAAAGCTTCTGGTCGACTAGATGATGGGGTACAACTATGTTTTGATTTGTACAGTTGTCCATTTAAACCTACGCAGGTCTAAGCTGCACATTTAAAGCTAGAAGCATCAGTCAATTCCTTGGCAGCAAAGTTAGGCCCACATACATATATCAGAGAGAGGGTGAGAGAGATAGAAATGCTGATAGGATATAACTTATTCACATACTAGTTTTTACTTACATCAAACTCAAAACTAAGATGTGATGTGTTACTGTGAAACGAGTATATTGTTTGGTTTTCATACTAAAACAATGTGTGCGTGCAAGTATATGCAGAGGTACGTTCACAGAGGGCTTGTCTTCATTTTTGGCAAAGGACGTTTATGTATGGCTTCTGTTAATTAATCACTTTCATCATAACTAGGGAGTGGATTTTTATGTTCTAAAAGCTAAGATTGCAACATAGTATAGTCCATACTGGCCGAAATACCATGAGAAAATTTCTTCCCTCATGGAAACTCGAACCAACACAAGTCCCATAGCTCTACACCAAGGCTTCCTACCTTAACCACTCGGCTACGGTGCAGGACTTAAGTTGTGTAATATAAATGTAATATTGCTAGATCCCACACAAAAATTGTAAAGAAACTTTTTAGTAAGTTATATTATAAAAATTCTTTTGATTGGATATAAAGACTTGTTAAATTAATTTTTATCACTATACTATGTTGCAATCTTAACTTTTAGAACATAAAAATCTGCTCTCTAATCTGGGAGGAGCCCTTATAAATCTACTTACAGAATGGAATCCTTGATATGAGCAAATATCAATTAGATTACAATTAAGAAGTACGAAGATTTTTTTTTGGTGAAGATAAAAAATTTTTCTTTTTTAAAAGTTCCTCTTTGTTTTCAATTGTTTTTTTTGAGCCCTTGCATCACAAACCATCTAAACACTTTCTTGGATAATATAATCAAGTTACAGACTTAAAATCTGTAATTAATTTAATAATAATATTAATATTTATTTTACCTGATAAAGTTAAGGACATAAGGTATTCTCTTCCACATTGCCAGGGTAAAATATCACAATGCAGAGCTGATAAGAAAAATATGAAATACCGGGTATGGCAAAAGTGAGTTAACCACTAATCATAGTTACAAGGGAAAAAAATCAGACTGGTTGAAACTGGGGTTTGAATATGGGACCTTCAGATTATAATCTCATACACTACTGCTTGAGGTAATTTGCTAACTAGGGAATACATCTTGTCCTGTATCATGTCCATAAACGACTTCAAGCTACAATAATTTCATGAATTTTTGGTTAACTGGCTTATGCTGCATCCTGTATATTTTTATACAAATGCAAAGGACTTAACAGAAGTCATTGCACAAGTATGAAATATACAGGGTGTCCCATTCAAACCTCCCACATTTTAATTAATCATAACTAACAAAGTATGTGGAATTATGAAATGAGGCCGGTATTAAACGAAACAGAAACTCAAAGAATTTTCATTGCAACACATTAAAACACCTCTATATGTGCACCATTTCTTCAATCTTTTCTTCTGAAACACGTGTACGAGCACCTCCTGATTCTTTTTTAATTCTTCTAGAAGCCAGAAACTTCTCAAGCCATGCCTTAATGGTCTTCCCATCAGGTGCATTTCCTCCATATTCTCTTCAGTAATTTCTTTGCACTGTAATTATTGACTTCATCTCTGCATACCAGAAAACAGTTTCTGCTTGCCATTTTGTTTTATGTCATTATTGTCTAACATGCAACAGATGAAATAACTGCAACAATAAAAACCAAAATTCTTTGAGTTTCTCTTTCCTTTAATACCAACCTCATTTCATAATTCTAGATACTTTGAGAGTTATGATTAATTAAAATGTGGGAGGTTAGAATGGGACATGGTGTATGTATGTATATATATATATATATAATAATAATAATCTAGTCTACATATACAATGGTATAACAGCCCAATGTTTAGCCTAGCCTCTCCTCCATCCACCCATCCATAGTAATTCTGCCTGAAGGCAGGTCCTTCACTGCAGTCATAGCATTTTCATGCTATGCTTGCAGCTTTCCTAGGGAATTGTAGGTGTGGTAGCTTCCTCCACACCGGTGAAGGATGATGATGATGGCCATATGATTTCGGGGACCGTTTGGGCCTTAACGTTTTCCTGACATTTGTCTAACAGGTTGAGGAAAAACCCTGATAAAAACCTCACCCAGAAAAAACTGCCCCGACCGGGGATCGAACCCGGGCCCACTGTGAGACAAGGCAGCAAGCTACCTCGAGACCACAGCGGTGGACCCTCTCCTCCTAGATCAAGTTAATTTAGTTACACTTTTTCTTTTAAAAAAAAAGAATTAATACTTGAACCGGAAATCAAAACCTGTATCTCTGACTCATACAATTCCATTATGTCCAAAGGCAGATAGCTCTCACGCCATCAGACGACTTCTATTCAAAGTATTTTTAATGAGAATTTTACATTAACTTTTAAGCGATAAAGCTTAATATTTGTTGTTATATTTAGTTTAAGATATTCCAGTTGTGGAGAGGCTTATTTTTTTAAAAGAAAAATTAATCTGTCCAGGACTGGAATATATTAAACTAAATAAAAATTAGTTATACTTATTTACCCATAGATGTCATGAATGGTATGCAGTCAACATACTGACCCAATAAGACATCTAGCAGGCACCTAAAGTATTACTAGGATGATGAGGTTGGTAAATTTTGCTTAGAGGCCTCTTTATTCAGGCTTAAGGATCTTTTATGAGCCTCAAAATTGGGACCCATGGCTTAAAGTCCCTCCCGAAGGATTGCTCCTTAGATTTTTCCATCCTAAAAAATTCATCAACCCTAGCTGGGTTTGAACCCACGACTCTTGGGACCAAAGGCAAGGAGTATAACTATTAATAAAAGTAATTCAGTTAATTTATTCATAATTTTAAGAATCTAATGAAATGGAAGAGAATAGTTTATTGTCTTAACTTTATCAGTTACAATAAACAGTTACTATTCATCATTATATCACTACAGCCCCTCGTTGGCCTCGGCTTCCTTAAGAACTTTCCTCCACAACTCTATTTCTGGCCACCATCCACCAGTTCCTGATTCTAAGCTTCCTTAGATCAGTAACCATTCCATTCAGCCATCTCAATCTGGGACATCCAGCTCTTCTTCTTCCTCCATCACTCACTATGGAATCTCATTCTCATCTTTTCACATACCCTGCCATTTTAATAACATTGATAATATCTGGGGATTTATAATAGAATACAATTCTAGAGGTTGTATCTCATTCTCCATTATAGTGAACTGGACCATACATTTTCCCGAGGATTTTTATTTAAAAAAAACTCTCAATTTGTCAACATCACAACTGTCTACAGACCCATGTTTTGCATCTATACATCAGCACTGTCTTATCAATGTTTAAATTATATTACTTTTATGTAGATTTGATAATCTTAAAAACTGGGAATGAATACAGGTTTTAAAACATTTCTGACCCAATTTTTTGATGTTATATTAAATTTTACATTTTCCAGTCCTGCACAGAGTTTTAGTTTAGAATGAAAAATTAACGCTCGAACCCTGGATGTATGGTAATATGTTACAGTGGACACTTTTTAATTCAAACTCAAGGGAGCATTTTTTAAAAATTCAATTATCGAATTAACAAAAGACATTTTATTTTACATAGTACTGTACCCTGAAATAAATAAATATATTTCAGGCAAATATTGCAATTAACATACTCTGTAGCTGACCTTTTAATTTCCATATTTTGTCATAAAATGTGTAGTCTTAGTAGTTTGACACAAGTTAAAGCACTTTAGCACAAGACTGCTCCCCCTTAAACATGAATTGTTAGGCATACACTTGATTCATAATTCCTTGTGTGTGAATTCAGGTAATCCAGTCAGTTGTTTCCCTATTAACTGAAGCACTCTCACTGCACATTTTAAACGAAATGCCATTTATTTCCTGAAAACCACTGAACCAAGCTCCAGTCGCTTTAAAATTTGTAATGCCCAACTTTTCTGCAAATTCTTTGGCCTTGGCACACACTAATGGGCCACTCAATGGTATGTTACGATCATGCAATTGTTTCGACACACGCTCATCAACTTCAGGAAATTCACCTCCTCTTGTGCATTTCCTACTTCCACCACTTTGTAGTGGTATTCTTTATGTTTGGCAGTATTCCATATTTGTAGGTAATATCACACTTTTTCTTTGTTCCTTTTTCTACTTCCCTGAGTACAACTTTATTTTGCTAATGTTAAACTGGTGTACACTCCACATTTCGACATTGTGAATCAAGTACCGTACTGTAAATGTATACCTGTATAGTAAAAGTAAGAAGGGTACATCCATTATTCTCAGTTTTTGGGCTATGAGTGAGGGGTGTCTATACACAAAGTGCTGGACAACACTTCGCTTGCCATCTTTAACAATAAGAAACTAGGAATGCAGGTACTAGATGAATTCTTGGAATTTGTCAACCATATTTCAACTTTTACAGAATTCAGATTACTTTTTTCATTATCAATAAATTGAATTGTGGTTTTGAATTATTCAAATGTTGGTGTCAAAACGTGGATTTTTAACATTATTTTAAATAGGAGTTTCAAGGGGATTGTACTTATATTCAAATTACCCAATTATTCAAATTATTGAATGTCGAATTAACCGGTGTTCACTGTATGTATGTTAATTGTCCCAAAAAATTCTCTAAATAATGGTAGAAACCCCATTCAAATCGGTCAAGTAGTTTTTTGAGTCCATAAAGGACAAAAAGACTCTCAGATGTTTTTTTTAAATATGATTTATGAAGACTCGCAGATGTTCATTTTATATATAAAGATAATCTTAAGAGCTATTATTGAATATACTACCGTTTTATCAGAGTTCCATTACAGTTTAATAGTAATAATAAAAAAATATACATTGTACTTAAACAGTTAATTAAAAGCGCGGCAAGAAGTAAACAGAACTGTATGGCATATTGCTATGTCTTCTGCATTTGATGCAGCCTTTATTACTGTCCGTTCAGAGCTCCTTCCTTTTTTCCTAAGAGCACTTTTACTTTGTAAATAGCTCAGATGGACTGCACAGAATTCCTGCACTTCATACAGCATTATTTGTTCTTTAAGAACATCAAGTTCTGTGCAATACTTAAGACAATTTGATGTTATATTTAAGTTAACATGTTTCAGTTGTGGACAAATTTATTGTTTGAAAAGAAAAATAAACATCTGAAATAGGAATCAAACCCTGGACCTCCAATTCCACACGCTGACATACAGAATTGGAGGTCTGGGTTCGATTCCCAGTTCAGATGTTAATTTTTCTTTAAAAAACTTAGGATGTGTTTGCTTTTCTGACATATTACTAATGTCTGCTCTTCGGATATTTGTTTACATTGTTGACTTCCTTCTCTCCACAAGATCAAAAACTTTAGCAGAATTGGAGTTGTACTGGTATTGTTAAAAATTAGGTAACAGAAAGAACTCAAATCAAGTATTATGAATTATACCAAACCTATTTTTTTAATATAATAAATTTGGTAATTTTTAACATTATGAGGTTTTATTTATAAGAATCAAATGAATCGTGAATTTTTCTTACCTCATACTTCTATATTTTTTTTAAACACACGTGAAAACAGCTGATGATGGTGACGATGGTCGCCGATACTGCAGTGGTGTGTTTAAAAAAACATAGAAGTACGAGGTAAGAAGAATTCACGATTCATTTGATTCTTATACCAAACTTAATTCAAGATTTCTTATTATTTCAAAATATGTCTGCAAATTTATTTATTTTTAACTATTTATTCATTTTATTGCTACAATTTTTTTCTATTTCAACCCAAGTTCTTTGTATTTAGGATTGAATAATAGTGAGAATTTGTTGTTTTGATCCATATTAGAAAAACCTGTGGTTTGCAGCAAGATAATGATAAGCATCTAGTTGACCATTTGAAGTAAATGATGTTTTGTGAGGGCATTATATTTTCTCTTCCTTTATTCTATTCCTGAAGTGGCGGCCATAATCCAAACCAGGGAGGATAGAAAATACACTGTTTTAGGAAAACAATTTAAAAATAAACATTATGTTGGTGCTTACTATTATCTTGCTCCAAGACAAAGAATTATTCCAACTGAAGGTGGGCTCTAGTGGCTGGAGTCACAGATTGCATGTAAGGAATTTCAAATTTAATGACACTGTCATTCCACTCTATACCTCTTCCGAGCTAAGTTCCAGTTGTACTGTAAACAAGCCAGACGTACAACTGCATTTCCATTGGTTAAATAATATTGTTTTGACGATTTTATTATTAATTTAACACTTCTCATTGAAGGATAAATTATATTTGAAGAGAAAAATTTTCGCCTAGACCGGGACTCGAACCCGGGACCCTTGGCTTTCCGGGCCAAGTGCTACCTTTAAGTGTTTAAGAAAATGTAGTTCAATCTCTAACACTTGAAATAAATAAAACTAATAAATATATATATTATCTAGTGCATGTCTATATAAGTTATGCGGGGAAATCTTAAAATATATAATTGCAATTTTAATAGATTGAATAAATATTTCACTCAATTTATTTAACTTTCACAGGGAAAGAACACTATGAGGTTTAATTTAATAATTAAATTAATGTTTTTATTACCTCACCTCATATCCTTTTTCTTCTATACTGCAGTTTCGGAGCTTATCTCCATCGTGAGTAGCCTCTGGTCGACCGGTGTTATGTCGTTTCTTCATAACACCGGTCGACCAGAGGCTACTCACGATGGAGATAAGCTCCGAAACTGCAGTATAGAAGAAAAAGGATATGAGGTGAGGTAATAAAAACATTAATTTAATTATTTCACTCAATGTTTTTATTATTCATTTCATATGTCTCAATGATGAATAAATAATATTTGAAGAGAAAAATTATACGCTCAGACTGGAACTCGAACCAGAGAAATTTGCATTTAGAGTAGAACTTGCCTAGATAGCTCGGTCAGTAGAGCATTGAACTAGAAAGCCAAAGGTTCTGGGTTCGAGTCCCAGTCTGAGCATATAATTTCTCTCTTCAAATATGAAGTATTTATTCAAAGTTAAAAATGGGAAACACATTATGAGGTTCTTAATTAATAAATTAATGAGTCATTTTTACATCTTACCTCATATTTCATGTTTTATTAAACACGGTAACTATAGTTTTCAAATGATCTTGTCATTCATTTTCAACTGCCATTATGACTACCGGATATTCGTTGGAATCTCCCTCTATAACGTTGCCATCTGGTGTTGATTTTATGAACTTCGAGATATCGTTGCCATCTGGTATTGATTTGATGAACTTCGAGATGAGGTCACGTTCATCCGGAATGTCGAAATTCATGGATTTAAATTTGTTCTTCTGAATAAATATTTTCTCCCAAACTGTCAAATCCAAAGGTTTTTCCAAATGTTTTAGAAGTTTAGCTTCTTTTTCAATTTTATGACCTTCCAACAAACTATGTGCTGCAATAGCTGATTTTTCAATTTCACCATTTTTAATATTTCTAAAGTGTTCCTTTGTGCGAGTGTCCAAATTTCTTTTTGTTTTTCCTATGTATACTTTATTAAAATCTCCACAATCAATTTGATAAATTCCAGATTTTTTACTATCTGGGGTGTTCATTTTCTTATTGGTTATTAATAAGTTACCAAGGCTAAATTTATTTATCGTTGCCAATGTAATATTGAATTTCTTGAAATTTTTTTGAAATTTGTTATGTATTCCAGGATGATAAGTGATTTTCTTAAATTGTTTTCCTTTCTTTGAATCAGATTGCAGGGTAGTGTATTCTTTTAATCTTTTTGTTCTCTGAATTTCTTTAATTTAGTTATAATTATTTCCTTTCCAAAACCATTTAAATTAGCTATGTCCAAAATGTGATTGTATTCTTTCTTAAAATCTTCTTCATTTAGTGGAACATTCAATAATCTATATATCAAACTGTTGAAAATTGCATGCTTATGTGCAATCTGATTGAAACCTGAAGACTTTATGTAATTGTCAATATGAGTATCTTTTCTGTATATATTGAATTCAATTCTTTGTTGTTGTTCATTTCTTATGTAGAGGTCCAAAAATGGGATTTGGTTATTATTTTCTAATTCCATAGTAAATTTTACAGATTCATCCTGGAGGTTGAGTAATTTTAATGCATCTTCAATATATTTAGAATTTATCACAGAGAAAATATCATCCACATATCTATACCAACATTTGAACATCCAGGGATAAGCATTGGTGATATGACATTCTAAATAACCCATAAATAAATTTGCCAAAAATGGTGAAAGTGGGTTTCCCATAGCTAGACCTGAGATTTGTTTATAAAATTTTTCATTGAAGGTGAAAAAATTGTTGTCGAAGCAAAGTTTTGTAAGATTCAAATATTCATTAATTATTTCTCTTTGTAGTTTCAAGGAAATGAGCCATTTTTCTAAAATATTTAACATCTTCCCAATTGGGATGCTCGGAAATAAAGAAATGACGTCAAAAGAAACCAATCTATCATTACAATCCAATGTGATATTATTCAGTGACCTCATCTCGAAGTTCATCAAATCAATACCAGATGGCAACGATATCTCGAAGTTCATCAAATCAACACCAGATGGCAACGTTATAGAGGGAGATTCCAACGAATATCCGGTAGTCATAATGGCGGTTGAAAATGAATGACAAGATCATTTGAAAACTATAGTTACCGTGTTTAATAAAACATGAAATATGAGGTAAGATGTAAAAATGACTCATTAATTTATTAATGAAGTATTTAATTGTTTAATATGCAGAACAGTTTGGGATTTCTATTGTTTTAAAAAGGTTGTTTTCTGCAGAATCTCTTAAAAGACTGGAAAAGAAACCATTTGAAAAGCGGAGAGAAACAAATTATTTTGAATGTTTTCAAATAGTTTAGTGAAAAATATCCCACATTAGCCATTGAGGATGTGATGAAAATAAAGCAGAATTTACAAGTGAGTCAGAATAGAGCATAAATTCTGCTTGTTATGAAATTGCAAATAAAGGATGCCTCAGCATCATGGAAAAAACTTAAATGTGTGATTAGGAAGGCACATAAGCTTATATATTTTTTGTCATAAATAAATAAGAAATGAAAGTTTCTAATTGTTGGTACCATCTTACCTTGTACTCAGTCTTATTTCCTGTAAAATATAATGTTGTCTAAGAACAATGCTTCTATTCATGACAGTTCTGTGCAGAATCCAGTCATATAGTGGGTAAAAGTAGCACCACAGTTCCCTCAATACACAGAGTAATACTACTTCTTTTTCCTTTCCAGGATTAGGTCAATGTGACCTGTTCCGGTCTCAAGTCCATCGTTTCCTTGGCCGTCCCAAAGATCTTTTTCCAAGTGGTTTGAAGGCATTGATCTTTTTGGATAATCTTGTATTGTCCATTCTGTCTAAATGTTCTTTCCATTGGTATTTGTGCTCGTCTAGTTTATTGAGTATTGAAAATATCTCCAGTTCATTTCTTACTGATTAATTGTGTAATCTATCCATGCGTGTACATCCTTTTACGGATCTTAAAAATTTCATTTCAGTGGCTTGAATGTGTGGGATATCTTTTTTTGTAAGTACCCAAGATTCAGATCCATATAAAAGAACAGGAACAGCCATAATTTTATAAAACCTGAGCTGAGTTTCTCTTCGAGTCTTTCGGAGGGTTCTTCTTATGGTGCCGCACATCATTTGATATCGGTATAATAGTAATACTTATCATCATCCGGTATCATGGCAGCTGCTGCCATCTTCCGGAAACCAAATACCATTCCTCTCTGTCCATCCATTGATCTTCCTCCATTCCTCTGATATTTATAGCTGCTTGTACCCCTTCTATCCAAGTTTTCTTCGGTCTTCCTCCTTTCCATTGGGATCCATTCCATAACAATTTTTGGCAATCTTTGCTCTGGCATTCTTTTGACATGACCATACCACTGCAATCTTTTCTTTTCTATAATGTCTATGATGTCCGGCTCCTCTTGTACACCCATTATTTCCCTTATTTCTTTATTTTGTATTCTATCCATTCTAGATTTTCCAGCTGATCATCTTAAAACATCCATTTCTGTACTTATGCAAGTATAATTATTAATGAGTTGGTTACTTTGACTCACTTCATATTTCTTGCTTTCTATGCATACCAGGTTTCGTTCTTTTGTACTATATTGTTGATACATTACAACTGTTGTTTTGTGGTTGTCTATATTGTAAGTTGATTTCTGCTCCCTCTGCTGGCTGACCGATGAACTTCCAAATCAAATTTTTTTCTAGGGAATTTAAAAAAAATTATGGTTTTCTTTTTATTCTTGCAGATGTGAATTTTCTCCCAAATTGTGAGTTCCTTAGATTTTTCTGTTATAATAATTTGGCCTTAGTTCAAATTCTGTGTTTTTCTGAATTGAAACTAAGGCCAAATTACTATAACAGTAATAAAAATCTAAGGAACTCACAATTTGAGAGAAAATTTACATCTGCAAGAATAAAAAGAAAACCATGAATTTTGAAATTCCCGGAGAAAAGAAATAAATTATGCAAATTTGTTTATAGTACAATTGGAACTTAGCTCAGAATTAGTACAATAGCTCCCATCATGATACTGTCTATCAGAAAAAAAGTTTTTTTTTTAATAGAAATTTTCTTAATACAAACAAAAACAAATATGTTACATATACAAAATGCGCTACATGACCGGTTTATATTAAATTGTTTTTCCAAATATTTCTAGCATGTCTATCTTCTTCTGATAGACCAAAATATTCAACATTCTTCTGCCAAGTATTGTTTGTCTTTCAAGTTGGCTTCTTCCATTCATGTATTAATTTAGGGCCCCTTTCCCTCTGCATAAATGTCCACATCATAATCTTAGCTTTATATCACGATTTTAGTTTTCTATTATCATTCTTATCTTCATATTCTCAATTTTTCTGGACCATTTTAAGTAGTTCTCAATATTTTTTAAGGTGTTAACACAAGACAATTCTCAATATTTTTTAAGGTGTTAACACAAGACAATTTATAAGTTTTGAAAACAAGGAAATAATTTATCATGGAATGTTGACCATATCATGGGAACATAATAACAATAAAGGAAGATACAATGTTAAGAAAGGACACAATAAAATAGGTCAGTCATCAGCTTCACTCATTCCTATCAGTTTCATCTCTCTCTTGTTCATTTCTGTCCACAACATGCAACACAACAAGCTGGTGCTTGTAAGGACACTGCCTTTATCATTTTATCAGAATTTTCTCCCAAATCTTTTGTTATATTTAGTATGTTTAAATATTTTTCAATTATATCTTAACTATGTTATTTTCTTCTTTAATACGTGCTAATCACATGACATTTCAGACACGTATCTTGGAAATTAGTTTCAAACCTGTTCTTCTTCTATTACAAGTTAGAACTTGCTTTGACTTAGGGAATTACAATGTCAATCAATTCATAAACATAACCTAAAAGTGGTTACATTACCTAGTACATGATGCAATACAAACTATTTTATATGATAGTCTAGAGAAATATAACATATAAAACATGTCAGTTACACTGCTGACTACAATTAAATTAACTTTGGACCCAAAATGTCGCATTTTGATGAGAAACATTTCTGTTTAAAAAAGTGTACATATAGATTCTTGCATTTACAATCTTGTGGCTTGTAAGCTGTTCCCAAACTGTTACACTCATATCCCCTGTGGTAAATTAAACAGCTAATAAAAATATTGAATATGGTGGCTAAACACAAATTCTGTATCTCACAATGTTTACGAACATAAATAAAAATTATCAATTTGTCTAGGGTTACATAAAAAAATTAAAACTATAAATGTAGTCAACGCAATATCAAAAATGTAATAAACACATGAAGTGATATATTAGGTTGTGATATCTCAGACAGAAGGAGATGGCTTACAACGGGCAATTTACAAATTGAGTAAAATATGTGAAAACATACAACTTGAAAATATCTACTACATAACAAAAGTTTTAGCTTCTCGAGGGTATGAGTCACTAAGAGTAAAAATCCAATTAGAGA
This sequence comes from Diploptera punctata, assembly GCA_030220185.1. NCBI lineage: Eukaryota > Metazoa > Arthropoda > Insecta > Blattodea > Blaberidae > Diploptera > Diploptera punctata. The sequence continues at coordinate 330,821 of JASPKZ010002320.1, forward strand.
ATAAAACAATAAAACAGGTGAGCAATTTTAATTATCTGGGATAAAATGTGTCATATAGAAAAAGTGAAGACAATGCAAATAAAATAAATTAATTTAATTACATGTGTGGCACTATGAAACGAAGTCTGAAAGGAACTAGAAAGAAGACACTTTTAAAATTTTATAAAACAATGCCGGTTCCAACACTGTTATATGGATCAGAACACTGGGACTTAACCAAAAACTAGGAATGAAGAATACAAATTTCAGAAATGTACTTTTGAGGAGTGTGGCAGACTGGAAACAAAAATGAAGATATACAAACAGAACTAAATATATTCAAAATATTAGATAGGATTGCACAATACAGAGATGAATGGATGGACCACATCAATAGAATGGATAGCAACAGATTCTTCACTACAGAACACTAGGATGAAGAATGTAGGAAGATCCAATAAAAGATAGAGAGATCAATTCTAACATGAGGTTGGAACAGATCTTAAGGTCTAATCCTTGATACTAATGATGATGAATGAAGTGTATTGTGATAGAATATAAAGGGATGTGAGTTGGCCAATAGTTTTTTGTGATCTGAAAGGCAACAAGTGTGTTGTGAACTAAAGAAGAAGTGTGGATAAATAAACTAGAAGAGTACTGTGCTCTTGAAAGACTCAAACCTGAATAATCACATGTGCTTGTGTGGTGAACTGGTGTGAATGAAATAAAGAAGATTGGAAATGTTAATATTATTCGTTTTTAAACACCTTAATGATGGACAAATTATATTTGAAAAAAAAAAAAAACGCCTAGACTGGGGTTTGAACCTAGGACCTTTGACTTTCTATGTCAATGCTCAGATGGAAGAGCATTGACATAGAAAGTCAAAGGGTCCTAGGTTCAAACCCCAGTCTAGGCGTATATTTTTCTTTTCAAATATAAGATTGGAAATGTTTGTGTAAACTGGTGTCAGGTTAAATTTAAAAAAAAATCTACCTGTTCCCCCATGCTACCGTAAACTAGTAACCACATTATGAGTTATTAATTTAGTTACATTTCTGAAGAGAAAAATTATATGCTCATACTGGGACTTGAACCTGGGACCCTTGGTTCTCTGGACCAAGTGATCTACAACCTGAGCTACCTGAGCAAGTACCGATCTAAACGAATTTAGTTACACCTTATTCATACCTGTAGAATCTATGTAATTTGATCCTGGTGATTGGAAGAAAAGAATTTACGGTATTAATTTCTTCAGTTAAAATACATAATATTAATAATTAAAATAATAATAAATTGATTTTCACCATGAGACTGTATTTAAAACATTTTAATAATAAATACATAATAGAGATAACAAATTAAGAAACCCTGTAAGAGATTCTAGTATTGAAACTTCTAAATGTATTTTTGAAAAAAAAAAATTAAATTTTACATTTATGTAGATTATCAGGGGATATAAGAGCAGAGAAAAATTGGGAACCACTTTAATAATATTATATACTGTTTCTTGATTAATAAGTAAATGGAACTTATAACTATCATAACATTATGGGGAAAATGTTATTTGGAAAATATTTGTGAGAGGTTTATAGGTCTGCACATTCAGGATGCCAATTTGTGAGGTTTATAGTTCTCCATAATCAAGGATGCTAATTTGGGCCAGTAAGAGTTTGGAAGAAAGGGTTTTTTGGATTTAGGTTTTGGGTTTATGCAGGGCTAATATAGGCTCAGGGTTGACTGAATTTGACATAAGACCCTCATATCTTTAATACAATCGGCAGATATTAGGGGGCAATAAATTTACACAGTGTCTTGAAACTTTTAGTGTAGTTTATTTAACTTTCACGGGGAAAAAACACTATGAGGTTTAATTTAAGAACTAAATTAATATTTTTATTACCTCACCTCATATCCTTTTTCTTCTAGACTGCAGTTTCCGCCTAGAAACGACATAACGCCGGTCAATGAGAGGCTACTGATGATGGAGATAAGCTCCAAAACTGCAGTCTAGAAGAAACAGATTTTGAGGTGAGGTAATAAAAACATTAATTTAATTATTTTTTTAGTGTAGTATTTATTTTATGAAATACACTTGCAGGATATATAATTCACTTTCATCTTTTGACGATGTATAAGCAATTGTAATTAAGCAATATTCATTTTTAAGGTGGGAGTCATATGTTTGACTATTGCAGCCTCTTATAAAGTGATTATTAACATTTTTAAATCAATGATATGTTTAACATAATTTTATACCTTTCCGAATATGTGAAGTTTTTCTGAGTGTGCATTAAAATTTGTGAATGTCATCTGTCATTCTATCATCAGCTCGTTTTGGCTGTTGATTTGGTGATCCTGCAGGTTACTTCCTCTTCCCTCTTTTGGTTGATCAATGAACTCCCAATCAAATATTTTTTCCCAGGAATTTCAAAATTAATGACTTTTTCCTTATACTTCAAGATGCATATTTTGTCCCAAACTCCAATTTCTTTGAATTTTTCTAATTGTTTCAATAATTTTGCATTCACCTCGATTCTATGTTTTTCTGACCAAGCATTAGCAGCTACTACAAATTTATCTACTTCCCCATTTTTTACATTTGTAAAGAGTTCTTTCTTTTGTTTTACCTATGTACATTTTTTTCACAATCTGCCCATTTTATCAGGTAAATTCCAGAATTTTTTACTTTGTTATACTTTTCATTTTTGTTAGTTTTGATGTTTATTTAGGCTGGAATAATTTTTGGTGACAATTTGATGTTTGTTTTTTTTTAATTTATTGCATGCCAAAAAATAATATGTAAATTTTCTGTATTACTTATTATTTTCTTTTTTTGTCTGAAGAGTACTTCCAATGATAAAATCAAATGTTTCCTACCTCTCCTCACATATTAATTCCTGTAAAAGTTAAATAAAAAAGTACTTTCAATGTTAAATTTTTGTTCTTCAATCTGTTTATTTTACTGTGAATAAAATTGTCTTCAAAACCATTCTCTTTACTTACTTACTTACTTACTCACTGGCACTATCGAACCCGTAGGTTCATGGCCGCACGGACATAAGCTCTCCATATATCCCTATCCTGAGCTAATGCTTTCCAATCATTCCCTGTATAATCTACTTCCCTCAAATCATAGTTAATGTTGTTCTCCCACCTCATTCTTGGTCTACCAACTGGGCGTTTTCCTTCTGGCTTTCCTACAAGAAGTTTCCATGCACGTCTTTCATTCCCCATACGCGCAACATGTCCTGCCCATCGCAGTCTACGGGACTTAACTGTTCTTATTATATCTGGCTTCTATAAAGACCATGTAGTTCATTGTTATGTAGTCTTCTCCATTCACCTGTCTGTTCATCTCTCTTTGGTCCAAAAATTTTCCTAAGAACTTTATTCTCAAATACTCGTAATCTCCTTTCCTCCCTTAAAGTAAGAGTCCATGTTTCGCACCCATATAATATAACTGGTAGAATAATAATTTTATATATTTTCAGCTTAACGTTTTTTGAAAGGAGTTGGGACATCAAAAGTCTCTGCAATGCATAATAGCATGCATTTCCAGAATTGAGCCTATGTTTAATTTCTTTGTGCATCTCATTCCTATTTGTGATTATTGTTCCTAGGTATTTGAATTCAGCCAATTCCTCAAAATTTCCCTCATTTGTTATTAGCTGTCCATTTCCATTATATAATGTATTTCTACGTGTGACCATATATTTAGTTTTACTGATATTTACTTCCAGTCCTAATTTCTTAGTGTTACTCAATAGTGTGTGCGTGTTGGCCTTTAGTATCTCCTCGCTATCGGCCAGTAGTACTACATCATCAGCATAAACTAACAGCTTATTAATACCATTCAGTTGTAAGCCTTCCTCATTCTCTAAAGATTTAATGGCATGCTCTAGTACAAAATTAAATAGTAGAGGAGATAGTGCATCTCCTTGCTTCAACCCATTCTGGATTTCAAAAGTGTCTGAAAACTGTTTGCCTACACGCACTCTACTCGTTGAGCCATTTAGACACATTCGTATAAGTCTAACTAACTTTTTAGGAATTCCGAACTCCAGCAGGATACTATATAACTTCTCCCTCTTAATTGAATCATATGCTTTTTCGAAGTCTACATATAGTTGATGTACAGTACCATTATATTCCCATTTCTTTTCTAAAATCTGTCTTATACTAAAAATCTGATCTGTTGTAGACCTGTTTCTTCTAAATGCACATTGACATTCTCTTTACTACCTTTAATAAATGTTTTTCTCTATTTTCAAATTATCTCTGCTCATGGGAATGTTTACCAGTTTATTAAAATATTGGAGATTTTCAATTCAAAAATATGGAATTTACAAAAATGGTAATAAAAAAAAAGCAATGACCCACTACAGAGAAATGTCCAACTACCACAACTCAGTGAAGAAAGATCTATCTTATATAAAAGTATGACCAATTGAAAGAAGAAGTGGAAAGTAAGCACAGGGAGGTAAGAGTATTGCATAATTGCAGACAGTTAGAAGATATAGGCAGACAAATGAAAAATAATAGAAAATAGATTATTCATGACTCACCTCATATTTGCAGATTTCTTTAAGATCTAGGTTTCGACGTATTAAGCATCATTATCAATTCTTTCAAACTTTCTTTTGATAACGATGCTTAACGCGTCAAAAACCTAGATCTTAAAAGAATCTACAAATATGAGGTGTGTCATGAATAATCTAATTCCTATTATTTACAATAAACCTCAAAGTGTCACTTCCTTTAAATATTAAATAGAAAATGAAAATTTTACAACAGGAAATCGCAAATCTTAAAACAAAGAATGTGAATAAATAAATAAGGTGAATACTGAGTCACCTTACCTCATAACTAGTTGTGTTCCATTTGAACATGTTTCAATATACCATGTATACCACCATCAGCTTTTCCAGGCGGCTGAATTTTACGTTGTCGGAAAACAGTCTGGAAAAGCTGATGATGTTATACATGGTATATAGAAACATGTTCAAATAGAACACAAGTTATGAAGTAAGATGACTCCAGAATCACCTTACTTATTAAGAACCTCATAATGTTACATACTTCCTATTGTAATTTATTAATTAAAGAATGTGAAGCTAACAAACTGATCTGAAAAAAAAATTACAATAAGATCTCTAAATTTCTAAATATCACAAAGAAATTATTGTTCTCAATTAAATAAAAAACTTCAAAAAGCATGTGTTGAAGCTTGAATTGCATAATTTACATCAGAAAGCATGTGAAATTTGTGGAATTCAAATGAGAAAGAGTATGTTTTTTTACAGACTAATGGCATTAAAGATGGAGAAGAAATCAAGTATTGTAATTTTGGAGGAAGTGGAATGGTCAGGAATAATGTGAATGAAGAAAAGAAAGAATGTGAGATTTGTGTCATGTATAATTCAGAAGTGAAGAATGAAGTTTGAATACAAACTGATAACATTGGAGATGATGTAAAATGCAGAATTGGATACGCAGTAGATGAACTGAAACTTACACTTGAGGATGACGAAAAACAGAGGACATATATGCAAATTCAGTCCTTGCTCACAAAAAATTCATGAATTTGGAAAGATATAAAATTACCTGAAACACACAAAACTCTCACCGATTTAAAAATTGCTATAGGATCTACATCTTGGATTGAAACCCAGTTGGTAGCCTCAAATTTTAATATGTAGTTATAATTTTTTTTTTTAAATACAATAGGAAGTAACATTATGAGGGGAAGTAGAAAAATCTGCAGTAGCTGCTCATGTTTAGTCAGAAAAACACAAAACAGATTTAGACACAAAATTATTAAAACAATTAGAGAACATAAATGAACTCACCATATGGGAAAAATCTACGTACAGAAGAACAAGGAGAGAATTATGAATTTTGAAATTCCTGGGGAGAGGAATCTAATTAGCAAGTTCTTTGGACCACAGGAGTTGAGATCCAGCGCCGACAACTTGGGAAAAATCAGTCTGTACCAACTGAAGATGAAGCAAACATGCTTTGAAACATAATATGTCTTAATACAAACAACTATATGAGGTAAGAAGAATATACAGACCAAACTTATTTATTATGTAATTACAAGTTTCAAAAGTTTGAGTCAATATCATTTTGCAATAAAAAAAATATTAAGCATTATAAAATTAATGCTCACTATATAAGAGGCTAAATAAGACTTTACAAAACACAATAATTAAACCTATTGTGGTATGTGGAAGCAAAAGCTGGACACTAACAAAAAGTGTTTATGGAAAGTGTCTAACTGGGAAAGAAAAATGTTGAAAATATATGGTCAAACTATAGATAACAGAGTCTGGATAATTAGAACTAAGCTATGTCTACAAGCTCTATGCAAAGAAATAGATGTAATAGCAGATATTAAAGCAAGAAGAGTTCAGTGATTGGGACATGTAAAGGGTCTTTCATATATTATGCAATTTTTAAAAATGCAATAATTAAGTCAAAAAAGCATAAAACATTAATTTTCATCTACATACACTCCCATTTAAGTGTAAAAAATTATATCAGGCATATGTCCACCTCCACTGTCTCACATCCTGCAAAACAATAATCCTATTCCATGAAAAATTCCCTCAGTCTCTGTGATCTCAATTCGAGGTGACTAGGAAAGGCCTCCTAGATCTTGTGACCTTACTCTTCTTTGTTATGGGGTTATGTGAAGTCCAAAGTCTAGGTGAACAAAATACAAATAGTTTTCCAACTTAATGAAGAAATTCAATGTGTCATCAACACAGACCACGAATTTCATAGACCGAGTAACTGCCTGCCAAGACAGTAGAGGTGGACATATGCCCGATGCAATTTTCCACATTTAAATGGGAGTGTATGTAGATGAAAATAAAAAAAAAATAATTTTTTATTTTGATGCATTTTTTATTTAATTATTTAATTTTTAAAAATTGCATAATATATGAAAGACCCAAACTGAATCCCCAAGATAGTACTGGATCCAAAACTTTGTTCTAAAAGAAAACGTGGTAGACCCAGAATTAGATGGATGATGTGGAAAGTGATTTGAGAAGAACTGGGAACAGTAATTGGAGACAGAAAGTAATGGAAAGAATACAAGGGAGGTCAAGGCTAAACTCCAAGACATGTAGTACCAAGGATGATAATATAAAAGGCTACGATATTCAAATACACACCTAAAAGTGAATATAGGTAAATTGCATATATAGTTCGTGCCTTGCTTTAATGACCTCATTTGCTGGAACTGTCAAAAAATCTTTGGTTTCAACCACCCTCCCAGTGTCACTTAACAAAAACCGACTGCCTTTCAACCCTCATTAGAGAGAAAGAGACGCAGATATTCCAAAGTTGTCAAATCGACTAACTGATCTTTTACTGGTATGTGCATGTTAACGTAGCATAAAATGGTTTAATTTTAAAATACTGTTTTTAAAGAATAATGTGGATGTGGCAACATTGGAAAGTGGAACTATTGGCGCATGGTGGTTGTAAGTATTAGGGGTGAGAGAAGGCCTTAAGCATGGCCTACATTATACATCAACAAAATATCAAAATATCCTCCTAGTGTATTTAATAAAATATATACTACACTAAAAGTTTCAAGACACTGTGTAAATTTATTGTTCCTTAATATTCGTCGATTGCCCTGAAGATATTCGAGTCTTATGCCAAATGCCTTCAACTCTGAGCCTATATTAGCCCAAAACCTAAACCCAGAAAACCTTCCTTCTAAACTCTTATTGGCTCAAATAAGAATTCCTGAACATGGAAACCTATAAACACATATTACTTTACAAATTAAGTAGAAATGAATTTTTTTTTTACTGAGATTGGGAACTTAAACACATGTGTGGTTGGAAAATCTTCTCTCTTGTGGAATGTTTTGTTTTATGAGCCAATTCTAAGCTCCATGAAAGCCGTATACTTCCAGTACACGAATTTCAAAATCCCTATTCTCACATATATATCCTCCTAGTGTATTTAATAAAATATATACTACACTAAAAGTTTCAAGACACTGTGTAAATTTATTGTTCCTTAATATTCGTCGATCGCCCTGAAGATATTCGAGTCTTATGCCAAGTGCCTTCAACTCTGAGCCTACATTAGCCCAAAACCTAAACCCAGAAAATCTTCCTTCTAAACTCTTACTGGCCCAAATTAGAATTCCTGAACATGGACACCTATAAACACATATTACTTTACAAATTAAGTAGAAATGAAAAAAAAAAAAAAAATTTAACTGAGACTGGGAACTTAAACACATGTGTGGTTGGAAAATCTTCTCTCTTGTGGAATGTTTTGTTTTATGAGCCAATTCTAAGCTCCATGAAAGCCGTATACTTCCAGTACACGAATTTCAAAATCCCCACTCTCACATAATGGAGGGTTGTTAAATGTTAAACATCTGTCTGTCTTTCCAAAGCGAATGTTTTCATCCATCCAGATGGCCTGTCCCTCTCTGAAACACAACACAAATCACTTTAATCAATTCCCTTCACAATTTTTTTTTACTTATAATGTGACAGCCCTAGAAGGCATTTGTCCTTCAGCAACACATTCACATGTGTTAATCACAGAGGTGGATGATTATCCAGCCAATTCAGCCAGTTTTTAATCAAAATTAAAGTGGGAATTAATACTATGAGGTATTTTCAATTTATGAATGAGTTGGAGAAAATATTTTTAATACCTCACCTCATAAAGTTGCATGTTTTCACGATACCGGTTTCAACATTAACATTAACACTCAAAGTCTTCTACCAGATGCAAGGAATCTCAGGAAACAACTAAGCAGTTCTCTGGAGACAACTTCCTCATAAAGGAAAAGGCGTTGTTCTCTACAATGAATATACACCGGCAAATCAATGGATTCGTGACCATCAGGGATTGTCCTGTTCCGAATGGAGAGAAGCGATTAAAATGCAAGCCAATGTATCAGTGGTGCATTCTTTGCCAGGCAGGTCTAGGGACGATACCCTCTGTAGATGTCGCAGAGAGCACGAAACCCTTGCATGCGTCCTTGGGGCCTGTCCATTTGGAGAATCACTGAGAAATATTCGGCACCACACTATTCGAAATATGATGGCAGAAGCCTTGCGAGATTTTGGATACACAGTTTATGAGGAAGTACATGGTGTGGCCACTAATGGGAGTAACAGACGAATAGATATTATTGCTTATATTATTTTTGGTCTAGACATCTTACAAATTGAGGTAAGATGTCTAGACCAAAAATAATATAATTAAAATAACCTCAAAATATAACTTCCTAAAATTAAATATTAGATATTATTGCATTTAGACCATCCTCTAAAATTGGTATAATATTAGATCCCACAATTCGTTTTGAGACTCATAGTGGCCAACCTGAGGAAGTTGACTCTGAAAAGAAAGACATATATGAGCCAACAATTGACTATTACAAAGATAAATACCAACTAGATAGTATAACTGTCACAGAATTGATGATCAGGGCAAGAGGTACTATACCAGGATTCTTAGCCAAATTTTGGAATTCCTTAGATTTGGACAGGGTGTATCTTTCTAGAATTGCCATCGCTGCCATTAGAGGATCAATTTCAATTTTAAGAAACCATTAAGTTATGTAGATAGGAAATAACACTATGAGGTTTTTTAATATTGTTTATTTTTTATTATTTCACTCACCTCATACTTCATAATTCATAGCAGACCCTGGGTTTCTTCACATCTTTTGTGACATTCACAAGTGTGAACGTGACGCAGCATTGAGAATGTCACAAAAGATGTGAAGAAACCCAGGGTCTGCTATGAATTATGAAGTATGAGGTGAGTGAAATAATAAAAAATAAACAATATTAAGAAAGTTATGTAGATAGGAAATAACACTATGAGGTTCTTTAATATTGTTTATTTTTTATCATTTCACTCACCTCATACTTCATAATTTATAGCAGACCCAGGGTTTCTTCACGTAATTCGTGACATTGTCAATGCTGCGTCATGTTCACAACTGACGTCCAACGGCCTTCTATCCTGCAGACTGACCTCCGCGCCATCTGGTGGCCGACCGAAGAATTTCCAAATCAGGCCTCTTTCTTTATAACCGGGTATTTCAAAATTCATAGTTGTATTTTCATTCTTGCATATGTAAATTTTTTCCCAAATTGTGAGTTCCTTCGGTTTATCCAATTGTTTAAGTAATTTTGTTTTGGTTTCTATTCTATGTTTTTCTGACCAGGCATGTGCAGCTATTGCAGATTTTTCGGTTTCTCCATTTTTAACATTTCTGAGGTGTTCTTTTAATCTTGTATTTAGATTCCTTTTTGTTTTTCCTATGTATATCTTTTCACAATCTTTACAATTAATTTGATAAATTCCCGATTTTTTGCAGTCTTCAATGTCACGAATTACGTGAAGAAACCCTGGGTCTGCTATAAATTATGAAGTATGAGGTGAGTGAAATGATAAAAAATAAACAATAATATTAAGAAACCATATTTACAAAATTACTTTATAGTATGTATACTTTAATTAGGCCTACAAGTTGAATTTTTTAAAATATATTTACAAAATGTATTTCATCAATTACAAAGATTAATTGTCTGCATCACTTTGTCCTTGAGGCAATCCTCTAATGAGGAAAGTTTTATATAATATAATATAATTTACTTTCATCTTCAGTCAATGTCAAACTCCAATGGAGTTGGAGTTTCAAAAGTATTATTTTACTTTCACCTTCAGTCAATGTCAAACTACAACTCATTTGGAGTTTGACATTGACTGAAGATGAAAGTAAAATAATACTTTTGAAACCGGTATCGTGAAAACATGCAACTTTATGAGGTGAGATATTAAAAATATTTTCTCCAACTCATTCATAAATAGCCAGTTTTTTCAACCTGGAGAAGGTACCCAATTCCTCACAACATTGGGCGTATATTGATCCCAAACTGGCAAAAATTACATGAGAAAATTTCTTCCCCTATGGGGACTCGAACCAGTGCAAGAAATGATGCCTTGCCACTTGACTATGGTGTGGAGCACTTCCCAATATAAAATACATACCTGAAAGGTATAGTCTTTATTAAGTCAGTTAAACTTTTGGAATCACTGTAGACCTTTCGAAACTACAAGGGCTAATTCAATAAACAATGATCATTTATTGAACTATTGTAATAATAGCTTTATTTTACCTGGCAGAGTTAAGGCATTAAGGTCTTGTCTATTGCTCAACCAGGTTAAAAAAAATACAAAAAATTATCCTTACATCTAAATTACAATAAACATGGTACATCTACAATATAATTATTATTTACAAAATATTTTAATCTAGAGTTAACGATTGAAATATAAAATGTACAAGATAGAAAAGTCAGATAAAAAAGAACAGTTAATGACATAGAATAAATTTATTTGTAAAAAAAAACAATTATTTAACAATGCGTATTTGTATAAGCGTGACTTAAAAGTGCCAGTGTGCGGCAACCCCTGATATCTTGAGGAAGGAAATTCCAGGAGCAGGCAGAGGCTACTGTGAAAGAAGTAGAATAAGAAGTAGTGCTATGAAGAGGGGTTGTTAGTAGACTATTATCTTGTGACCCAGTGTCAATATTGTGATAAGAAGATAACTTCTCAAATCTGGATGCCAGGTAACTAGGAGTATAGAAATTCAGAAGCTTGAAAAGAAGTGAAAGAGAGTGCAATTTAAGTCTGTCAGTAAGATGGAGCCAAGAGAGGTTATTGAAGTGTTCAGAAATATGATCATAATGGCGGATATTAAAAATGAATTGAACGCAAGCATTATGAACACCTTGCAGTCTCTGCGACAAGTCATAGTTTAGATCATTATATATATAACGTCACAATAATCAAAGTGTGCAACACAAGATCCTGCACAAGGGTTTGTTTTAATGAAACTGGAAGAAAATTCTTTAAATGTCTAAGATAATGTAAGATGGAGAAAGTCTTTTTATATACGTGTTTTACTTGTGTTTGCCAGGTTAAATTTTTGTCTAGATGTAGTCCAAGATCTATTACTGAAGAAGAATAAGGGATAATTATATTATTTATAGTAATGTTTGGAAGTGTAGATAAATCAAAGGTTGTAAGCAGTCTTTGTTGTCCCATTAGAATTATTTGTGACATGTTAGGATTCAGACTTAGACTGAAACTTGAAGACCAGTTAAAGATGGACATGAGATCGTCATTCATTTTCGTCAAGCTGTTATAAAGAGAATTAGGTGAATGTAGGTAAATTTGGAGATCATCAGCATAGAGGTGATAACGGCAGTGCTTTAGTATGGTTGGTAAGTCATTGATGTAGATTGAAAAAAGAAGAGGTCCGAGAACACTGCCCTGGGGGACTCCGCCTTCATGTTTCACCAAGATGAAGATCCAGAGTTTAATGAAACGTATTATTGACACCCGTGCGTATGAATTGAACCAGGATACAGCGCTGTCAGACAGGTGTAGGTGCTTGAGCTTTATCATATGTAGGTCTTGGTCTACTGTGTCAAAAGATTTGCTGAAGTCAAGTAAGGTTAAGAGAGTCAATTCACATCTGTCCATGGCTTCGCAAATATCTTCAGTAATTTTTAACAAAGCTGTGGTTGTGCTATGACTAGATCTGAAGCTGGATTGATAAGGATCAAGGAGATAATTTGCTTGGAGATATTCAGTCATTTATTAAGTTATGTAGATAGGAAATAACACTATGAGGTTTATATTAATATTGTTTACTCTTTCTTCACTCACCTCATACTTCTTAACTCCCACGCATACTCGAGTTTCGTCACTTCATTTGTGACATTCTCAATGCTGTATTACTCACAATTTGGGAAAAAATTTACATATGCAAGATTAAAAACACAACTATGAATTTTGAAATACCCGGTTATAAGGAGAGGGGATTGATTTGGAAGTTCGTCGGTCAGCAATCAGATGGCACAGAGGCCAGTCTGCAGGATAGAAGGCCGTTGGACATCAGTTGTGAACGTAATACAGCATTGAGAATGTCACAAATGAAGTGACGAAACTCAAGTAAGCGTGGGAGTTAAGAAGTATGAGGAGATTAAACAATATTCAGCCATTTGCTTATGTACAAGATGCTCCAGGGCTTTAGATAATGTCAGAAGGATGCTAATCAGTCAGAAATCATTACAGTTAGTAGGTGTACTTACTTTAGGTATAGGTCAAACCCTAGAATGTTTCCATATAGTAGGGAAGAAAGAAGTTATAAGGGAAGCATTAAAATGCTGATAACATCTGTTCCTTGTGCATTGGATTTAATCCATGTGAGTGCTCTTTTAATGTCTATAGGCAAAATGCCGTAGTAGTAAAATTTATCTCTTCCTATATTGTGGGATGGGGATAAGTCTTTAAGAATGTCTATTTCAGTCTTGTTGTCTGTAGGTGTCAAGGGTATTGAGGTAAAATGTTCATTTAAAGCATCTACTGAAATATCTATAGTTAGTTGGGGGATTCAACTATCCAAGTCCTATTGTACGGAGATTTAATCAAGTGACCCGCGCACTTATTTCAGGTCTGATTATACTATGGGCATGTTGTAATTTGACATTGCTTATAGTTTGTGTAGTTGGGTTTCTAAGTTGTTTGTACAGTTGCCTGTTCTCATCATTTTTGTGTCGTCTGTATGTGCAGTACGCTTTGTCTCGTTTCGACATAAGTTCACGTATTGAGACATTCATCCAGGGAGCAGGGAAGCGGATAAATTGTCGGGTTTTAACTGGTGCCTGTCTGTCATATAGTTGTAGTATCAGAGTATTAAATGTCTCTACTTTTTCATCAACTGATCAAATATTTCATATTGTGTACCAAGGTAGTTCTAAAGTGTATAATTTTAGTTTAGTCTTGTCTATGTTTTGTAAGTTTCTGTACGTAATCAATTTAGAGCATATTGGAGTGAGTATGAATACAATGTCATGAGCAGATGTGCCGGGAGCAGGAAGTGTCCATATGTCAGCACTTTCTGTGGATGTGTAGTCGCTATTAAGTCCAGTAGAGTGTCAGTAGTAGCATTGTGATGTGTGGGAGAGGAACAATGGTCATATTAAAAATTTGGAACATATTTTTAATTAATTAAATAAAAATAAAACATAGTTTTATTTGATTTTCATATTTATTATATAATTATTAATAATTTGTTAACATGTCTGAAGAAGGTACAGTGTACCGAAACAGCTGTCACTGAATTATATAATAAATATGAAAATCAAATAAAACTACGTTTTATTTTTATTTAATTAATAAATATGGATTTTCATCAAGTAAACACCAACTCAATTGATTACATATTTTTAAGTTGTTTGGCTGGTGAGTCAGTCTGAAGAAAATTTGTATTAAAATCGCCTGCAATAATAATATGTTCATAATGAGGCAATGAATCGTTCAGTGTGTTTTCTAGATCGGAAAGATACCCTATTTTAGGGGGTTTATATACAATACATAAGAGACATTTTTTAGACTTACTTGAATTTCTATGAAAAGGAACTCGGGGCAAGTGGAATAAAAAGTGAGAAGGGGACTGATGGACAATTCTAGGATAAAGTTCATTTAAAATAAAGGCACAAATGCCTCCACCTCGTTTATCTATTCTGTTATTTCTAAGCAGTGTATATCTGTCCAAGTGAACAAAGGAGGAAGGAATGGAAGAGGTTAGCCAGGTTTCCAAAATTAGAATGGTGCTCAGTCCAAGAGATGAAAATATGGTTTCAAACTCAACAAAGTGAGAGAGAATGCTTTGTGCATTTACGTGAGCAATTTTAAGTGTGGAGGTACCAATAAAAAATTATCAATTGATTTGGCATTTACTTGATGAAAATCCATTTTTATGTTAATGAAATAAAAATAAAACTTAAAGTTTTATATGATTTTCATATTTATTTTATTATTAAAATACAAATTCATAACAGCTGTTTTAGTACTTTGTCTTCTTGTATTCTTATAAGCCCATTTTACCCTTAACAGAGATTTAGGTGCTCTCCCCCTACAGGGAAGAATTTGAACCATACTAATTTAGTTACACTTGTTTTCGTATAGATGTCATTTCAATGGTCCGTGGTCAGCATTCCACCTCATATTGACATCTAGGAAACCAAGGTAGTACTAGGACGGGAAAATTCGGTAAATTTTGCTTAGAGGCCTTTTCATTCAGGCTTAAGGAACTTTTACGAGCTTGAAAATCTTCAGACTCGGGACCCATGGCATAAGTCCCTGCTGGAGGACTTGCTCCTTGGATTTTTCCATCCCAAATAAATACATCAACCCCAGCCGGGTTTGAACCCATGACCCTCGGGACCAGAGGCAAGGAGCATAACCACTAGTCCATCGCGGCCAATTTCAGTACTTTGTACAAACGTACTGAAACAGCTGTTACGAATTTGTATTTTAATAAGTATGAAAATCATATAAAACTTTATTTTTATTTAATTAACATAATAAAAATGAATTTTTAAGTAAACTGGTAGTTGTTGGGGGAGGGGGTGGTGGGGAGTCAGAAATTCTGCTACCTGATTCAACTGCTGTCTTCACAATAAGAGGGTGTTTGAAGAAGGGGTTAATATTCGAGTCAGGGGTTGCAAACAAGTCACCATTTGTCAGCTCAATGTTCCCAATAGTAGACAAAAAAATTAAATTATGTACTGTAACAGCCCTAATGAAATTAAAATAATTTAGCTAAAGAAATAACTTAAAAATAAAATAAATAAGTTGTCCTATATAAAAAATAAACTAAAAACTTACCTAAATTAGAAAGAAATTAACAATATAATTGATATATTTAAATTAATATTGGGAAGTAAACATTATGAGGTTATATCATTAATAGTGAATGGAGAATATATTTTAATCGACTCACCTCATACATTTTCAAACTTCTTTGATACCGACGGTTTCAATCATAGAAGCCATGACTGAAGAAGGGCATGATATTGTCTGAAATCATCGGTATCAAAGAAGTTTGAAAATGTATGAGGTGAGTCGATTAAAATATGTTCTCCACTCACTATTAATACAATTGTTATTTTAAAATCGTTAGAAAGTTACATTATGAGGTCTAATTTAATATTTGAGTTTGTATTCTTTAACATTCTTAAACACATGAGGTAAGAATGTTAAAGAATACAAACTCAAATATTAATATAATTGTTAGCAAAGAAAAAAATTCTTACATTCAGATTCTACAGTATCTAGTTGATATCCATAGCACATCTTATTTACGTTTTTCACCATTGACTTTGGCTATGACGGACCCGTCCATTGTCCATACATTTTAAATATCATATTTCTGTATGCTGTCTTGTAGGAGGCAATACCGACACTTTGTTAGGTCCTCATGAGCAGTGACATCACTTCCTTTCAATTTTTTCTTATTTAGAAGAACTTCACTGCGCTTGCGGTAACTAACAAATTTTACTATTATAGCCCATGGTCTTTCTGTATGGCTAACACCAACACAGTGAATTCTGTCGATGTCAGTAACTGTTAGATCGATACCAATTTTTTTGGCCACCTCGATGGCTTTCTGATCCGTGTCTTTTCCGGCCTCTTTCTTAACACCAAAAATCCTGAGGCATTGACGTCTATGGTATTGTTTTAGATTGTCTATTTTATATTCTAACACCTCAATCTTTTTGTCTTTTTCAGATCCTCAATTACTGCAGTGTTGTCCTGGATGGTCTTCTGCAGTTCCACCACTACCTGGTTTCGCAACATGGACACAAACACCTGTAGCATGCTGGGATCCTGCAGCGCCTGTTGCACCACACATTTCAATGTTTCCTCGATAGAACTTGTTGAATTACGTGTATTTCTGCCCATGATGTTAAATCTATACACTTTAAATACTATTATAAAATAAACTTAAACAGACTAGGAGGAATATAACTTTAACAATAAAATAACAAAGACACCTAGAAAATAACTTTAAAATCTGCAGTGTAACTTGTGCGTGTTATAGCCATGACACAAATGCCTCAGGATTATAGGAGATAATATTTAATTTTAGGAAGTGATATTTTGAGGTTATTTTTTAATTACATTATTTTTAGTCTGATCATCTGTCTGGACAAGCTGATGATAAAACAGAATTGTTTTGAAACATGTTCAAGAACAAATCAACATTAATATTGATTGAGTTAAGATGATCAGACTAAAAATAATATAATTATAGGAGCTAAACTGATATATACTGTAAAGTGCATCTTTGAAAGGGAGTTAATGGTACTATGTCTTAAGAATTGCTGATAATAATTATTTGAAAAATAGGTGTCCTACTAAACCAAATATGAGTTATAATTTGGCGATGCTCCTTGTCAGTCATAATGTTTCTAACCATTTAAAATTGCCTGATCTTTATTAACTTTATACAAGAAGGTACTATCAAGTATACAGCAAATTCAGCATTTGACCATCGCAGGCAGATAGTGGCTCTTTGCCAAGACTTGTTGGCACTAGATTACATAGCTGCTCTTCTGCCATCTGTACGTATGTAGTCACAGTGATTGAGATGGTCGTATGCCAAGTATGCTGAATATTTGATTGCGCCTTCTTTGCAGCTCTCTGTAAAATGGAGCCATAGAAAGCATCTGACATAGCCAAATGGTCTATTTTGATGAAATATTTAAATTTTAATGTTTTCCAATATTGAACAGTAATATTTTGAAAAGAAAAAATAACTCTTGAACCAGGACTCAAACCCCCGATCTTTGATTCTATGCATTAGTATGCAGTCCATTACACCATTCAAGCCACGATACAAAGTCAACATTACTTTCCTCATATACAATTCTCAAATTGTCCGAAGGCAGATAGACGGCACTACCAATAGCTGCTTCTATTCAAGAAATATTGTTAATGAGAATTTCCATTGGCTATTGTAGTGCCGTCTATCTGCCTTTGGACGAATTGAGAATTGTACATGAGGAAAAAAAAAAATGTTGATGTTTGTATTGTGGCTAGAATGGTATATTGGACTGCATACTGGTGCATAGAACCAGAGGTCCAGGGTTCAAGTCTCGATTTAAGCAATAATTTTTCTTTTCAAAATATGAATGGTCTATGTTCAATCCTGAACACCAAATGGGTAAAGATTTATTCTTTACTCATTTGTGTCCCATGGAGATAACTTAGCTTTCTATGAAATGAGATTCTGGTGGAGGGGGAGCTAAAGTTGGCTGGAACATAGATTAGCCAAACTACCTCACTTGTACCTTTCATCAAGATTCACACTGCCCCATGGGCCTGCCAGGTCTGTAAATGACAAATACCTCTGATTGTGAGGCTTCAAATCAGGCTGGGTACAACACATTTAAAGGACATAAAAATCCTAAGGATGCCTTCTTTCTGAAGGAAGTCGAACGTCATATATAGTTCAGCCACTTAGTCTCCAGCTCTGATGTTTTCACGAGTGTTGCCGATATGGATATTCAGTCGAAGTAGTCACATTATATATGCAGTCAGCAGAAATACAGCTGACACATCGCAGCAACTTCAAACCTTACTAGCGCACTATAGCGGCATCAAGAGCATTGATTGGTTGTGGCAGACATCCACTTCAACTACTCCTGCAGTAGAGGGTGAGTTTCTCTATTTACCCCTATTACAACCTAAATGTCAGAGCTGGAGATCCAGCAGCTGGACTTTAATTACAGCAAATAAAACAACCTCAATGTTTTTATTATAAATTTAACATTTCTCACTGAAGGACAAATTATATTTAAAGAGAAAAAAGATACGCCTAGACTGGGCTTTAGATGCTAATGCTCTGCCACTAGCTTTCCAGACCTCCAATCTAAATGCAAATTTTTCTCTCATTCATTTCAATTCCCAAGACCGCCAAAGGCTTGCGAACCATTGCTCGATATGTGAATGGCAGCTTATTTAAAAAGACCTTTACTGGGAATTTAACATCAGTCTATAAAGCCATTAGAACTTCTTTTGATGTTTTTTTATTATAAATTTAACATTTCTTATTGAAGGATAAATTATATTTGAAGAACCCAGGACCTTTAGATTTATATGCTAATGCTCAGACATTGAGCTATCCAAGGCCTCCAATCTAAATGCATTTTTTTCTCGTTAATTATAAGAGAAAAATTCGCAATTAGACTGGATGCCTTGGATAGCTAAGTGGCAGAGCAACAGCATATTAAGCTAAAGGCCCTCAGTTCAAATCCCAGTCTATGCATGTATTTTTCTCTTCAAAAATAAAACAAACTCAAACCTGAAATAAGAGGTCTGTGAGCAAAATTTATTAAAATCTTTCACTTGCAGATTTAAATTGTGATGCTAATAACCTGAGTTGTTAAATGACATCACTAAATTAAATACTAAAAGGGTTAAGATAAATTCAAAATGTAAGAGAGATTATTTTTAAAAACTTACCCTCCACCAATGGTAATCATCTTGGAATCTGCAGCCATAAACAGTTCAGCAGAATGGTCGATATTACCATCAGCCTGACTGCAATCCATCCCCACCCATGGGTATTTGGCTCTTTCTGGGTACAGACTAAAGAGAAATGTCTCTCCAGTTCCAAAATACGCCTGTCTATTCCCATGATCATCTTTCACATTTCTCTCATACCACCGCGATGAACAGTATGCTCCAAACACCTGGTGACATATAGTAATATTTTCCACTAAGACATTTTTATCATTTTATAACTAACTTCATAGCCCTGCATTCCCTAAAACGTAAAAATTAATATTTTGAAACCTCTGGGGGAAAAAAAAACCTGTAAATCAAATAATTACTTTTTATACATTTTTCTTCATAAAATTATTTGGGGATTCTATGCAAGATGCCAGTCATATAAATATTAATAAAAATACCAAAATATGAAAATAAATAAATATATATATATATATATATATATATTTAATTGTAATATAAAAAAAAGTGTTACTGCTATAAAGTAAAAAAAATTTTTTTTTATTTTCATTAAAAATGCTTTCTTTCAGGAAAGATGGCTGAAGATAGGAACGACTATTCTTGAAACCACAGTCCTGTGCTGTGAAGAACACAAAGGGTATGAGGTGAGATGTACAATTTATTTTAATATTAGTAATATGCATTTTTTATTCAAGTGTACAGTATTTCAGTGACTGGTGTTGCTGAGTAGGGATTCCTGTAACAATAGTTTCCTGAAAGGATGGCATGCACTGTACAACTGATAGACGTGCAACCCCCATTAGTGATCAACAAAGATAAAGCAAGTGCACTCCTTGAAACCTAACAGTACATGCCAATCTGGGAAAGCTGACGATAAAACAGAATTGTTTTGAAATATGTTCATGAACAAATCAACATTAATATTGAGGTAAGATGTCCAGACTAAAAATAATATAATTAAAATAACCTCAAAATATAACTTCCTAAAATTAAATATTACATGCCAATCTGTTCATACTGTAATAGAAATTCATTAGCAGTTTGAGACTAACGTTATTTCTGTGCATTATGATGAATGAAATTGTAGATGAGACAGTTTTACCTGTATTGTACACGGAGAAATTGAAAGAAAGTTCAAAATGTAACTAACACAACTTTTATTGATAGAAACATTGTTCTTAGGCAATACTGTACTTTAGGGGAAATAAGACTGAATACAAAGTAAGACATATCAATAATTGGAAACTTAATTTTGTTGAGTTGTTTCTTGACTCATTTCATACTTCTTGACTCCCTCGCAGATCCGGATTTCTGCACTATATTTGTGACATTCTCAATGCTGTATCACATTCACAACTGACGTCCAATGGCCTCCTCTCCTGCAGACTGACCTCCGTGCCATCTGATGGCTGGCTGACGAACTTCCAAATCAATCCCCTCTCCTTATCACCGGGTATTTCAAAATTCATAGTTATGTTTTTATTCTTGCATATATAAATTTTTTCCCAAATTGTGAGTTCCTTCGGTTTTTCTAATTGATTAAGTAATTTTGTTTTGGTTTCTATTCTAAGTTTTTCTGAGCAGGCGTGTGCAGCTACTGCAGATTTTTCTGTTTCTCCATTTTTAACATTTCTGAGGTGTTCCTTTAATCTTGTATTTAAATTCCTTTTTGTTTTTCCTATGTATATCTTTTCACAATCTTAACAAATAATTTGTGATAAATTCCCGATGTTTTGCAGTCTTCAATATTTTCATTTTTGTTGGTTTTTATTAAATTACCTAAACTGTAATCATTTTTCGGTGCTAATTTAATGTTGAATTTGTTGAAGATTTTTTGAAACTTGTCAAATACTAAAGGGTGGTATGTAAATTTCATCAATTTTTTACCAATTTCTTTATCTGTGTGAAGAGTACTTTCATTATATTTAATTAATGTTGGGAAGTAAACATTATGAGGTATAATCATTAAAATTCATCGGAGAACATATTGTTTAAACAACTCACCTCATAGGATTCATGCTTCCATGATATCGCGATTTCAAACATAATCATGTTCATCGTCAGCCATAACTCCGACTGATGAAATTCTTCGGCCGTCAACTATTCTATTGTCGCCATCTTTTGACAAATACAACATTTCTTTGGCACCAATAAATAAATTTAGTCTGGGTAATCTTCTAAGTACCAATAAAAAAGTCAATGTTCCAGACAGTAAGAAATCTGGAATTTATCAAATAAATTGTGAAGATTGCAATAAAGTTTATATAGGAAAAACAAAAAGGAATTTGGAAATTCGGACAAAAGAACATTTCAGAAATATTAAAAATTGTGAAATTGAAAAATCTGCAATTGCTGCACATAGTTTATTAGAACATCATAAAATTGGAAGAGAAGCTAAACTTTTAAAACAAGTAGAGAAACCTTTGGAATTGACAGTTTGGGAAAAAATATACATTCAGAAAAACAAAAATAGATCAATGAATTTTGATATCCCTAACGAAATTACATTGATTTCGAAGTTCATAAATTCAACCATAGATGGCAGCACTGAAGATGGCGACAATAGAATAGTTGACGGCCGAAGAATTTCATCAGTCGGAGTTATGGCTGACGATGAACATGATTATGTTTGAAATCGCGATATCATGGAAGCATGAATCCTATGAGGTGAGTTGTTTAAACAATATGTTCTCCGATGAATTTTAATGATTATACCTCATAATGTTTACTTCCCAACATTAATTAAATATACTCTCTGATGTTTAAATTTTGGAGCAGATATGTAGATGATATCGTAGCAATAGTAAAACAGAAACAATTAGAAGATGACATTAAACTGTTAAATATTCAAAATAAAACAATCAAATTTACAATGGAAATAGAAAATAATCATGAAATACCATTTTTAGACCTTAAATTGATCAGGAATGAAGAAAAAAAGAAAATAGAATTTGGAATCTACAGAAAAGAAACATTGATAATTATATAAAAACTACAGGATATAACCATTTTTCACACAAACAGGCAGTATTTAATAGTTTAACACACAGACTTGTGAACATTCCCATGAGCAAAGAAAATTACAATAAAGAGAAAAAAATACATAATAAAAATTGCAAAGGATAATGGATTTCAAGAAAAGATGATACACAAGAAAATAAATAAATTCAAGGAACAAAAAATGATTAATGAAAGTACTCTTCACACAGATAAAGAAATTGGTAAAAAATTGATGAAATTTACATACCACCCTTTAGTATTTGACAAGTTTCAAAAAATCTTCAACAAATTCAACATTAAATTAGCACCGAAAAATGATTACAGTTTAGGTAATTTAATAAAAACCAACAAAAATGAAAAGATTGAAGACTGCAAAACATCGGGAATTTATCACAAATTATTTGTTAAGATTGTGAAAAGATATATATAGGAAAAACAAAGAGGAATATAAATACAAGATTAAAGGAACACTTCAGAAATGTTAAAAATGGAGAAACAGAAAAATCTGCAATAGCTGCACACGCCTGGTCAGAAAAACATAGAATAGAAACCAAAACAAAATTACTTAAACAATTAGAAAAACCGAAGGAACTCACAATTTGGGAAAAAAATTTATATATGCAAGAATAAAAACATAACTATGAATTTTGAAATACCCGGTGATAAGGAGAGGGGATTGATTTGGAATTTCATCGGTCAACCATCAGATGGCACGGAGGTCGGTCTGCAGGAGAGGAGACCATTGGACGTCAGTTGTGAACGTGATACAGTACTGAGAATGTCACAAATACAGTGAAGAAATCCGGATCTGCGAGGGAGTTAAGAAGTATGAGGTGAGTCAAGAAACAACTCAACAAACTTAAAATAAACCTCATAGTGTTATTTCCTACCTACATAACTTAATTGGAAACTTCCATTTCTTATTTATTTATGACAAAAAATTAAATATGGGCCTATCCAATCAGAAGTTTATGCATTTTCCATCATGTCGATAGATATTCTTTATTTACAATTTCATTATGATCAGAATTTATGCTTCATGCTAACTCACCTGGAAATTCTGTTGTTATTTTCATTACGACATAATTGGCTAATGTAGGATATTTTTCACTAAACTGTTTGAAAACATTCAAAATAATTTGTTTCTCTCTGCTTTTCAAAGGCTTTCCTTTGCAATGTCTTATAATTATACAGAAGCAGCCATTTTGAAACAATTGAAATTCCAATATTATACTTTGCACGTGTGAAAGAATAAAACGATGCCTATTTAGTCTATTAAAATTGTAATTATACATTTTAAGATTCTTCTATATAACTTATATAGACATGTGCTAGATAATACATATTTTTATTTTCTCTATTTCGGGTGTTAGAGAGGGAACTACATTTTCTTACACACTCTAAGGTAAAATCATTATTCGACCAATAAAAACATAGTCATACATCTGCTCCGTTTACATTACAACTGGAACTTAGCTCATAAGAGGTATAGAGCAATTTTCAAATTTTGAGTTCCTGTGTAAATATGGTCTGATATTGCTGGTTTATTGAATGTCTTTCTTTTGACAGTTAAATCGTATTTATCAGGTTTTGCCGTGAGAAATAAAAAAATTGTGACTGCTACACCAATGAAAATGTTCCCATTAAAATGTTAGTTTTCAGATTAACTCCCACCTCTCAAATGATCCAATTTTTATTACAAAAATATGAAATTACATTCCACAATTACAATTACATTCGACTCCCAGTTCAAACATAATTTTTCTTTCTAAAAAATAAAGTTATATGCTGAGTTTGGTAGCAAAAATAATTGCTGCTGCTACAGTATTAAAACACACACACATATTTTTTATATTTTTGGTGTATAGTAATTTAAAATAATTAAAAAATTCTTTTCATGGGTACAATATCAATAGCTATATTCATTCAGAATTCACTAACAATTGAACAGTGGTCATAAGAAAGCAGGTTTTCATGGCCAGTAGTCATGGTATTAGAAGATTTGGGCTATGGTCCATAACTGATGTTTCTCCCTCGGGTACAGAGAGAATCTTCAGTGGTGAGTTATTCTTGATCGTGTTCCCTGGTCTGTGTATGAGTGGCAGACTGCTCGAACACAGTATTTGCGCTTGTGCTGGTCCCCAAATGGTTGAACGAAGTCAAAGCTGACTGGATAGCTGTTGTCAATCTATCATCAGATTGGTTTGTATCTGTCTCTAGATTGACAATGCCATCAAATCAGTTTCAACTTCATCCAGCCATTTGGGAACCAGCACAAGTATAAATACCAGGCTTTAGCAGTCTGCCATTCATACACAGCCAAGGTTCCAACCAGGGAACACCACCTTAGAACAGTTTGCCACTGAAGTGCCCTCCGTATCCGAGAGAAAAACACCAGTTATGGACCATGGTCATAGACTAAGATTAAGATAGGAAATTAAGCAAGTTTCACATATATGCCACAAGCAGCACTAGTGTAGAACTAACCTGCTGACATCTAATACATTGATGTGGTACTAATATGAAATTCAGCACCATCTGGTGGTAAAATTATGTATTAGTAGATATAATACAAATAGTTACTTCTTAGGTTCTCTAGGGAAGCAATCCCCCCCCATATAAATTCTTGCATCAGCCTGGAGCTGAACATTTAAACCCAATTTTCTCTTTTTGTACAATATATGTATCAGAAATTAAATTTACAAAATGGCTAATTTCCCGTAATCCCAAGTGCTCTGTGAACATGCCCTGTGTCTTGTATTTGTTTCATTAGTTACAAATTCTGTTACTATGAACTAAAAGCGCTACCACTCCTTCCTTCATTCATTGTAGTTCCTCGCAAATTTTTAGGTGTCACTGTATGCAGTTTCTTCCCCTTAGTGTACTCTTAGCTCGGAATCTTCAAGTACCAATGGCCATAAGGAATTGAATAAGGACTGAGAGGCTCACCTCGTTGTTGCAAGTTTTTATCATGAGTAAAGTTGGTTCATGCATCTCCACACGCACGTAGAATGTTGTTAGACTGCAGCCGTGCTCCTCAGTGGTGTACAGCAGTACTGGCTGATACATGGTGATCCGGACAGGCAGCCATGACCACAGTGTAAATAGCTGCAAACATTCAATGTCATTTGTTACAAATTGTAAACAACCTACTGTGTTTATCATATGCACTAACCTTGTTTAGTCAAATTTTTTAACTGTATTTATAAGGGTACTATCAATGTTCTTTACATCAAAACCTATCTTGAAAGTTCAACACAAATATCCAAACTGGTTTGAGCCAAGATACAAATAGATGAGTTGCAAGTTTTGTCTGTAAGGAATAGATATCTAGACAATTTCTTGAAAAAGAAGTGAAATTTAAACGTGTTTGGACAACCCTTGCTTTAGTTCTAGTCTCCTACATTAGGAGTAACTTTAGCTGGATTCTGGATCCCTATGTTAAGAAATTTCAGGACTTTCAATTCAAGATTATATTGGTGTTGTGGAAGATGCAGTTGAACAACTAAATGTAGTGCATGGGAAGAATGGCCAGAGTGCATGAAATAAATTAAAAACAGTAAAAAAAAAGTGTATATTCAACATTTTTAACTGTGTGTCAAATTCTAAAAGAGGACATTTCCCTGGCAAAGATTCACTTGTTAAACCCAGTCACATCATGTGATACTGAGAGGTCATTTTCCCCTTATAAGCACATTCTAACAAACAGCTATCATTGACCCCAGAGAACTTGGAAAAATATTTATTTGTTCACTGTACTGCAAAATTTAATGAATGGGTGCAAGAGATAATAACAGGCAGTAGTCCAAGCACCACTGCCAAGCTGTTATACTACAAAATATTTCAGTCTTGATCTCAGGATCTTGCAGTTAGAACTCACAGCTGATTTTTGGTACATAAGATGTCACTATACCATTCCGAGCTAAGTTCCAGTTGTGCTATATACAAACTTGCAAAAAGGCTCTGTCTATTGGGAGAACCGTGTACTACTTTTATCTGCCATATGGCTGAATTTTATATGGAACTGTCATCGATAGAAACATTGTTCTTATACTGCAGCCACTGATTCTCCGGCCTTGACGTTTTCACGACAGTGTTGCTGATATGGATATTCAGTGGGAGTGGCCACTTTATAGATGCGGTTAGCAGACATACAGCTGACAACATTTCTGAAATTTAAAACCATACTAGCGCACTATAGCTGCATCAAGAGCATTGATTGGTTGTGACAAGACATCTATTCCCACAACAACTATTTCCTTATTGGCAGTAGAGGGCGAATTTGCCCTTTACCCCTCTTATAACCTAAACTTCAAAGCCGGAGATATGATGGCTGGAGTATAGGCAACATTGTATTTTACAGTAAATAAGACTGAATACAAGATAAGATGGTACCAATAATTTTCATAATTCCTCAACACAATGCCATGATGCATTTTATGTAAGAATCATATATTGTGGAACATTGTAACCAATTAAGTTGCTAATTATTCCAAATTCATATGAAGATTTTTAAAAAATTGTAATGAAATATTCCCTTTAGAAACATTTGTTGCTAATGTTTGGCAGACTGCAATTTTAAAATAAAATGCTAACATTAGTACCATGATTTGAAAATATCTCACCTCATACACACTGTGTTTTCCAAAGCGCAGGACCATGATTTCAGGAACAGTTGATCCTATCTTCAGCCATTTTTACAACTGTTGAATTTAAGTATTTCACCTTCATTTTCTAAACTGCCATCTAGTGTTGATTTAATGAACCTTGATATCAAATGAATTTTGAAATTCATAGATCTAAATTTGTTCTTCCGAATGTATATCTTTTCCCAAACTGTCAATTGCAAGGGCTTTGCCAAATGTTTCAAAATTTTAGCTTCTTTTTCAATTTTATGATTCTCTGGCAAACTATGAGTTGCATATCATCAAAATCATAAACATGAAAAAGAAGCTAAATTTTTTTAACATTTGGTGAAACTCATGGAATTAACAGTTTGGGAAAAGATTTACAATCAGAAGAACAAATTTAGTTCCATGAATTTTTAAATTCCCAGCAAGCAAGATTTGATCTCAAGTTCATCAAATCAACACTAGATGGCAGTTTAGAAGATGAAGGTGACAACGAAAATTCAACTATCGTAAAGATGGCTGAAGGTAGGAACAACTGTTCTTGAAACTGCGGTCCTGTGCTTTGGTAAACAAGGAGTGTATGAGGTGAGGTATTCTATTTATTAACAGAAAGCCTCATAATGTTATTTCCCAAAATGAGTTTAATGAAATTAGTACCATGCTTGAAGTGGAAATGTCATATACCTGATTCACTATAGCAGGCATAGAAATCAAAAGTTGCTGCTCAAAACTGACTCAAGTCAGTGTACTTCAAGTTTGTAAACTCCAGAGTGCATGAAAGTAACCCTTATAAAATGTCCATGCTTTTATTAACAGAACATAATGTTTCTAAATGAGAATCTTCTTATGCAGTGGATTCATAAAGGGGTACAGTTTATAGCTTATATTATCACATCAGGAGTTGATAAATTAACAAAAACTGGCAAACAGGTATCAGTACATTATTATGAGTTAGGGATTAAAGAGGTATCAGTACATTTAATAAATGTTACTTCCAAAATAAACAGGCACTAAACACAAATGACATTACAGTCTGAAACAAACCTACAAAGTAGAATTAAAAAATAAATAAAAAAACATACAATAGACAATTTTAAAGCAGCCAAGAGCAAAATATTTGAAAAAATTAATAAATAGTACACTGAATGAATGAGTCACTTCTTATCTTACCATATAGTTTAAGTTTTCTTAAACAAGGGAACTGCAGTTTTCATGCAGTTCCCGTGTTTAAGAAAACATAAACTATGAGATGAGATAAGAAGTGACTCATTCGTTCATTGAATTAAGAACCTCATAACGTTATTTCCCATATTTAACTATGGATAAATAATACACTATCCAAAATATTACATTCAATGCCCCTGGTTGTCATTTCAACATTTCTGATGTTCTCTCCTGGCATTGGCATAATTGTAATCCACTTCTGAGGTTGGAGTGCCTGGAAGGCAGGGTCATGCTACTATGTGATGGGTGGTGGTGGTGGTGATGATAGTGGTGCGCCAGGAGAGTCCTTAATTCTAAACTTAATCTAAGGTGGATGTGAATGATGATGATTATGATAGCCAGATAAGTTTGGGGATCTTTTGGGCATTATAGTTTCCTGGCATTTGTCTTAGAAAGGAGGAAAATTCCTGAAAAATCTTAACCCAGGAAACTTGTCCTGATTGAGACTCGAACTCGGGCCCATTTTGTGAAAAGGCAGTATACTACCTTGAGACCACAGCAGTGAATTCTCACTATCCAGAATGAACATTCACTGAAATACACCACTCATCACTGGTAGGAAGAAAAGAAAGAAACCATAATGTTTAATTTATCACTCATATACTCAAGATGTTATTTTATTTAAAGGAAACAAATTGCATAGTCTTGTTCTTTACTTTTTTAATTGACAATCTCAACAGAAATATGGAAAAAATGAATTTGCTACAGCAATTGTAACAAATATTGCACAATATTAAGAGCTAGTCATTCTGGATAGATAATAGCAACAACATTCAAATACAAAAGCTGTAAAGAAGCAGTAGCACACCACAAACATGGATAGTCAACATCTCCTTCATGGTCCAATGCACAATATGCTGAAGAAGCTGTGCTAGGAAGCCAAAGTCAAGATAAACTATTAATTATATTTGAGTAGTGTAATTTGACTCACCTCATATTTCTCGATTTTTATGCAGACTGGTTTCGTCACTAACTTTACGACATTCCCAAAGCATCGAAAATGTCACACAGTTAGCATCGAAACCGGCCTGCATAAAAAATCAAGAATAATGTGAGTCAAAATACACAACTCAAATATAATTAAAATAAGCCTCATAGTGTGATTTCCTACATATATTTAATAAAGATAAAATATGACTGGTCTCCATACTGAAAATGATTGGCTTTCATGCTGAAGTCAACAATATGCAGAGCAGTCTACGACATTCTCTATAGCAAGTAGACTCAACATCAGTACTTGTTGTTCTAGGTGGAAGGAGTCTGCTAGAGTTGGCAATTAAAATTGCAGTGATTATATTGTTTTAGTTGAAAAGAAAAATATACATCTGAATCAGGATTTGAACTGTATGTCTTAGTTCTGTACATCAGTGCTCCGACCGCTAAGCTATCAGGCTTCTGATTCAAACGAATATTAATTCTTTTATTATATATGAATTTCCACGCGGAGAGACTTTTAACTTTACATTCTACATACCATCTGTGGTTTCTTTTAACAAGAAGATATTTATAATATTCAAATTTTATTTGAACAGAAAAATATATATTTCAATTAATATTGGGATGTAAACATTATGAGGTTATATCATTAATAGTGAGTGGAGAACATATTTTAATCGACTCACCTCATACATTTTCAAACTTCTTTGATACCGACGGTTTCAGACAAAATCATGTCCTCCTTCATATGGAAGCCATGACTGAAGAAGGACATGATTTTGTCTGAAACCGTCAGTATCAAAGAAGTTTGAAAATGTATGAGGTGAATCGATTAAAATATGTTCTCCACCCACTATTAAAGAAAAATATATGCCTGAAAATAAAATTTGTCTTTCAGTAAGAAGTGATAAATTAAATATTTAAGATTGAATTCTAATGTTTACTAACCTTAAAGGCAGCGACAAAGAGAAAGAAAAAAAAAAGATTGACTATAGCATATAAGTGCAGCGCATCCCTTCATTCAGGAAAAAGTAATTGTTATAGAGAATGTCTTAATCTACTTCTAGACTGTTAGGGTTTTCAATGCATATACATCTTCAGATCAGTAAGCTGTGTCAACTAATCTTTTCCATTGACAGATAAGCTGTCAACTGACAACTCATTAATCTGAAGATGCTGGCAAAATATCAGAACAATAAAAACTGTATAATGACCTAACAGCCCAAAAATATTTTCAATTTTACTTCTAGCATGCAGGTAATCCTAGATTATATTCATGGTATCAGTAGTGTACATGCTGAGATGCATGAAGCAAAAAAAAAAAAATAAC
Organism: Diploptera punctata; assembly: GCA_030220185.1. Classification (NCBI taxonomy): domain Eukaryota; kingdom Metazoa; phylum Arthropoda; class Insecta; order Blattodea; family Blaberidae; genus Diploptera; species Diploptera punctata. Next base: position 361,328 of record JASPKZ010002320.1, read on the forward strand.
CAGTGGTATGGCATGGGGAGATACAATTAATACTTTGGGAGTATATATTTGTCCTCTGATTTCTTTTTTTGCATCAGCAATAAAAAAATATATTAATGAAACTTTTATTAGATTATTCTTCATTGATGATATAATAAAATACACATAAATAAACAACTATTATAAGATTAAAATATGAAAAATGATCCTCTCACATGGACTTGTTTCAGAGATCATTATCCCCATTCTCTGGATCTATTAAAATTGACAATTTTGCCAAGAGTACCTAATTCTTCTTGAAAAGACAGTATATAACCAAGGTATTTAAATACATTAACTAATAATAATAATAATAATAATAATAATAATAATAATAATAATTATAATAATAATAATAATGATAATAATAATATAAACAGAAAACAGATATTAAAATAACTAAAAAATGTTCAATACAAGTGAATACATATGGCTATAAACATTGCATGGGAATGTGTGTTACTCCCTCCCCTCTGGAAAGGAAACATGCAGCTAGCACTACTTACTTCCTCCTGATTAACCACTTGAGAGCGGATGTTATAGATAGGGTAAGTGCCCATAGAAGGAACCCGGGCACCAGGAGAGTGAGCTCCCTTTGTCAGCACAACACAACACACCAGACACCATGTTAGTAACACACCACAAGCATTATCATGTATTATAATCACATAGAAACACACCATAAATACACAATCAGGATATTAAACATTTTCTGAGAACCTCTGGAAAAAGAATTAGAATGTTATGTTCGGAGTGTGGCAAAGATCTAGACACTAACAAGAAGGGTAAACACACTGTGTATCACCAAATATAATTAAATAGTGTAAAATAAAATTTGAGTTGTTTTTTGAATCATCTCATATTTCTTGATTTTTATGCAGACCCAGGGTTCGTCACTGAATTCGTGACATTGTCGATGCATCACAACTGCTGTCTTGCGATTTCCCTCCCATAAATTGATTTCTGTGCTCTCTGTTGGCTGACCGATAAACTTCCAAATCAATCCCATCTCATTTTCACCGGGTATTTCAAAATTCATAGTTTTCTTTTTTATTCTTACATATGTAAATTTTCTCCCAAATTGTATATTGTCTTGGTTTCAATTATGTGTTTTTCTGACCAAGCATGTGCGGCTATTGCAGATTTTTTTATTTCTCCACTTTTAACATTTCTAAGGTGTTCTTTCAATCTTTCACAATCTTTACAACCAATTTGATAAATTTCTGATTTGTTGCCATCTTCAATCTTTTCATTTTTGTTTAAGAAGATTGAAGATGGCAACAAATCAGGAATTTATCAAACTGATTGTAAAGATTGTGAAGTGATATACATAGGTTAAAAAAAAAAAAAAGAAGAAGAAGAATTTAAATGCAAGATTGAAAGAACACATCTTAGAAATGTTAAAAATGGAGAAATAGAAAAATGTGCAATAGCCGCACATGGTTGGTCAGAAAAACACAGAATTGAAACCAAGGCAAGATTACTTAAACAGTTTGAAAAATTAAAGGAACTCACAATTTGGGAGAAAATTTACATATGCAAGAATAAAAAGAAAACTACAAATTTTAAAATACCCAGTGAAAATGAGAGGGGATTGATTTGGAAGTTCATCGGTCAGCCAACAGAGAGCGCAGAAATCAATTTACAGGAGGGACAACTGCAAGACAGCAGTTGTGATGCATCGACAATGTCACAAATTCAGTGACAAAACCTGGGCCTGCATAAAAATCAAGAAATATGAGGTGAGTAAAAAAACAACTCAAATTTATTTAAAATAAACCTCATAGTGTTATTTCCTACATACATATATTAATAGTTTGAGATTTTATTTTAATGTGAGTGTTCTAATGCCATGCACTGCACTTTACGTACTTTGGGTTAAGCATTGAAGGGATAGATAGTGTTAATGTGTTCTATTTTCAAATTACGCACCACTTTATGTAGATGATGTATTCTTATATTGTTTATACAGACAGGAGTGTAGGATGACTGTGTGTTTATGTTCTATTCTGTTCTACAAGGCAGGTCATAGAATTTCTATGCTATGCTTTGCAGATTTAATGGGGGATTATAGGTGTGGTAGCTTCACGATTTTTTCCTCATCGGGAATAATGATGATGGTGAGATGGTGTTTGGGGACCATTTTGGCCTCAAAGCTACCTGACATTTGTCTTACAGATGAGGAAAAACCCCGGAAAAAACCTCACCCAGGAAGCTTGTCCCGACTGGGAATTGAACCTGGGCCTGCTGCGTAACAAGGCACTACACTACCTCGAGACCACAGCGGTGGACATGTTTATGATAATGTAGCATAAAGTGTGTTGTATGAGGTATAATGATGAAGAGAAGGGAGAAGGTGAAACCTGGTGCCAGCATGTAGCCTCTTCCTATTGAAAAGCACTAAGGGGGCCGTCAGGCTTAACATCTTCATCCATAGGACAAAGATTTAATTACAGTATATAAATGCAATTTTTGTATAACTTACTTCATGAGTTGAACGGAACATAAAGTGTTAACTCTGCCAGTTGAAATAAAACTGTTATTACTTATAGTAATATACCTACCTTTTGAGATATTGGCAATTTTTCACAACTTACTGGAATAACTGCCTTTAAAAGAAGGACTTTACAGATGTCAACTCAGCTCATACCGTTTAATGCTGTGTTTTCATAAGACAACTGGGGTTCATATCCTCTAAGTCCTGCACATTTTTTATATAATAGTTTATAATAATAATAATAATAATAATAATAATAATAATAATAATAATAATAATAAAGTGTTACTTTAAAAAAAAACATGCAGGACTTCAATCTCAGCATCTAACCATGTGATGCTACGGTGACATACTGTAAAGTGCTTCTTTGAAAGGCAAATTAATGGTGGTATTTCATAAAGAATTGCTGATATTTTGAAGTTGTATGACTTTAAATAGTATCTGGACGATCTTCTATCATTCGTATGTGCGGATATTCCTTGTTATTTCACTTTGTATGTATTATTTTCCCTTTGCTTGCGTGTGTACCATCAAGATTGCTGGTTTCTCATTAAGGTTCGAAAACTTTATTGGGATTGGTCAATGCTATGTTCCTCTTAGCATACCTTTTAACTAATTTTATCATTGGTTGAAACTTATATTCTTGAAGTACAAGTCATTTTCTTGTGTGTTCTCCTTCTCAAAAGTCAGTCTCCTTGCAGTACGTGTAGCAAGCATCAGTCATTGTGATAACTCCGGGTAAGGAGCCCATTATTCTCATATTTTCATGTAGTAAAAGTGTTGTGAAATTATTATTATAAACATATAAATATTTAATTACAGTGGTAAAAATTTACTTGTAATAAGCAAAGTACAGAATTATGAATATTAAATATTGTATTCCTCAATAAATTAGGTGTTAAATGTAAAACTGGCTTTATCATTGAAATATCATAAATTTTAAAAGGAGACAAATAACATTATTAGAATAAATTAAGTTTTTTATTGACGTAAATATAAATCTCTACAGAATACTGTCTGCCAGAACTGGGATTTGAAGAGGACGTGAATGTGTACCTTCGGCCACATTCAGAGCCATACAACCTCAGATCACACAACAGTACCTGAATATGTAATTTAATCTGATGAAGCACAGAGCATGCCCCCTCTCTTTGAAAGGTGTGATGGAAATATGGATATGGAGAAGAGCAGACAAGACAATTTAAGAAAAAAAGTTGCACTAAAAATAGTGGGCAAAAGAAGATCTTTAGTATCATGATTAGTACCATGTCATTACATACTGCTAGGTGTGCTTCAGTTTTTCAATGTTGCATTAAATTAAGTTTCACATCAAATGTGACTACCACATATCTGACAAAAGTACAATTTTAATAAGAGTAAATGATTTGACTTTAATATAAGTATATTATGATACAGACATTTCATTTCACCAAGAGACAATAGAGATTGAATTAGTCTTCATTTTGTTGTATGAGAACCAGGAGAACATAACTCAATTTTACTGATTTAATAGGAGATAAGAAAGAAAGTTAATAGATTTAATATAAGTTGCAGTCACGGAAGTGGTTGCAGAAAAGAAAGTGTTTGAGATTGTGACAGTGGTTGTGGTCATGCCAATGGTTGGGGACACGACAGTGGATGTGATGACAGAAGTTGTGATCATTACAGAGGTTGTAATCATGACAGTGGTTGTGATCATTACAGAGGTTGTAATCGTGACAGTGGTTGTGATCATGACAGTGGTTGTGATCGTGACAGTGGTTGTGATCGTGACAGTGGTTGTGATCGTGACAGTGGTTGTGATCGTGACAGTGGTTGTAATCGTGACTATGGTTGTGGTCATGCCAGTGGTTGTGGCCATGACAGTGGATGTGATCATTACAGAGGTTGTAATCATGACAGTGGTTGTGATTGTGACAGTGGTTGTGATCGTGACAGTGGTTGTAATCGTGACTATGGTTGTGGTCATGCCAGTGGTTGTGGCCATGACAGTGGATGTGATCATTACAGAGGTTGTAATCATGACAGTGGTTGTGATTGTGACAGTGGTTGTGATTGTGACAGTGGTTGTAATCGTGACAGTGGTTGCAGTAATGAAAGAATTTGTAATCGTGACGGTGGTTGCAGTAATGAAAGTGTTTGTGATCATGACAGTGGTTGTGGTCATGCCAGTGGTTGGGGCGATGACAGAGGTTGTGATCGTGACAGTGGTTGTGATTGTGACAGTCATGATCGTGACAGTGGTTGGGATCATGACAGTAGTTGGGATCATAACAGGGGTTCCGATCATAACGGTGGTTAGGGTCATAAAAGTGGTTGTAATCGTGACAGTGGTTGGATCATGATAGCAGTTATGATAGTGACAGTGGTTGGATCATGATAGCAGTTATGATAGTGACAGTGGTTGTGGTCATGAGCATGGTTGTAGTCATAAGAGTGGTTGTGGTCATCACAGTGGTTGTAGTCATAAGAGTGGTTGGGGTCATGGCAGTGATTGGGGTAATGACAGTCGTGGTCATGGTAGTAGTTGGGGTCATAGTAGTGGTTATGTTAATGAGTGGTTGTGATCATGAAGTGGTTGTCATGTCAGTGGTTGTGGTCATGGAAGTGGTTGTAGTCATAACAATGGTAGTGGTCATGACAGTGGTTGCACTCATGAGAGTGGTTAGGCTCATGACAGTGGTCAGTCATGATGGTGGTTAGGATCATGACAGGGGTTGTGGTGATAGGTAGTGATTGTGGTCATGACAACGGTTGTGGTCATTGTAGTGGTAGTTAGTAATAACAGTGGTTGTAGTCGTTACAGTGGTTGTGGTCAAGACAGTGGTTGTGGTCATGACAGTGGTTGTGGTCATGACAGTGGTTGGGGTAATGATAGTGGATATCATCATGACAGTGGTTGGGGTAATGATAGTGGATATCATCATGACAGTAGTTTGAGTCATGATAGTGGTTGTGAACATGGCACTGGTTGTGGTCATGGCACTGGTTGTGATCATGACACTGGTTGTGGTCATGACTGAGATTGTGGTCATTAATGTAAATGTGGTCATGACTGTTTTTGTGCTCATGACTGTGATTGTTCTCATGGTAGTGGTTGTGATTATGATAGTGGTTGTGGTCATTACAGTGGTAGTGGACATGGTAGTGGTTATGGTAGTGGTTATGGTAATGGTTGTGGTCATGATAGTGCTAGGAATCATGACACTTGCTCTGGTTGTTATCCTGATAGTGGTAACGACAGCAGTTCGGGTCATGACAGTGGTTGCGGTCATGAGAGTGGTCGAAGTCATGACTATGGTTGCAGTCATGACAGGGGTTGTGGTCATGGCTGTGGTTTTAATCACGACAACGGTTGTATTACGACTGTGGTCATGGCAGTGATTGTGGAAATGTCAGTGGTTGTGATCATGACAATGATTGTGATAATTACAGTGGCTGTTGTAATGGCAGTGGTTGTGATCATGACAGTGGTTGTGGTAACAACAGCAGATGGAGTCATGATAGTGTCTGTATCATGACAGAGATTGAGATCATGACAGTGGTTGTGGTCATGAAAGTGCTTGTGGACATTGTAGTGGTTATGGTAATGGTTGTGGTCATGACAGTGGTAGGAGTCATGACACTAGTTGTGGTCTTGGTAGTGGTTGTCCTGATAGTGGCAACAACTGTGGTTGTAGTCATTACAGTGGTTGGGGTCATGACAGTGGTCATTGTCATGACAAGGGTTGTGGTCATGGCAGTGATTCTGGACATGACAGTGGTTGTGGAAATGACAGTGGTTGTGATCATGTCAGTGATTGTGGTAACGACAGTGGTTGTGGTAATGAGAGTGGTTGGAGTCATAACAGTGGTTGGGATCATGGCAGTGGTTGTGGTAATGACTGTGGTTGTGGTCATGACTGTGTGGTCTTGACACTATTTGAGGTCATGTCTGTTGTGATCATGACAGTGGTTGTGGTCATGGTAGTGGTTATGGTCATGACTTGTGGTGATGATTCTGGTTGTGGTCATGACAGTGGTTGTGGTAATGACAGTGTTTAGGGTCATGACAGTGGTTGAGGTCAAGACAGTGGTTGAAGTCAAGACAGTGGTTGTGGTCAAGACAGTGGTTGTGGTCAAGACAGTGGTTGTGGTCAAGACAGTGGTTGTGGTCAAGACAGTGGTTGTGGTCAAGACAGTGGTTGTGGTCAAGACAGTGGTTGTGGTCAAGACAGTGGTAGTGGTCATGGTAGAGGTTGTGGTTATTGTAGTGCTAGTGATATTGATAGATGTTGAGGTCACCACAGTGGTTGTGATCAAAACTGTGTTTGTGGTCCTTACAGTGGTTGTGATCATGAGAGTGGTTTGTGGTCCTGACAGTGATTGTGCTCATTAGAGTGGTTTTGGCAATGACACTTGTAGGTGTCATAACAATGGTTGGAGTTATGACAGTGGTTGGGGTCAGGGTAGTTGTTGTGATCAAGACAGTGGTTGTGGTCGTGACAATGGTTGGGGTCATGTTAGTAGTTACCATCTTGACAATGGTTGGGGTCATGTTAGTAGTTACCATCTTGACAATGGTTGGGGTCATGGCAGTGGTTGCGGCCGTGGTAGTGGTTGTAGTCATGGTAGTGGTTGTAGTCATGGTAGTGATTGTGGTCATGACAGTGATTATGATCATGGCAATGGTTGGGTTATGGTACTGGTTTTGATCTTGACAATGGTTGGGATCACGAAAGAGCTTGTGGTTATGGTAGTGGTTTCGGTCATGACAATGATTGGGGTCAAGACAACGCTTGCAGTCATGACAGACTTTGTGCTCCTTGCATTGGTTGGCATCATGGCACTGAAAATGATCTTGCTAGTGGTTGTAATAATGGTAGTGGTTGTGATTATAACAGTAGAAGTCATGACAGTGGTTGTTGTCATGGTAGTAGCTGCAGTCATGACATGGTTCTGGTAATGACAGTGGTTGGGTAATGACAATGGTTGTGGTAATGACAGTGGTTGTGGTAACAACAGTGGTTGGAGTCACAACAGTGATTGTGGCCATGATAGTGGTTGGTATCAAGATAGTGGTTAAGGTCAGGGCAGTGGTTGGATTCATGACAGTGGTTGTGGTCTTGACAGTATTTCAGGTCATGACTGTTGTCATCATGGCTGTGGTTGAGGGTCATGATCATGACTGTCATGGTCAAGGGAGTGATTGTGATGACTCTGGTTGTAGTCACGAGTGGTTGTAGTCACGAGTGGTTGTAGTCACGAGTGGTTGTGGTCACGACAGTGGTTGTGGTTATAAGAGTGATTGGTGTCATGGTAGTGGTTACAGTCATGACAGTGGTTTGTTATGCCAGTGGTTGTAATCATAAAAGTGGTTGTGATAACGACAGTGCTTGTGGTAATGGCAGTGGTTTTCTCAATAACAGTGGTTGTGGTCATGACAATGGTTGTGGTAATGACAGTTGTTTGATAATGACACTGATCATGATGACAGTGGTAGTGGTAACGACAGTGATTGGAGTCACAACAGGGGTTTTGGTCATGATAGTTATTGGGGTCACGACAATGGTTGTTGTCATGACTTGTTGCTGTCATGACAGTGGTTGTGTTCCACACAGTATTATGACTGTTGTGGTGTTGACAGTGGATGTTGTCGCGCCGGCGGCACGTGTCGCGGTAGCGGTCGGTGTCACGGTAGCGGTTGGTGTCACGGTAGCGGTCGGTGTCACGGTAGCGGTCGGTGTCACGGTAGCGGTCGGTGTCACGGTAGCGGTCGGTGTCACGGTAGCGGTCGGTGTCACGGTAGCGGTTGGTGTCACGGTAGCGGTTGGTGTCACGGTAGCGGTTGGGTTCATGGTAGCGGTTGGTGACATGACAGAAACTGGTGTATTGACAGTGGCTGTGGTCTAGACAGTACTTTAGGTAATGACTGATGTGATCATGACTGTAGTTACGTTCGTGACTGTGTTGTGATCATAGCAGTGGTTGTGATGACTCGTGGTCATGACAGCGGTTGGTGTCATGGTAGCGGTTGGTGTTATGGTTGGTGTCATGGTAGCTGTTGGTGTCATGGAAGCTGTTGGTGTCATGGAAGCTGTTGGTGTCATGGTAGCTGTTGGTGTCATTGTAGCTGTTGGTGTCATGGTAGCTGTTGGTGTCATTGTAGCTGTTGGTGTCATGGTAGCGGTTGGTGTCATGGTAGCGGTTGGTGTCATGGTAGCGGTTGGTGTCATGGCGGTGGTTGGAGTCATGGCGGCGGTTGGAGTCATGGCGGCGGTTGGAGTCATGGCGGCGGTTGGAGTCATGGCGGCGGTTGGAGTCATGGCGGCGGTTGGAGTCATTGCGGCGGTTGGAGTCATAGCGGCGGTTGGAGTCATAGCGGCGGTTGGAGTCATAACTGTGGCTGTGGTCTAGACAGTACTTTAGGTAATGACTGATGTGATCATGACTGTTGTGGTCGTAGCAGTGGTTGTGATGACTGGTTGAGGTGATGACAGTGGTTCTGGCCATGACAGCGGTTAGAGTCATGACAGCGGTTAGAGTCATGAAAGCGGTTAGTGTCATGACAGCGGTTAGTGTCATGACAGCGGTTAGAGTCATGACAGCGGTTAGAGTCATGGCAGCGGTTAGAGTCATGGCAGCGGTTAGAGTCATGACAGCGGTTAGAGTCATGACAGCGGTTAGAGTCATGACAGCGGTTAGAGTCATGACAGCGTTTAGAGTCATGACAGCGGTTTAGAGTCATGACAGCGGTTTAGAGTCATGGCAGCGGTTTAGAGTCATGGCAGCGGTTGGTGTTATGACAGTGGCTGTGGTCTAGACATACTTGAGGTAATGACTGATGTGACCATGACTGAGGTTAAGGTCGTGACTGTTGTGGTCATAGCAGTGGTTCTGATGACTCTCAATCTGGTTATGACAGCGGTTGGGTAAAAAACAGCGGCTGTGGAGAAGGCAGCGGCTGTGGAAAAGGCAGCGGCTGTGGAAAAGGCAGCGGCTGTGGAAAAGGCAGCGGCTGTGGAAAAGGCAGCGGCTGTGGAAAAGGCAGCGGCTGTGGAAAAGGCAGCGGCTGTGGAAAAGGCAGCGGCTGTGGAAAAGGCAGCGGCTGTGGAAAAGGCAGCGGCTGTGGAAAAGGCAGCGGCTGTGGAAAAGGCAGCGGCTGTGGAAAAGGCAGCGGCTGTGGAAAAGGCAGCGGCTGTGGAAAAGGCAGCGGCTGTGGAAAAGGCAGCGGCTGTGGAAAAGGCAGCGGCTGTGGAAAAGGCAGCGGCTGTGGAAAAGGCAGCGGCTGTGGAAAAGGCAGCCGCTGTGGAAAAGGCAGCGGCTGTGGAAAAGGCAGCGGCTGTGGAAAAGGCAGCGGCTGTGGAAAAGGCAGCTGTTGGAGTTATGGCGGCGGTTGGGGTCATAACAGTGGCTGTGGTCTAGACAGTACTTTAGGTAATGACTGGTGTGGTCGTAGCAGTGGTTGTGATGACTCTGGTTGAGGTGATGACAGTGGTTCTGGCCTTGACAGTGGATACGTTCATGACAGTGGTTAGAGTCAGGGAAGCGGCTAGAGTCAGGGCAGCGGCTAGAGTCAGGGCAGCGGCTAGAGTCAGGGCAGCGGCTAGAGTCAGGGCAGCGGCTAGAGTCAGGGCAGCGGCTAGAGTCAGGGCAGCGGCTAGAGTCAGGGCAGCGGTTAGAGTCAGGGCAGCGGTTAGAGTCAGGGCAGCGGTTAGAGTCAGGGCAGCGGTTAGAGGCAGGGCAGCGGTTAGAGTCAGGGCAGCGGTTAGAGTCAGGGCAGCGGTTAGAGTCAGGGCAGCGGTTAGAGTCAGGGCAGCGGTTAGAGTCAGGGCAGCGGTTAGAGTCAGGGCAGCGGTTAGAGTCAGGGCAGCGGTTAGAGTCAGGGCAGCGGTTAGAGTCATGACAGCGGTTGGTGTCATGACAGTGGCTGTGGTCTAGACAGTACTTGAGGTAATGACTGATGTGATCATGAATGTGGTTATGGTCGTGACTGTTGTGGTCATAGCAGTGGTTCTGATGACACTCGTTGTGGTCGAGACAGCGGCTGTGGTCAAGACAGCGGCTGTGGTCAAGAAATTGGTCGTGGTCAAGATATTGGTCATGGTCAAGAAATTGGTCGTGGTCAAGATATTGGTCATGGTCAAGAAATTGGTCGTGGTCAAGATATTGGTTGCGGTCAAGACCGTGTTTATGGTAACGACAGCGTTTGGAGGCACAAAAGTTGTTTTGGTCATGCTAGTGGTTGGTGTCACGACAGTGGTGTCATGACAGTAGTTGGTATCGTGAAAGTGGCTGTTGTCCTGACAGTATTTGAGGTCATGTCTGTTGTGATCATGGCAGTGATTGTGGTGATTACTCTGGTTGGGATCATGACAGTGATTGTGGTCATGTTAGTTGTTCTGGTCATGATTGTGGCTGTGGTCAAGAAATTGGTCGTGGTCAAGATATTAGTCATGATCAAGAAATTGGCCGTGGTCAAGATATTAGTCATGGTCAAGAAATTGGTCGTGGTCAAGATATTGGTCGTGGTCAAGATATTGGTTGTGGTCAAGACCGTGCTTATGGTAACGACAGCGGTTGGAGGCACAACAGTTGTTTTGGTCATGCTAGTGGTTGGTGTCACGACAGTGGTTGGGGTCATCATGACAGTAGTTGGTATCGTGAAAGTGGTTGTTGTCCTGACAGTATTTGAGATCATGTCTGTTGTGATCATGGCAGTGATTGTGGTGATGACTCTGGTTGGGATCATGACACTGATTGTGGTCATGTTAGTTGTTGTGGTCATGACAGTGGTTGCAGTCATGAAAGTGGTTGGGGTCAAGACAGTGATTGTGATCAAACAGTGGTTGTCGTCATACAGTGGTTGTGGTCATGGTAGTGGTTGTGATAATGACATTGGTTGGTTCATGACAGTGTTAGGGGTTAAGACAATGATTGGGTTCATGACAGTGTTAGGGGTTAAGACAATGATTGGGTTCATAGCAGTGTTGTGGATCATGGTACTGGTTGGGGTCATGACAGTGGTTGTGTTCAAGTCAGTGGTTGTGGTGATGGTAGTGCTTGTGATCATGACTGTGGACGTGGTCATGGTAGTGATTGTGGTCATGGTAGTGATTGTGGTCATGGTAGTGATTGTGCTGGTGAGGGCGGTTGTGCTGGTGAGGGCGGTTGTGCTGGTGAGGGCGGTTGTGCTGGTGAGGGCGGTTGTGCTGGTGAGGGCGGTTGTGCTCGTGAGGGCGGTTGTGCTCGTGAGGGCGGTTGTGCTCGTGAGGGCGGTTGTGCTCGTGAGGGCGGTTGTGGTCGTGAGGGCGGTTGTGGTCGTGAGGGCGGTTGTGGTCGTGAGGGCGGTTGTGGTCGTGAGGGCGGTTGTGGTCGTGAGGGCGGTTGTGGTCGTGAGGGCGGTTGTGGTCGTGAGGGCGGTTGTGGTCGTGAGGGCGGTTGTGGTCGTGAGGGCGGTTGTGGTCGTGAGGGCGGTTGTGGTCGTGAGGGCGGTTGTGGTCGTGAGGGCGGTTGTGGTCGTGAGGGCGGTTGTGGTCGTGAGGGCGGTTGTGGTCGTGAGAGCGGTTGTGGTCGTCAGAGCGGTTTGTGGTTCGTGAGAGCGGTTTGTGGTCGTGAGAGCGGTTGTGGTCGTGAGAGCGGTTGTGGTCGTGAGAGCGGTTGTGGTCGTGAGAGCGGTTGTGGTCGTGAGAGCGGTTGTGGTCGTGAGAGCGGTTGTGGTCGTGAGAGCGGTTGTGGTCGTGAGAGCGGTTGTGGTCGTGAGAGCGGTTGTGGTCGTGAGAGCGGTTGTGGTCGCGAGAGCGGTTGTGGTCGCGAGAGCGGTTGTGGTCGCGAGAGCGGTTGTGGTCGCGAGAGCGGTTGTGGTCGCGAGAGCGGTTGTGGTCGCGAGAGCGGTTGTGGTCGCGAGAGCGGTTGTGGTCGCGAGAGCGGTTGTGGTCGCGAGAGCGGTTGTGGTCGTGACAACTGTAGGGTTAATAACAGTGGTTTGGGTGATGACAGTGGTTGTGTTCATGACTCCTTCTGGTCGTGACAGTGAATGGGTAATGACTGTTTGTGGTCATGACAATGCTTGGGGTCATGGCAGTGGTAGTGGTCATGATTGTGATTGTGGTCATGACAGTAGTCTGGATCATGATGCTGTATGTGGTATTACACTGTTAGTGGTCATGAAAACAGCTGGAGTCATGGCACTGAATGTGATCATGAAAACGGTTAGTTTCATGGTAGTCATAGTGATCATGACATGGTCGGAGTTATGATAGTGATTGTGATCAGGAAAGTTGTTGGGGTCATGGCAGATGTTGGCGTCATGACAGTATAGGTGTCATTACAGCAGTTGCATCATCACAGAGATTGTGAAAATGACAGTGCTTGAGGTCATGGCAGATATTGTGATCATGACAGTTGTTGGGGTCATGACAGTGGTCGTGAAAAGACAATGGTTTGGGACATGACAGTGATTGTGTTCATGGAAGTGGAAGTGATCATAGCAGCAGTTGTGGGCATGGCAGTGGTTGGGGTTATGAAAATTGTTATGATCATGGCAGTGGTTGGGGTCTTCTCAGTGGTTGCGGTCATGGCAATGGTTGCGGTCATGGCAGTGGTCGCGGTCATGGCAGTGGTCGCGGTCATGGCAGTGGTCGCGGTCATGGCAGTGGTCGCGGTCATGGCACTGGTTGCGGTCATGGCATTGGTCACGGTGATGGCAGATGTTGGGATCAAGACAGTGGTTGCGCTCACGACAGTGGTTGTAATCATATCTGTGGCTGTGGTCATGACAATGGTTGTGATCATGTCAGAGGTTGTGGTCATGACAGTGGTTGTCATCTTGACTGTGGTTTTGGTCATGACAATGTTTGCGGCCATGACAGTTGTAGTGGTCATGGTAGTGGTTATGGTCGTTGTAGTGGTGCTGATCTTGATAGTTGACCGGGTCATCACAGTGGTTGTGATCAAAACAGTGATTGTGGTCATAATAGTGGTTGTATTGTGAGAGTGGATTCCCCAATATGAGAGTGGTTGTGGTCATGACACTGGTTGGGGTAATAACAAGAATGGATTTATGGTATTGGTTGTGGTCAGTGTAGTGATCATGACAGTGGTGTGGTCTTCACAGTGGTTCTGGTCATGCTAGTGGTTGTGGTCATGACAATGGTCGGGGACATGTTAGTGCTTTCAATCTTAACAATTGGGGTCATGGCAGTGGTTGTGGCCGTGGTAGTGGTTGTAGTCATGGTACTGGTTGTAGTCATGGTACTGGTTGTGGTCATGACAGTGATTATGATCATGGCAATGGTTGGGTTATGGTACTGGTTTTGATCTTGACAATGGTTGGGATCACGACAGAGCTTGTGGTTATGGTAGTGGTTTCGGTCATGACAATGATTGGGGTCAAGACAACGCTTGCAGTCATGACAGACTTTGTGCTCCTTGCATTGGTTGGCATCATGGCACTGAAAATGATCTTGCTAGTGGTTGTAATAATGGTAGTGGTTGTGATTATAACAGTAGAAGTCATGACAGTGGTTGTTGTCATGATAGTAGTTGCAGTCATGACATGGTTCTGGTAATGACAGTGGTTGGGTAATGACAATGGTTGTGATCATGACAGTGGTTGTGGTAACAACAGTGGTTGGAGTCACAACAGTGATTGTGGCCATGATAGTGGTTGTATCAAGATAGTGGTTGGGGTCAGGGCAGTGGTTGGAATCATGACAGTGGTTGGAATCATGACAGTGGTTGTGGTCTTGACAGTATTTCAGGTCATGACTGTTGTCATCATGGTTGTGGGTCATGATCATGACTGTCATGGTCATGGCAGTGATTGTGGTGATGACTCTGGTTGTGGTCACGAGTGGTTGTGGTCACGACAGTGGTTGTGGTTATAAGAGTGATTGGTGTCATGGTAGTAGTTAGTCATGACAGTGGTTTGTTATGCCAGTGCTTGTAATCATAAAAGTGGTTGTGATAATGACAGTGCTTGTGGTAATGGCAGTGGTATTCTCAATAACAGTGGTTGTGATAACGACAATGGTTGTGGTAATGACAGTTTGATAATGACACTGATCATGACTGGTAATGGTAGCGACAGTGATTGGAGTCACAACAGGGGTTTTGGTAATGATAGTTATTGGAGTCACGACAATGGTTGTTGACATGAGTTGTTGCTGTCTTGACAGTGGATGTTGTCGCGCTGGCGGTTGGGGTCACGGTAGCGGTTGGTGTCACGGTAGCGGTTGGTGTCACGGTAGCGGTTGGTGTCACGGTAGCGGTTGGTGTCACGGTAGCGGTTGGTGTCACGGTAGCGGTTGGTGTCACGGTAGCGGTTGGTGTCACGGTAGCGGTTGGTGTCACGGTAGCGGTTGGTGTCACGGTAGCGGTTGGTGTCACGGTAGCGGTTGGTGTCACGGTAGCGGTTGGTGTCACGGTAGCGGTTGGTGTCACGGTAGCGGTTGGTGTCACGGTAGCGGTTGGTGTCACGGTAGCTGTTGGTCTCATGGCAGCGGTTGGTCTCATGGCGGCGGTTGGTCTCATGGCGGCGGTTGGTCTCATGGCGGCGGTTGGTATAATGGCGGCGGTTGGTCTAATGGTGGCGGTTGGTCTAATGGTGGCGGTTGGTCTAATGGGGTGGTTGGTCTCATGGCGGCGGTTGGTGTCATGGCGGCGGTTGGAGTCATAGCGGCAGTTAGGGTCATAACAGTTGCTGTGGTCTAGACAGTACTTTAGGTAATGACTGATGTGATCATGACTGTTGTGGTCGTAGCAGTGGTTGTGATGACTCTGGTTGAGGTGATGACAGTGGTTCTGGCCATGACAGTGGATACGTTCATGACAGCGGTTGGTGTCATGACAGTGGCTGTGGTCTAGACAGTACTTGAGGTAATGACTGATGCATTCATGACTGGTTATGGTCGTGACTGTTGTGGTCATAGCAGTGATTCTGATGACTCTCCAGCTCATGACAGCGGTTGGGTAAAAGGCGGCGGCTGTGGAAAAGGCGGCGGTTGGAGTCATAACAGTGGCTGTGGTCTAGACAGTACTTTAGGTAATGACTGATGTGATCATGACTGTTGTGGTCGTAGCAGTGGTTGTGATGACTCTGGTTTAGGTGATGACAGTGGTTCTGGCCATGACAATGGATACGTTCATGAGAGCCGATCGAGTCATTACAGTGGTTAGAGTCATGACAGCGGCTGTGGTCTAGACAGTACTTGAGGTAATGACTTATGTGATAATGACTGTGGTGGTCATAGCAGTGGTTCTGATGACTCTCGTTGTGGTCATGCCAGCGGCCGTGGTCAAGACAGCGCTTGTGGCCAAGACAGCGATCGTGGTCAAGACAGCGGTCGTGGTCAAGAAATTGGTCGTGGTCAAGATATTGGTCGTGGTCAAGACCGTGCTTATGGTAACGACAGCGGCTGGAGGCACAACAGTTGTTTTGGTCATGCTAGTGGTTGGTGTCACGACAGTGGTTGGGGTCATCATGACAGTAGTTGGTATCGTGAAAGTGGTTGTTGTCCTGACAGTATTTGAGGTCATGTCTGTTGTGACCATGGCAGTGATTGTGGTGATGACTGGTTGGGATCATGACACTGATTGTGGTCATGTTAGTTGTAGTGATCATAATAGTGGCTGTAGTCACGAAAGTGGTTGTGGTCATGACAATGGTTGTGATAATGACATTCGTTGGTTCATGACAGTATTTGGGGTTAAGACAATGATTGGGTTCATAGCAGTGTTGGGGGTTATGGTACTGGTTGGGGTCATGACAGTGGTGTTCAGACAGTGGTTGTGGTGATGGTAGTGCTTGTGATCATGACTGTGGTTGTGGTCATGACTTTGGTTGTTGTCATGGTAGTGGTTTTTATCATGGTAGTGGTTTTGGTTAAGGTAGTTGTTCTGTAGTGGTTGTGGTCAAGGTATTTATGTTCATGACAGTTGTTGTGGTCGTAATAGTGATTTTGATCATAAAAGTGTCTGGGGTTATGATAGTGGTTGGGGTGATGACATTGGTTGTGGTCATTAGAGTGGTTGTGGTCGTGACAACTGTAGGGTTCATAACAGTGGTTTGGGTGATGACAGTGGTTGTGGTCATAGTGTGGTTGTGTTCAAGACTGATTGGGGTCATGACTGCTTCAGGTCGTGACAGTGAATGGGTAATGACTGTTTGTGGTCATGACAATGCTTGGGGTCATGGCAGTGGTAGTGGTCATGATTGTGATTGTGGTCATGACAGTAGTCGGGGTCATGATGCTGTATGTGATATTACACTGTTAGTGGTCATGAAAACAGCTGGTGTCATGGCAGTGAATGTGATCATGAAAACGGTTAGTTTCATGGTAGTCATAGTGATCATGACAATGGTCGGAGTCATGATAGTGATTGTGATCAGGAAAGTTGTTGGGGTCATGGCAGTTGTTGGCATCATGACAGTGGTAAGTGTCATTACAGCAGTTACATCATCACAGAGATTGTGAAAATGACAGTGCTTGAGGTCATGGCCGATATTGTGATCATGACAGTTGTTGGGTCATGGTAGTGGTCGTGATCAAGACAATGGTTGGGGAAATGACAGTGATTGTGTTCATGGAAGTGGATGTGGTCATAGCAGCAGTTTGTGGGCATGGCAGTGGTTGGGGTTATGAAAATTATTATGATCATGGCAGTGGTTGGGTTATCTCAGTGGTTGCAGTCATGGCAGTGGTTGCGGTCATGGCAGTGGTTGCTGTCATGGCAGTGGTTGCTGTCATGGCAGATGTTGGGATCAAGACAGTGGTTGCGGTCACGACAGTGGTTGTAATCATATCTGTGGCTGTGGTCATGACAATGGTTGTGATCATGTCAGATGTTGTGGTCATGACAGTGTTTGTCATTTTGACTGTGGTTATGGTCATGACAATGTTTGCGGTCATGACAGTTGGAGTGGTCATGGTAGTGGTTGTGGTCATTGTAGTGGTACTGATCTTGATAGTTGTCGGGGTCATCACAGTGGTTGTGATCAAAACAGTGTTTGTGGTCATTATAGTGGTTGTATTGTGAGAGTGGATTGGGGATATGAGAGTGGTTGTGGTCATGACACTGGTTGGGGTAATAACAAGGATGGAGTTATGGTATTGGTTGAGGTCAGTGTAGTGATCATGACAGTGGTGTAGTCTTCACAGTGGTTCTGGTCATGACAATGGTTGGGGACATGTTAGTGCTTTCAATCTTGACAATGGTTGGGGTCATGGCAGCGGTTGTGGTCATGATAGTGGTTGTAATCATGACAGTGATTGTGATCATGGCAATGGTTGGGTTATGGTACTGGTTGTGATCTGGACAATGGTTGGGATCACGGCAAAGCTTGTGGTCATGGTAGTGGTTTCGGTCATGAAAATGGTTAGGGTCAAGACATCGCTTGTGTACATGACAGACTTTGTGCTCCTTGGAATGGTTGAGGTCATGGCATTAGAAATGGTCATGATAGTGGTTGAGATAATGGCAGTAGATGTGGTCATGACAGTGGTTTAGGCATGGTAGTAGTTGCAGTAATGACAATGGTTGCGGTAACAGCAGTGGCTGGAGTCACAACAATGATTGTGGTCATCATAGTGGTTGGTGTCATATCAGTGGTTGGGGCCATGGGAATGGTTGGAGACATGACAGTGGTTGTGGTCATGACAGTGGTTGTGGTCTTGACAGTGGTTGTGGTCTTGACAGTGGTTGTGGTCTTGACAGTATTTCAGGTCATGACTGTTCTGATCATGGCTGTGGTTGTAGTCGTGGTAGTGGTTATGATCATAACTTTGTTGAGGTCATGGTAGTGGTTGTGGTGATGATTTTGGTTGAGGTCATGACAATGGTTGCAGTCACGGCAGTGGTTGCGGTCACGACAGTGGTTGTGGTCTCGACAGTGGTTGTGGTCTCGACAGTGGTTGTGGTCTCGACAGTGGTTGTGGTCTCGACAGTGGTTGTGGTCTCGACAGTGGTTGTGGTCACGACAGTGGTTGTGGTCTCGACAGTGGTTGTGGTCTCGACAGTGGTTGTGGTCTCGACAGTGGTTGTGGTCACGACAGTGGTTGTGGTCACGACAGTGGTTGTGATCACGACAGTGGTTGTGGTCTCGACAGTGGTTGTGGTCTCGACAGTGGTTGTGGTCTCGACAGTGGTTGTGGTCTCGACAGTGGTTGTGGTCTCGACAGTGGTTGTGGTCACGACAGTGGTTGTGGTCTCGACAGTGGTTGTGGTCACGACAGTGGTTGTGGTCTCGACAGTGGTTGTGGTCTCGACAGTGGTTGTGGTCTCGACAGTGGTTGTGGTCTCGACAGTGGTTGTGGTCACGACAGTGGTTGTGGTCTCGACAGTGGTTGTGGTCACGACAGTGGTTGTGGTCTCGACAGTGGTTGTGGTCTCGACAGTGGTTGTGGTCTCGACAGTGGTTGTGGTCTCGACAGTGGTTGTGGTCTCGACAGTGGTTGTGGTCTCGACAGTGGTTGTGGTCTCGACAGTGGTTGTGGTCTCGACAGTGGTTGTGGTCTCGACAGTGGTTGTGGTCTCGACAGTGGTTGTGGTCACGACAGTGGTTGTGATCACGACAGTGGTTGTGGTCTCGACAGTGGTTGTGGTCTCGACAGTGGTTGTAGTCACGACAGTGGTTGTGGTCACGACAGTGGTTGTGGTCACGACAGTGGTTGTGGTCACGACAGTGGTTGTGGTCTCGACAGTGGTTGTGGTCTCGACAGTGGTTGTGTTCTCGACAGTGGTTGTGGTCTCGACAGTGGTTGTGGTCTCGACAGTGGTTGTGGTCTCGACAGTGGTAGTGGTCTCGACAGTGGTTGTGGTCTCGACAGTGGTTGTGGTCTCGACAGTGGTTGTGGTCTCGACAGTGGTTGTGGTCTCGACAGTGGTTGTGGTCTCGACAGTGGTTGTGGTCTCGACAGTGGTTGTGGTCACGACAGTGGTTATGATCACGACAGTGGTTATGAT
This sequence comes from Diploptera punctata, assembly GCA_030220185.1. Taxonomy (NCBI): domain Eukaryota; kingdom Metazoa; phylum Arthropoda; class Insecta; order Blattodea; family Blaberidae; genus Diploptera; species Diploptera punctata. The sequence goes on from JASPKZ010002320.1 coordinate 380,787, forward strand.
CACGAAAATGGTTGTGGCTACGACAATGGTTGTGGTATTGACTATGGTAGTGGTCATGACAGTGGTGATCATGACTGGTTGAAGTCATAACAGTGACTATGGTTACGATAGTGGTAGGTGTCAGAGGCAGCGCCTGCGGTCAAGACGGCGGTTGCGGTCAAGACGGCGGTTGCGGTCAAGACGGCGGTTGCAGTCAAGACTGTGGTTGTGGTCAAGACTGTGGTTGTGGTCAAGACTGTGGTTGTGGTCAAGACTGTGGTTGTGGTAACGACAGTGGTTGGAGGCACGAGTTGTTTTGGTCATGATAGTGGTTGGTGTCCTGACAGTGGTTGGGGTCATCATGAGAGTAGTTGGGAACATAATAGTGATTGGGATCATGACAGTGGTTTTGGTCTTGAAAATATTTGAGTTCATGACTGTGGTTATGGCCACGACAGTGTTGTGGTCATGGCAGTGGTTGTGGTGATGACTCTGGTTGTGTTCATGACAGTAGTTGTGGTTATGGCATTGGTTCCATGACAGTGGTTGTGGTCATGGCAGTGGTTGGGATCATGACAGTGGTTGGGATCATGACAGTGGTTGGGATCATGACAGTGGTTGTGATCAAGACAGTGGTTGTGGTCAAGACAGTGATTGTGGTCATGACTGGTTGTGGTCATGGTAGTGTTCATGGAAGTGGTTGTGGTCTTCATAGTGGTCATGACTGGTTGTGATTGTGGTAATGGAAGTGGTTGTGATCATGACATTTGTTGCTTCATGACAGTGTTTGGGGTCAAGACAGTGGTTGGTTTCATGGCAGTGTTTGGTATCATGACACTGGTTGGTGTCAAGACAGTGGTTGTGGTCATGGAACTGATTGTAGCGATGTAGTGCTTGTGATCATGATAGTGATTGTGATCATAACAGTGATTGTGTTCACGAGAGTGGTTGTGGTCATGACTGTTGTTGGGTTTATAACAGTGGTTGGGGTGATGCAGTGGTTGTGTTCAATGACAGTGGTTGGGATCATGACTGCTTGTGGACAGTGGTTGTGGTAATGACTGTTGTCACGAAAGTTGTTGTGCCATGACTGTCCTGTGGTCATGGCAGTGGTTATGGTGTTGACTGCTTGTGGTCATTAATGTTGTGGTTATGACTGTGGTTGTGGGCATGACAGTGGTTGTGATCATGACAGTGGTTGTGATCATGACAGTGGTTGGAGGCACGACAGTGGTTGTCGTCATGGTAGTGGTTGGTCTCATGACAGTGGTTGGCATCACGACAGTCAGAGTCATAACCACAATACAGTCATGATTACAATAGTCATAACCTTAAATACTGTCAAGATAACGACTGTCATGACACCAATAACTGTTATAACACCAACCACTTATGATCACAATCACTATCACGACCACAACCACTGTCATGAACACAACTACCTTGACCACAACCACTACCATGACAACAATCACTGTTATGACCACAACCACAGTCATGATCTCAAGCACTACCACACCACCCACTTCCATGACCACAACCACTGACTTGAACACAACCACTGTCATGACCCCAACCAGTACCATGATCCAAAACACTGACATGAACCCAACCATTGTCTAGACTCCAAACACTGTCATGAACCAATCAATGTCATGATCACAACCACTACCATGATCACAACCACTACCATGACCACAACCACTGTCGTGACCACAACCACTGTCGTGACCACAACCACTGCCATGACCACAACCAGAGTCATCAGCACCACTGCCATGACCTCAACACTGTCTTGATAATAACCATTACCATGACCACAACCACAGCCATAATCACAACAGTTATGACCTGAAATACTGTCAAGACCACAACCACTGCCATGTCCCCAATCACTGCCATGATTCCAACCACTATCATGACCACAATTACTGTTGTTACTCCAACCACTGTCGTACCATAAGCATTGTCATTACCACAACCATTGTCATTACCAGAACAATGTCCACAATCATTGTCATGATCATAATCATTGTCATGACATCTACTGTCATATTCACAACCACTAACCATGACTACAACTACTATAATGACCATTTCCAGTGCCATGACCCCAACCTTTGCAAGGAGCACAAAGTCTGTCATGACTGCAACCGATGTCTTTGACCCCAACCACTGTCATGACCAAAACCACTACCATGACTACAAGCTCTGTCGTGATCCCAACAATAGTCAAGATCACAATCAGTACCATAACCCAACCACTGCCATGATCACAACCACTACCATGACCACAAGCACTGCCATGACCCCAACCAGTGTCAAGATTATAACCACTTACATTACCCCAACCATTGTTAAGATTGTAACCATTAACATAACCACAACAACTGTGAAGACCACACCACTGTCATGATCACGACCACTACCCAGACCACTACCACAACTCCAACCATTGTTATGACCTCAACCAGTGTCAAGACTAGAGTCCAGATGTTAGGAACTTAAAAAATTCAAAATAGGCAGGAAAAAGGCATTAAAAATCATTAATATAGGCACTAAAAATTCAAAATAGGCTGTTACAAAAAATGGACAACATAACTTTTTACAGTCTTACGTTAAGAATATGAACATATGCTATCAATAGCATGCGAAGATATCATATCTACATCAGTTAAGAAAATCCGGGTAAGTCAACTTTTGGTCCGATGCACGTTCGGTAAAAACAGGTAAGTCGTCAAGCGAATAGTGACGGTGCTATTAAGCATTGAATTTTCGATGTATGCACTCTTTGATGTAAGTCATTGAACTAGTTTTTGCTCTCCTGTAAAAAATCACTTTGAAGACTTACCTGGTTTTTCCTAACTGATGTAGATATATGCTTTTGGAATTTGTTTTGCCTTTTTTACAAAAAGCAGAACTGTCACTTGAGAAAATTTCCACGCCAAATTCATTCAAATTGGTCAGTTTGTATTTTACTGTAGTCTGCTCATTAGGCATCTTAAAAAAACTCTTCTAAAGATATATATACGCTTGCAGCACCACTTTGTCTTTCAATCACCTGTCTGTGAATGAGGACTACAGACTGAATTCAGTGTTACCAACATCAAAAAATAATATTGCTGGTTTCAGCATCAGATGTGAGACAGAGAAAGAAAGCTTGAGCCATCTACCCTCTCTGTCACTCAGCAATGATTGTATTGATAAGAAGCAAAGAACTTTTCTCCAAACCTCAGAGCCGGAGCATAATGCAATGGGCAATAGATTTGGGCTATTTCACTTAACGGGAATGCAATTGGGGGGAAAAAATACAATATTTACCTTTCGGGAGTGCATTCAGGGGGGAAACCACCTACCTGCTAGGTTATTGTCACTATTATCCTAAAATATTCTAAAGAAATTAATAAGAAGAACACTTGAAAACTTCTAGGAAATAATTTGAAGTTTGTCCATTTCAATTGATTTCATTGAAATACTGAGTCAATTTTCAGAAAAAAATTGCAAATAGGCATTTATAGGCATTATAAGTTGTAATAGGCATTTATAGGCAAAATGAATTTCATGGAGGATATCTCTAGGGTCATTGGTATGAAGTTAAAATAAGTCACTTTTACAATATCTATAATATTTTTTTTTAAATGCCCCAGGTTTGTCTTTCGACATTCCTGGTTTCTCTCCTGGTATGGCGTACTTGTAACCCACTTCAAGGTTGGGGCGCCTGGAAGGCGTTATTACATTGCCCCGATGATATGATGGGTGATGATGATAATGATGTGCCAGGAGAGTCCCTAATCCTAAGCTTAACCTAATATGAATATGAATGATAACTATAGGCATTTTCCCTAACATCTGGTCTCTAGTCACAGCCACAACCACACTCATGACCGCAAACCACTCTCATGATCACAACCACTATCAAGACCACAACCACTGCCATGACCACAAACACTGTTTTGATCACAACCACTGTGATAACCCCAACAACTATCAAGAACATTACCACTACAATGCCCACAATCACTACCATGACCACTACCACTTCCATGACTACAACCACTGTCATGACCACAACCACTGCCATGATCATAACCACAATATGATCGTTACAACCACCATGATCACAACTGTCATGACCGCAACCATTGTCATGATCATAACCGCTGTCATGACCAAAACCAGTCATGATCACAGCCACTGTCATGACCACAACCTCTGACATGATCACAACCATTGTCATGACCACAATCATTGTCATGACCACAACCACTGACATGATCACAACCACTGTCATGATCCCAACATCTGCCATGACCATAACCACTGTCCTGACCAGAACCACTGTCATGACCCTAACCAATGCCATGATCATTATAAAATTCACGACCACAACCACCCCAACCACTGCCATGATCACAACCACCACCATGACCACAATCACTGTCATGTCCCCAACCATTGTCTTGATCACGACCACTGTCATGACCCCAACAACTGTCATCATCACAATAACTGCCATGACCTCAACCACTATCATTATCACAATCTCTGTGATGACCCGAACTACTGTAAGGACCCCTACCGCTGTCATGACTCCAACAACTTTCGTGATCGCATTCACTATCATGACCCCGATCATTGTCATGATCACTATCACTGCCATGAACCCAACCGTGATCACGATCACATTCACTGCCATTACTCCAACTGTTTTCATGACCCCAAATACCATCATGACCCCAACCACTATCAAGATCGCAACAACTGTTATGAATACAAACACTGTCATGACTAGAGCGAGGAATTATATGAAGAAAATTATACTAAAATATGAAATCATAATAGCAAAATATGAAAATTATGAAAATTAGGACACAAAAATATTATGAAGCTACTATTTTTTCAACTTTTTACACATATTTATATACATAAGACCTGTATAATTTATGGGTATACATATAAGCACACAAATGAGACAAGAAGACCTTTTTGTAGCTCAAGAAATCAAGAGTTTCACTGCATTTCCATCTTGATTAATTTTTCATCACATCTGACTCAATATAAAATATCATTTAATATAATAAATTTTGGAATTTTTAACATTATGAGGTTTTATTGATTCTTAACAATAAAATATCATGTTTGTGATTTGAAGCAATTTTAATGGTTCACATTGAAGTATATTATGTGAGGAAACACGCTAACAAGCCGGAAGGACGTGGGTTTGAGTCTCAAAGGGGTCAGGTTTTTAGCTGGACCAAACCTTCTGGCGGCATCATAGCCCTAGCGTCTACTCAGCCCTTAATTTAAATGAGTACCAGACGCATGTTCTGGGGCAAAGGGGCCGTCACGCAGGGCTGAGAACCCAGTGGACATCCCTTGGAGATTGTCTAGAAATGTGGAAGTCTCAACATCCATCTACCCACAAGGGCCTCCCAAGTCTGAGGTTTGACACTTTATTTCAATAAATTAATACTGGGTTTATATAAAACGCGATCAATTAATTTATCTAATGATATTTAATTATGAAATCCAAACAAATAAAAACAAAACATAGTAACCGTTGTAACTTCCTTCCATCGAATATACCACTGACAAAATTTAGAGTAGGTACAGTTTGAATGACTTCTATTTACTTTGCATAAAGATAATGAATTCCAGTATATATAAATATTACAATAACATTAAATTGGATGAATCAGAACACACGTAGACCAAGTCCTAACTAACTAACTTACTGACACAATCGAACCCGTAGGTTCATGGCCGCATGGACTAAGCTCTCCATACATCCCTATCCTCAGCCAATGTTTTCCAATCATCCCCTCTATAATCTTTCCCTCAAATCATGGTTAATGTTATTCTCCTACTTCATTCTTGATCTTCCCTCTGGTTTTCCTACAAGAAGCTTCCATGCACGTCTTTAATTCCCCCATTCATGCCATATGTCCTGCCCATCACAGTAGACCAAGTACTGTATGTCATATTTGGAGAAACAAGATGTTAAAATAAATTAATCCACAAATAATTCTAGGGGGTATTTCAAAACTCTCTTTGCACTTAATCCTATACATTATACATTACACGTATGAACATAGTGAAATCTAGTTAGAATTATTTTAACATTAGTTTTTCCATGAAATTTGTCCGAGCACAGTATGCATGCATGTGCTTAGAATAATCAAATTATCAATTCTGTTCGTAATACACAGTTAGAAGCTTTTTATGTATATATTTAACGCCAGTCTGTCCGAATTATTTTGTACGATCAAAAAGTATGATGTTATGGGAGCAATCATGCACTGCACTATATATATGATAGTTTGATGTAAGTGAGAATAATATTGGCCTTACCTACAAGAATTTTACAAATTTCATAAACTGTGGAGCAAGACCTTATTTCACAGCACAGCTTCTTACCTACATTTAAATACTGTAATCCATTCATAAAATAAGGACTGTCCTTAGGTAGCAAAAAGGAATAGGTTTCTACCTGAGAAAAAAAGAGTGGGTGGTTATTATTCTAACGTTGTTATTCTAATTATTCATGTTCTTGTCACAGATTAGGAAACCCCTGTTCTTTTTCTGTAGTTTCGGACAAAAGCCTCCACTTGGTCTTTCCATCTCTCCTTTTTTTAAATTATTTCCTTTTATCAAATCTATTTATCTTGTTCCAGATGGGATACTTAGGAATTTTTACTGTCTACCATATTACATTGTCAAAAAATTTCAAAACTACAGTAACTCCAAAAATGTTTCTAACGAATTAGTAGAAAATTTATTTTAAAAAAATTAAAGTTGAAAAATATGAAGGAATATTAAATTTTTACTGAAATATGAACATTTTTCCAAAATATTATGAAATATGAAAAATATGAAGGTCTTATTTGATTCTACATATCATAAAATGTAAAGATACTTTGTCTCAGCGCTCTCTGACCAATAGTTTAAAACATGAAATTTCATAAAAATCCTCGCTCTAGTCATGACTCACAACCACTTCCATGACCACAACCACAGTCATGACCACAAGCACTGTCATGACCACAAGCAGTTATGACCACACCGCTGTCATAACCTCAACCAGTGTCATGTCCCAACAATTGTCATGACCCCAACCACTGTTATGACAATGGTTGTGGTCATGATAGTGGTTGTGGTCAAGGCAGTGGTTGTGTTTGTGATAGTGGTTGTGTTCAAGACAGTGGTTGTGGTCAAGACAGTGGTTGTGGTCATGCTAGTGGTTGTTATCATGATGGTTGTGATCATGACAGTGGTAGTGGTAGTGGTCATTGTAGTGGTATTGATCTTGACAGTTGTTGGGGTCATGACATTGGATTTGGTCATGTTAGTGGTTGTGGTCATGATAGTGGTTGTGATCATGATAGTATTTTGTGGTCATGACAGTGGTGTGGTGTTGACAGTGGTTGTAGTCATGGTAGTGGTTGTGATCATGACAGTGGTCTGTGGTCATGACAGTGATTGGGATTGTGACAGTGGTTGGGATCATGACAGTGTTTTTGGCCATGACAGTGGTTGTGGTCAAGATAGTGGTTGTGATCATGACAATGGTTGTAGTCATGACAGTGGTTGTGGTCTTCACAGTTGCTGGGGTCATGACAGTGGTTGTGATTAAAACAGTGTTTGTGGTCATGACAGTAGTTGTGGTTATGTTAGTGGTTGTGGTGATGATAGTGTTTGTGATCATGACAGTATTTTTTTGGTCACGACAGTGGTTGGGTCGTAACAAATGTTGGAGTTATGGTAGTGGTTGTGGTCATGGTAGTGGTTGTGATGATGACAGTGTTTGTGGTCAAGACAGTGGTTGGGGTTTTAACAAATGTTGGAGTTATGGTAGTGGTTGTGGTCATGATAGTGGTTGTGATGATGACAGTGTTTGTGGTCATGACAAAGGTTGGGGTCATGGTAGTAGTTGTGATCATGACACTGGTTGTGATCATGACAATGGTTGGGGTCATGGTAGTGGTTGCAATCTTGACAATGTTTGGGGTCACTACATAGTGGTCGGTGTCGTGGCAGTTGTCGTGGTCATGGCAGTGGTTGTGGTGTTTGGTGGTTATAGTCATTCATGTAGTTGGGTAGTTATGGTACTAATGGTTGTCATTTTGATCATAGTGATGGTTGTGGTGGATGGTACGGGTTATAGTCATGGTGGTTGTTGCCATAATATTGGTGATTGTGTTCCTAGGCTGGTGGCAGTTATTGTGGTTGTATTGGTGGTAGTGTGGTTGTTTTGATGGTGGTGGCTGTTGTGATAGTAGTGTTTTTTTGGTGGTAGTGGTTGTATGCGATGTGCCCAATATGGTTGTAATGTTTATGATATTGAAGATTGTGTTAGCAGCGGTGGTGGTGGTATGAGTAAATAATAGGACATATAGTTACATCTCGCAAAAGTCTTAATAAGGTAATGCAAAGAGAATGCCCTCTGCTTGTAAGTTAAGGCATCTAATGGAACATTATAACATTACTGTAGATATATCATTAAAATAGTGAAACTTGTTACCTCTCTGATGGTAAGCGTGTGAGACATCATCTGGATGTTAACTTGTGATTGGCTGGTGGGCAGATTGTCACTGGATCGAGACCGCACTAGCTGCCGTGAACCGCTGAGTACAGTACGGCTCTTGAGTAGCATCTCTGTCTTCACAAACACTCGAGATATGTATGCTGAACTTAAAGCTCGGATCCCAAATGCTGTTCGCAGCACCTTTGTAGGAGTCACCTGCAGTCATCAAGCGTAACCATAATGCTACAACAGTTAGAACCAATATTTTGGAAGAACTCTCAAGCTCTAAATAAACCAATTTGCAACAGTTAGGCCATCAACATTCTTCTCAGGTGAAAGCTTCACAGAAGATGCATTCGTTGTGGCCTGCGGCCTGTTTCAAAGAAACTAGATGTTTTCTTCATGTGGATTGTTAGCCATACAGTGAGCTCTTTAGGTTTTTCTATTTGTTTTATTAATTTAGTCTTTCTTTCAGTTTGATGTCTTTCTGACCATGAGTGAGCAGAGACTGCTGATTTTTCCACCTCAATTTTGACGATCCTGAGATGTTCCTTCACTCAGGTTTTCAATTTTTTCCCCCCTATATAAATTTTGTCACAATCTCCAAATTTAATGTGGTATATTGCCGATTTGTTTTCTACTTCAATATTATTATTTTTTTATGTTTCTATTATTAATTTAACACTTCTCACCAAAAAAAAAAAAGCTCTCTTCAACTATAATTGTCATTTTTGTTGGATTTAATATTATCCTATTGAGACTACATTCATTCTTGGGTACAATCTTATGTTAAACCTATTAAATAACTTTTTTAAACTTATGATGTTTCAATGGATGATAAGTGAATTTCTTGAATTTTATGTTTTCTTCTTTTTCTTTTATAAGTGTATGTTCATTAATTAAATTTTGTCTTTTGAACTTAATTATTTTCTTGTTTACCATGCTTTCTTCAAACCCATTTTCTATTGCTATATTTATTATGTTTTTTTTTCTTTCTTTCATAAATTTGTCTATTAATAGGTATATTCTTCTTCTTCTTCTTCCTTCCAAGTATTAGGCCAAGGCCTGTTACGATCCTATAGAAAATTTTCCCTCCAGCGTTTCATAGGACGGCCCAGTGATCTTCGTCCTCTTGGTATATAATTATAAACAGCTTTGGGGATCCGATTTGAACTCATTCTTTCAAGATGGTGTTTCCAATTTAGTTGGTACTGTAATAGGTATATTTACTAATCTATATGTCAGCAGTAGCTTCTCATGCTTGGTCAGAAAACACATCTAATTGAAAGAAACGCTAGTTTAATAAAACAAATAGAAAAACCAAAAGAGCTCACAGTTTTGGAAAAAAATTCACATTCAAAATACAAGAAAGAAAAATTAATGAATTTTGAAATTCCCGAGGAAGTTGATTTGATTCTGAGGTTCATCGGTCTAACATCAGATGAAGTAAGTGCTCGTGGATGACAGAACATCGGTTGTAAATTTATTTGATAGTGAAACTACCTAGGTTTTTAACCAGTCTAAATAGAAGACACGATATGAGGTGAAGTAAAAAGAATATTATTGTATTATTTTTGTATTGTAAGCCTATATTTTCCCTTTACAGAGATTTAGGCACTCTCCCCCTGCAGGGAAGAATTTGAACCATACTAATTTAGTTACACTTGTTTTCATATAGATGTCATTTTGAGTAGTACGTGGTCAGCATTCCGCCTCATACTGACATCTAGGAAACCAAGGTAGTACTAGGACGGGAAAATTCGGTAAATTTTGCTTAGAGGCCTTTTCATTCAGGCTTAAGGATTTTTTACGAGCCTGAAAATCTTCAGACTCGGGACCCACGGCTTAAAGTCCCTCCCAGAGGACTTGCTCCTTGGATTTTTCCATCCTAAAAAATCCATCGACCCCAGCCGGGTTTGAACCTGCGACCCTCGGGACCAGAGGCAAGGAGCATAACCACTAGTCCACCGCGGCCGACATTTTTTTTTATTGTAAGTTTTAAATTAAATCTCAATGATATTTCCTGTAATAGTTCAACCTCGAAGTAAAACTGTCTTCCTTCGTCATAGATTTTTGTTTGCTCTATTTAATATCATATCAGTTGCAATCATAAATAAATGTAATTATTCATTACCTCTTCTTCATCATCTAGTCCCACGTCTCCATTCTGCAGGCCGAGTTACAAACAAAAATTTGTCTTGGTCATTCCATATCTCATCCATTCCACCTCTCTTCTCTCAACATTATTCTTGACTTATTATTCCCATCTACATCTCAGCTGACCTCTTGGTCTCTAGCTCCTAATCTAAATCCCAGTGCTTGTCTTGGTATCCTTCTAGTATTCATTCTTTTAAAATGGCCATACCATCTTATTCTACTATTTTCCATTTGATCTTATATTTTATTAAAGTCCAAAATTTTTCTTATTTAGTGTTCTATATTCTGTTTCTCTGGTTTTTCCAAGCATGTTTCTTAAAAATTTCATCTCTATTCCTTGTATTCATTACTACAATGTATCTAAATTAATTATGAACTAACAAACAAACTGTCAACCATTACACGCCGAAACCTACTTTGAAATTTCTTTCAGAGAAGCATTATAATGCACTAAGGCTGTGTCCAAAAAATTATCTCCCACTTTTAAAATGCAAGACACAGAAATTGAAGCCAGAATCCAGCAATAACAACCCACTGTACAAAGCAGCTAGACTTCCTGCTTGGCTAAAGCGGAGTGGAGTAAGACAGGACACGGTGTGGATGATAGGTAGTGAGGGTGATCCAATCCAGCCAAGTCAGAAGATGTATTACTTCCTTGTAGTTTATATGAGAGATTTGGCAGGGGATTTTGGTGCCTTGCAGTTAAAAGCAACAGATCATTTATGGACACAGTCTTGGTACATCATAACGCTTCTCTTGGAGAAATTTCAAGGTATGTTTCAGCATTCTACAGTAAATCAGAGTGTATTAGTATAACCTGTAACTCAATGATGATATTAAAAATAATCTGATATTTAGTAGATATATCTCTGATTAAAAGTAGATGAACAGATCTTTTACGGTCAAATACACATTCGAAGAGAGATGATTTTTCTCAGTGACGGATTGTCGGACAAACTGCAGCGTGTCCATAATATGTGTATCAGATTCATATTTAATGTTCGAAAATACGATCACATTTCTCCATTATTCCACGAATTGTCATGGCTACATCTAAAAGAGAGAAGAAAATCGCACTGTCTAAATCTTCTATTTAAGATCCTCCATACCTCGATTCCTAATTATTTATCATCCCGTTTCCAGTATCTATCCTCAAACCATAACTTAAACACAAGATCACAACATAGTCTCTTACTTAATATACCGCAACATAGGACATCACACCACTCCATGTCATATACCATCTCCACTTCTCGCAACTGGAATTCCCTACCACAAGAAATAAGGGGCTGCCGGACATTGGCATCTTTTAAAAGAAATCTAAATTTATATTTGCTCTAAACTCGACTTCATTATTATCCAGTGTAAGATATATATATTAATTTGTGTTTCCCGTATAATGTATCATATTTATATATTATTATTATTATTATCGTATCATTATTGTTATTACCCTATAAAATGTTGTTTGTACATGACATTTACATTGCTACATTTATTGTATCTTTAATTGTTTATAATTAGTATAGTGTATATCTATATTTGTCGAATATTTATTTGTATTTGTGCTGGTTGAGTGGAAGAGAGGGCCTTATGGCCTTAACTCTGCCAGAATTAAATAAAGTATTATTATTATTATTATTATTATTATTATTATTATTATTATTATTTTTTTTTAGAAAGGATTGAAATAAGTCTTATTATAATTCTGGATAGAATTATAATAATTTATCCTTAATGTATAACTTTATTACTACCTAAATATGTTCATTAAATAATAAACAATATGTATAAATGGTGAAGTGAAATTTGGGGCAGGAGAAAATGGGAGAAACCCCGAGAAAAATGTGTGCACATTCCAATTCATCCACAATGAGTGACCGATAATTGATCTCGAGAGCCCAGAGGTAAGAGCTGAGCATCCAACAGCTTGTGCAAAGAAGCTGCCATACATCCACATTCAATAAATATAATTAATCTACAACAGTACTGATACATCAATTATTTTTCCTCTCTTCACGAATATTAAAATAGATTTTATATTAATATGAAAATAATACTGGAGCATTTGATAAGTAATGCCAATACTGTTGTAAATCTGCGATCCTAGTGGTGACCATTGTAATCTTGTATATTGTTGAGTAGTTTTTGTTGTCTAAATCTGTAATATTGAAGGTTTCAAAATAGCAATACTTTGTGAATCCAATCACTGTTTCTCACATTTAATAAGTAATACCACCCTAAAAAGATGTTCAGCAGAATTTGTTTAGAAGGTGGAACTGGGAAATACTCAAACAATCACCAAATTCATCGGACATGAACCCTTGTGACTATATCACAAATATCAAAGAACCTCTACAAGGTATTAAATTTCAATCAAGAGTTGATACCCAGCTCTAGATCAATCAGATGAGAGAGCTATCCAGAAATGGTGCTGCAGATGGAGTGAGTCAACTTCCAACGATTTAATTAATTAAAACATTTTGTCTGTTCATTCTTACCTCTTATAGTTGTTTTTGTCAAACATATGTTTCAGGGCTTCTTAGCCCCATCGTCAGTAATTACAGACTCCAAGGATTTGCCAATATATATTTAACTTGGAAGGGAAATATGAATACGTGAAGTTCGTATTGTCAAAAATAATCTACATAATTTTTTTGTGATGTTATAGCAGTGTGTCCATTACTTATTGAATCCCTAGTAAAATTATGACTCCAACTCAACACGTGCTCAAATGGGAATCATATCTTGAATACAACAGTGACAGGAGTAAACTTCCTGCTTAACTAGATCCAATGCTTCGTGATAAGACATTGTCAATCTATCTCTCTATGTCTGTGTAATTATACAACACACTCCAAATCGGGAATCGAGATTTACTACCATAAGTACACCAAGCTCCTCATCCACAAGCTGCCTTTCCAGTGCAATGAGCTTGATGCTCTTCTGATATCGATGGATCTCACAAGCATATGATGTTCACATCATAGACAATAATATTTAATTACACAAAGTCAATAAAAACCCAAATCACCAATTTAAAGAATTAAAAGAGTCAATGCAAGATTTTTAAAGTATTAGATAGTAAATCAGTTTATACTTCTGGTCCGTCGTTAAATAGTATTCTCGGAAATCCTAAGGATAAAGTTGATTTTTTTTTAAAATCTGGTATTTATGAGATCGGGTATAAAAACTGTGATAAGAAATATGTTGGACAAACAAGAAGATCTATTATAACCAGATTTAATGAGCACATTGCATATTTTAGATTGAATAGAATGGATAAATCTGGGGTTGCTCAATATATTTCTGCTTACAGTCACATTACTGATAAAAGTAATCTCAGGCTGGTTAGATCGGTCATTCATTTTAAATTCCTTGACATCCTTGAAAGTTTAGAAATTTTTAAAAACGAAGATAAAATAACAACGTGGGCCCAATTCTAGTCAGCGCCCTCTTTTTGTTAATTAAAAGGAGAATTAGTTCTATAATATCAAATGTTATTTAAAATCAATTATGATGTAGTTTGTTTTTTATCTGATTATTAGTTTACACGTTTCAATTCGTTTGTCTTTAGTCAATATTAAGTATTTTATAATGGTAGCGTGGCTACTGAAATACGTTGAATCTTAATTTTATAAATTGGTGATTTGGGTTTTTATTGACTTTGGTGACACTGGATACAAAATTCATCAGTGAGACCGTAAGAGGCCTATAGGCCTAAGACGTGGTTGGATGAAGAAGAAGATAGACTTCATGTAATACAATTTTATCACCAAGAAGATCCTGTTTATTAAATAGAAATATTTAAGTTCTACTTAAAACAAATTTAGTAAAAAAAAGATGTACTTACAGGCATTTGTTTACAGAACTTGGTGAGTGCTGTGTCAATTCCATTTGTGAGAATTTCATTCATCCATTCAGAATTCTGCGGTGCTGAATGCTTGTAAAACAACAGTAAGATGGCCATTGATGTGCGGTAGAATACCTTGATGCCCTCATTGAAGAAGCAATCCATTACTCTCACCTGTCCAAGTAAAATATAATTTTTCTTAATATTGCATACAAATTACTGTTATAACTTATATGCATAATCACTAAAATAGGCTATTTGCATTTATGGCACATGGTCTTGGGCAAATGATGGCATATCACAGGAAGTTTATATTCAGAACATCAATACTGATGTTCTTATTGAATGGTAGGTTGTGTTTTTGAAATGGCGTGTCAATTGACAGTGCACAAACAAATTTTTAATTGTAAAAATGATGTTATTTTATTATTGGAAAATGATAAAGGAATAATGAAGCATTACTCAGAAAACACATATTTGTGGATCAAAGTAAGAAGAATGGAAAACACGAAGACTACATTATTTTAAGAAATAATAAAGGTAGGACAGCAATATGGATGCGAAACATGGACTCATCTTTTAAGGTAGGAGAAAAGATTATGAATATTTCAGAATAAAGTGCTTAGGAAAATGCTTGGACCTAAGAGAGGCAAATGGGAAAGACTATATAACAGTGAGCTACAAGATCTTTATAGGAAACCAGATATAATAAAAATAGTTAAGTCTCATAGACTGTGATGGGCAGGACATGTGGCACAAATGGGGAACGAAAGAAGTGCATGGAAGCTTCTTGTACAAAAACTAGAGGGAAAACACCAGTTGATAGATCAAGAATGAGATGGGAGAATAACATTAACCATGATTTGAGGGAAGTAGATTATACAGGGGATGATTAGAAAACATTAGCTCAGGATAGGGATGTATGGAGAGATTATGTCTGCATGGCCATGAACCTATGGGTTCGATAGTACCAGTGAGTTAATTAGTTAATAAGATCTCTTGTAGAAAATATCAAAACAACACAATTAAGATCATTTGAAAATATGAAAAGGATGTTGGAAGATAGATCATTGAAGAAGATTTATGAGTGGAAGACCAAATCTAACATGGACAAAGGAGTAGTCAGAATAATGGAAGATACAAGCTTTGGAGGAAGGTGCATGGAAAAATAGAGAGAAATGAAGATTGGATATAGATTCTTGAAATGGGCACACTAAGATGTCAAATACATTTTTTGCTCATATTGCTTGAAGAGAGTTTACTGAAATTAATCCCAATGCAGTACCTCTTTCAAGAAATATACAAATATTATACCCCAGTCCGGTGTAAAATTTTACTCTTCAAATATAATTTGTCCTTCAATGAGAAGTAAAAAATTTAACATCTAAGATCAAAAATAAGAATTGTGTTTAATGTAGGGCTAGGATGTTTATGTAATAAAAGATAAGATTGCAATGCAAATAGTATGTATTATTGAATTGTTTGTGTGTGAAACCAAAACAAAAGACAGTCATAAGTCTAACTCCTCATTATACTTTTCAACTGTTGGTATGTGAAACCAAAACAAAAGAAGTCATAAGTCTAACTTCTCATTATACTATCTTCCAAACTTAACTTTTAGTACATAAAAATCCTAGCTCTATTAATGACATGCAAAGAGTTTACTGTATGATAATTCTATGTATCTTGTAAATTAAATTTTTAATAAGACTGTATCACTATGTCAACACTGTGAGATGAAATATTACAGTTGGCTGGATTAGGCATTATTATCTACACAGATAACCTCACTAAGATTTATGTGTTTGCATCCCTAACAAATTTTAATTTACTGTTAGATACACCTATTGTTCTAGAGTCCAATGTAAATAATTTAACTGTATAAACTTAATTCATATTGTATTTCGGCTGCAAATAATGTTTGTTTCCGACATGATCATTATCCTTTATTCCTGTATGATCAGCCATCTTCTAGTATCAGAAAAAAATTCAAAACAGGCTGCTCTTCAAAGATGGTGTAATTATACATTCCAAAACAATAATAAACATTAATTTATAAATGAGTTGGATAAAATGTTTTTACATCTCACCTTGTAAAATTCCATGCTTTCACGATATTGGTTTCTAAGGCCATTTCGGCTTCATCTTCAGTCAAACTTCAACTATTTGAAATTTTGCTGTAAACATCTTCCAAACTGCTTTCTGGTGCTGATATTATGAACTTGGTGATTAAATTTTGCTCGCCAGGAACATTAAAATTCATGCAATTGGCAATTGCAACTCACAAAATTGGAAGAGAAACTAAACTTTTAAAACATTTAGAGAAGCCTTTGGAATTGGATGATGTTATGCATCAACTGGCTATGCAGCATTATGTAAGTTCCGAGAAAAATATGTTTAAAGTTAAAGTCAACCTTCACTATTTATTGTAGCGCCAAACTAACAATACTGGATATTGAAAGTTACTTTTACTAGTTTGACAGTTATGCATCAACAATCTAAGAGTAGGAACATTTGGCGCTTTAGCTGCATGATGCAAAATTTAGATTAGCATTTATGAAGATCTAATTTCATGACTGTTTGTTTACAAAACATAACATCTCTTATAGGACTGATGATGTTAACATCTGTCTTTAATAATAAGGCCATATTTAAAGATTTCACGCTAAAAGTGTGCATATGCTTACTTCATCAGCCAGTGTAACAGATGGCATCAAAATTAAAATTTTATAAAAAATGGCTCTTATGCGGTTGATGCATAACATTGTTCAATTAACAGTTTGGGAAAAAAAACATTCAGAAGAACAAACATAGAAACAAAAATTTTTAAGTTCCCAGCGAGCAAAATTTAATCTCCAAGTTCATAAAATCGGCATCAGATGATAGTTTGGAAGAGGTGGTAATGGCAAAATGGCCTTTTAAACTGGTATTGTGAAAACATGGAACTCTGTGAGGTGAGATATAAAATTTAATCCTACTCATTTATAAATTGTAAATTACCTGACAATGTTATTTCCCACTGTGGTTTTGATTAAATGAATAGTAAGTTATAACTCAATGGCACTATCGAACCTGTAGGTTTATGGCCACACGAACATAAACTCTCCATACATCCCTATCCTGAGCCAATGTTTTCCAATCATCACCTGTATAATCTACTTCCCTCAAATCATAGTTAATGTTATTCTTCCACCTCATTCTTGGTCTAACAACTGGGCGTTTTCCCTCTGGCTTTCCTATTCTACAGAGCTTCCATGCAAGTCTTTCATTCCCCATACGTGCAACATGTCCTGCCCATCTGCAGTCTATGAGACTTAACTGTTCTTATTATATCTGGCTTCCTATAAAGACCATGTAGTTCTTGTTATTTATGTAGTCTTCTCCATTCAACTGTCTGTTCATCTCTCTTTGAGTCCAAAAAATTGCCTAAGTACTTTATTCTCAAATACTTGTAATCTCCTTTCCTCCCTTAAAGTAAGAGGTCCATGGTTCGCACCAATAATATATAACTGGCTACAATTTAAATAGTTTTATATATTTTCAGTGTAACGTTTTTTGGGAAAAAAAAAGGGGGGGGGGGGGGGAGTTGGGACATCAAGAGTCTCTGCAATGCATAATAGCACGCATTTCCAGAATTGAGCCTATGTTTAATTTCTTTGTGCATCTCATTCCTATTTGTGATCATTGCTCCTAGGTATTTGAATTCAGCCACTTCCTCAAAATTTCCCTCATTTGTCATCAGCTGTCCATTTCCATTATATAATGTATTTCTACGTGTGACCATATATTTAGTTTTATTGATATTTACTTCCAGTCCAAATTTCTTAGTGTTACTCAATAGTGTGTGTGTGTTGGCCTTTAGTATATCTCCTCACTATCGGCCAATAGTACTACATCATCAGCATAAACTAACAGCTTATTAATACCATTGAGTTGTAAGCATTCCTCATTCTCTAAAGATTTAATGGCATGTTCTAGTACAAAATTACCTCATTTGTCATTAGCTGTCCATTTCCATTATATAATGTATTTCTATGTGTGATCATATATTTTGTCATACTCACGCTAAATTCAAACATGTTGCCAGGAGAACAAAACATTTGTCACAACATTTGTTACATACATTTTCAGCCATTATTCTACAGAGTGTAACATCATCAACAACATTTCTAAATGGTAATCTATTTAATATTTAATTTTAGGAAGTTATATTTTGAGGTTATTTTAATTATATTATTTTTGGTCTGGACATCTTACCTCAATATTAATGTTGATTTGTTCTTGGACATGTTTCAAAACAATTCTCTGTTTTATCTTCAGCTTTCCCAGACTGGGAAAGCTGAAGATAAAACAGAGAATTGTTTTGAAACATGTCCAAGAACAAATCAACATTAATATTGAGGTAAGATGTCCAGACCAAAAATAATATAAGGTAATCTATTTGTTTTTCTTATTTTTCTGAAAGGTAGTTATTTTCTTTAGTTGCTTGCAAAATTATCATCTGCTTTAATTTCATTTTCTTGATTACTATGGAAACAATTTAATTGTTGTCTTGTTTTGTTACCTTTCTCCAAAATTAATGTAACTACCACAACAAATTATTTAACAATTTGTTCAAAATGCTCATTCTTTACAATCTGCCAGTGGCTAAGCTGAAGAGTGAATTCTTGTTGAACATTCTCAATACTTTTATTTAACTTTTATAGGAATTAATCGCTATGAGGTTTAATTTATGATAAAATCAAATGTTTCCTACCTCTCCTCATATAAACCTTCTAAGCAGATCGCGATTTCAAGACCACAACGGTCTCATCTTCAGTACAATCTTGGCGACTGATGTTATGTCGATTGGAAGAAACACTTCTTCTTCCCTCTGTTGGTGGACCGATGAACCTCTGGATCAGGTCTGGATTTGAGGGAATTTCGACCTGTGTCTTTTGGAACTTGAGGCAAGGAACATAACCAATAGCCCACTGTGGCTGGCTTTATCCTCCTTTCTATTCTTCCATATTATTAGGCACCATAACAAAGGCTTTACATATCAAGTATCCTCATAAAAAGTTAATCAACTGGAAAGATATCTGGTGATGCTATAAAACCTCTTCTTACAATCTATCTACATGGAAAAATATTGCCTAGGTGTTCTTTAATCCATGAAGCAAAATGAGGGTGAACACCATCTTACTGATACCAGATTATAATGTTTGGAATGTTTGCATCTTCTAAATTTGGATACAATACAACAAGGGATGGAATTAAAACTTTATACAAGAATTCCAAATAGCAGTCACTTGTAATTGTCTTATAGAAATAAGTACCGTACCCAAAATTTTGTTTCATAGGATCCCTGCTCATACATTTACTTTTAGCAAATTCAAAAAGAATGAAGCTAATGAGGTTGTTCTCATGAAAATATTAATTTTTTGAATTTTTACAGATCCTATCTAGTAGACACCAAAAACGACCATGACCAATATATCATCATCATCATCATCATCAAAGTACATTCACGAATTTAAGCCATTTGTTGACCTATTTCGGCCTCAAGAGAAACACCATCCAGAAGTCTTTTGAGTAGACGTCCTGGTCTTCTTCTTCCTGCAGGTTGATATCTTAACATTCGTTTGGGTATCCTGTGATCTTCCATTCGATGAACATGTTTCATCCATCTTGACTTATAATCAGAAATTTTGTTTTCTAAAAGTTCCATGTGTAATTCTTCTAAGATGTCTTCATTTTTTTTTTGTGATCTAATAAGTGTGTATCCTGCAGTCGTCCGAAGGTATCTCATTTCAGTAGATCTAAGTCTCTGTACAACCTTCTGTTTCAACATCCATACTTCGCTACCATGCAAAAGAGTTGGAAGAGCCAGTGTTTTATACATTTTTAGTCTTGAATGTTTTTGGACTAACTGTGGCTTGAAGATAAAATTTATTAATCCTAAAATTCTTAAAAATTTAGATATTTTTGCATTTACGTCCTTTTCTTCTTCATATGAGATATTGCATCCTAGATATGTAAAATTATTCACCTGCTTCAAAATTTTATTGTCCAGTACAATTTTACTTCTGACAGGATCTACACCTTGAAATGCCATAATTTCTGTTTTCTCTATAGATATCTTCAATCCATATTCTTCTGTAATCTTTTTACATTCATACAGACTTTCTGCAGATTATCTTCTGAATTTGTAATTATTATTTGGTCATCTGCAAACAGTAGGGTGTTTAATTTTGTATTTTCTGATATTCTTATTCCATGACCAATATATATATCCATCCATAGTAATTCTGCCCGAGGGCAGGTCTTCTACTGCAATCATAGCATTTTCATGCCATGCTTTGCAGCTTTACTTTGGGAATTATAGGTGTGGTAGCTTCCCATTGCTTTCCACACTGGTGAAGGATGATAATGGTGAGGATGATGATGATGGCCGGATGATTTTGGGGACCGTTTGAGCCCTAAGCTTCCTGATATTTGTCTTACAGGTGAGGAAAAACCCCAAAAAAACCTCACCCAGGAGCCTGTCCCGACTGGGTCTCGACCCGGGCCCACTGCATGATAAAGTAGCATGCTACCTCAAAACCACAGCTGTGGACAATATATATATATATATATATATATATATATATATATACACACACACACACACATATTTATTTCATCATCATCATCGTCCCACATCTCTATAGCCTTGAGGTTGGTACAACAGTGCTTGTTTTGTTAGCCTAGAAGAGTCCATTCTTAAAATATGTTCATACCATTTGTTTATAGTTTTGTATTTTTTCATTTAGATTAAAAATTTTGAGTTTTTGCCTAATTGTTTCACTAGGAATGTGGTCTCCTAGAGTATATCCTGCAACTTATCTGAGGAACTTCATCTCTGAAGTTTCTAGTAATCTTCTGTCTGATCTATTCATGGCCCAATTCTCTGATCCATATGTCACAATGAGAACTGCCATTACATTATAAAACTTTAGCATTGTTTCTTTTGTTAAAGTTTTATAAGGTAATGGAGGAAGAAAACTCGATCACAAATCACCTGGTCCTCCTGGAAGGGGGTTTTGCAGATGGGATGATAGCCCACTCAAGTAAAAATTAATTGTGTTCATTAATTTACTTATTTCTATCATAATAATAGCTTTAGCTTCTCAATATTAATTTAATAAAAAATATATTACTCGTATCTCTCAGAGGAATAGCTGGACATATTTATTTCAATGTTATAATTAAATTTTGACATTTAACAATGAAGGCCTAATGTGACATGAAAAGAAAAATAAATGCCTGAACCATGATTTGAACCCAGGACTTGATACATTAGTGCCCTACCAGTTATGCTACCCAGGCATCCTAGCACAAACATTTATTTTCTTTTATATATATATATTCTCTATAAAGAGAGGTAGAGAGAACTTGGTCTCACTGACCTCTTGTGGCTACAATAACAAGTAAGCTAATTAAAGAGAATTTTTACATTGAAATAAAGAAGTGTCACTACTAATATAAAGTCAAAATTCTCTTTTTAATTTGCTTACTTGTTACAGTAGCCACGAGAGGGCAGTGAGACCGAGTTCCCGCTACCTCTCATGATAGAGAATATATATAAAAGAAAAATAAATGTTTATGCTAGGATACCTGGATAGCATAACTGGTAGTGCACTAATGTAACAAGTTAGAGGTCAATATGTTCAAATTCCAGTTCAGGGATTTATTTTTCTTTTCATGTCATATGCATGTCTGTTAATTCTCTAGAAGCTGAAAATTGTATTTAATTGCAACCAAACTTGGAATATAGCAATTGATTTAAAAAATAAAAAGATTGAGTTCATTAACCACCATATTAAGAGCAAAAGCTGGAGTTCACCTGAAATAATAATTTAAAAATTGCTCTAGCAGTGATAATTTTCGATATTTCATAACAAAACTCTGTATATGCTATTAAAATATGCAGAGGAAGATATTCTCAAAAAAATCAGCAAAATCTGAATAACAGAAGTGGAAGTTTACCTGAAGCCCAAAATTAAAAAGATTCTAGCAACCACCCTGTTCGGTTTGTCGCAACGTATACAATATAATTTAATAAACCCTTAAATTTGCAATGTATGTTATAAAATACAATAATTTATTTAATATTTTTAATAAAATAATGAAAATATGCATTGGTAGATATTAAAATGTGTGTCAAATTATACAATATGCAAACAGGTTATGTACAATTTGTTTTCATTGTAGTCTGACACTTAAATAAGCAGGCATCAGAAATTGGGTTTTTCCAGATTCACCTTATTTATTGGGTTAATTTTAAAATTAATTTTAAGCTTCTGTGGTTAATTTTAAGCTACTCTATTTTTAAATGCCACACAATAGTTCTTGGGATTTAACCCGTCAGCGTGGAATGACGTGACGTGTACGTGGGGTGAATTCTTCACCAGATGCGGAAGGACGTGACATGTACGCAATCTGCACGCACTGATATAAACTGTTATTATTATCTTATTTTTTACATTAACTATTTCCCGTTTATAGAATTATGATATAGAGACTTCAATGTTTTTATTAGTCTGTATATTATTCGACGACATAATTAAGGAACATTTTAAAACAATTTTAGTTTTATAGTTATTTTTGTGTCTCCTGACACTTTCTTACATTTATAACTCCATAAAAGATTTTTGTGTTATGTCCTCTTTTTAGCTGTAAACTTCAAGAACAAACCGGAATGTTATATTGACCAATAAATGGTCAGTTGACCTTTTCTTTTTTCTTTTTTTTTTTCAAAGGAAGAAAATCCATGTTCCATTCTGTGTTTAGTTCTTGGTGATCTTGTGTAGCGTTTACTAAGGAGATGGTGCAAAGTTTATCGAGTTCCGGGATTGAGAATCATTTAAATTCTCGTTTTAGTGATTCAGAAGAAAGTGTTTTTGATTCTGATGACAAATCTGAACTAAGTGACGTAGCAGTGGCAGAAGCGGAAGTGCAATCCGATTTGGAATGTGATTCAGATGAAAATACTATAGCAGGTCAGGCAGAAGGGGTTGAAATATTTACATGGGAATCCATGTGTAATTATGTCCCAAAACGTGAAACATTCACTAATGTGTTCGGCCCACAAAGTGTTGCAAGAAATGTTAATAGTGTGGTAGAAGCATTCAAACTTTTCTTCACTCTTGAACTTGTCAGCATGATTGTTACAGAGACTAACCGTTATGCAGATCAGTACATGAAATCTCGGGGTATGTTTTTCTCATTTCAATCCAGAGTGAGAGAATGGACCCCTGTAACACTTGATGAAATGTATGTTACTTTAGCACTATTTATGTTGATGGGAATAGTACAGAAACCTACCTTTCGCTCTTATTTTTCATAGCCACGCCCATATTTGGTTCTGTTATGTCCTTGGACAGATTTGAATCTTAATATTTAATTTTAGGAAGTTATATTTTGAGGTTATTTTAATTATATTATTTTTGGTCTGGACATCTTACCTCAATATTAATGTTGATTTGTTCTTGGACATGTTTCAAAACAATTCTGTTTTATCGTATTTGAATCTATTTGCAAATTTCTTCATTTTAACAATAATGACATAAAATTCACTACCTATGATGGCCCAAAAAAGTTATTTCCGATTTATCCTTTAGTACAGTACCTCAACAATAAATTTCAAACAATGTACATACCAAAACAAAATATTTCAATCGACGAATCCCTTACATTATGGAAAGGACGTCTATCATTCATTCAATATCTACCACTAAAATCATCAAAATTTGGAATTAAAACTTTTGAACTTTGTGAATCGACTACTGGCTATTTGTGGTCATTCATTGTTTATACAGGCAAGGACACAATATTGGATTCTAGTTTGACGTCAGGTGTAGCGAATAAAACTGTGGCTATTGTATTTCAACTTATGGAACCATTACTAGGAAAAGGGTATACATTGTGGATGGACAACTTTTATAATTCTCCATCATTGGCAATGAAATTAAAATATTTTAAAACTGCCTGTGTTGGGACTCTTCAACTAAATAGGAAACACGTGCCGAAGACAGTAAAGGAGAAAAAATTGAAAAAGGGTGAACTTATTTCACAACATTCAGGTCCAGTTACAGTTATGAAGTGGAGTGACAAAAAGAATGTGACAATGTTATCTATATACCATAGTGACGAAACCAAAATTGTGAAAACAAGAAGAGGGCACGATAAGGTGAAACCGGTGATGATATGCGACTACAATTACTTCATGGGAGACGTGGATTTGAAAGATCAATTACTACAAGGTTACCTGATCGAGAAAAAAATGAATAAATGGTCCATTAAAATGTTTAAAAGACTTTTAACCCGTCAGTGACGCACCCTTTTACTTGCTTTCATACTGCATGGACGGAGGCCATTTTAACATTTTAGTATTCCTAGAACACTGATTTGTACAAACGATCATAACTTTTTTAAATATCGATGGATTTTAACGAAATTTTTACTTGTTAGCTCAGAAATAAATGAGAAATTTAATACATACCGTATGGAGTTCAGTAGCCTTTATAAACTATTAAAAAAAATTTTGAAATCTGAATTTCTCTCTCTTGATACACATTTTTACTAAATAATTTGATTTGCTCACATTGGACATCCCTATTTCTTTCTGTGAGACACTAAATATATTGTGTGGCATAGTGCTGATTCATCTGTAACTTGTATATACAAAAGCAGCTGAGATAACCAAAATCAGAATGAATATTTAGAAGAGTGAACTCAAGCTCAACCTTGTGTCAAAGCACTAGGAATGTTTATACTTAGAATCTGAATTATTGCTTGGATTCGTATAAAAATTCTACAGCAGTTATTTACAACTACACAGACCATAAAAATAATTTTCTCTTATTTTAGTACTATTCATTTTAGAAATAAAAAATCACATAACCTTAGTAGTTGAGCTTGGTGTGATACAGCTTGAAACACTCTTCAATACACAGACCTACATCACATTCCTGGCAGCAATAACAGATGTCTTTCTTCTCCCATGTTTAGTAAAAACAACACACCTCCTTTGAGGTTTCAATTTATCACTTTTAGGGGTAATTTTTCTGATGAAGTGTCTTTTAGGTTACGACTGGCCATAATTACGTATATAACGCACGACACCGCGCCTCAGACTGATTCCTTGTAAGTAACATCTATTTGAAAGAGGCAAAATAAATCAGGTATTCCCCTAAACAGGTCGATTTATATATCAATCGATAGCTTGTATATCATTTTATCGACCTGAAAAATTAGATTGTGTATAAGTTTATTAGGAGCCCTGCAGAAAGCAGCACAAAGCTAGGTCTGTGTGCCATCGAGTGTTGAAGTAAGAAACTACTTCAACCTCAATACCACATGCACAAAATGTGATCACAGCTGATTCATACACTTAGAAAGAAAGCTAAGATCTTAGGCTTCAAAATTATATTGTTCATACGCAAATATAAGAATATACAGCAGTAAAAAAAAACAAATGAAAAGGTCGCGCGCATTTAGAGAAAATTACGATTACTTCAATCTCATCTGATTTTTAAAAAAATAATATGAAATTAAATTTTAAACAAATATTATGTTTAGTCATATGTCCTGAAAGCTCATAATTTCTACGTTAAACACAAATAAATTACATATTTGTAGCTTCAAAAATGTACGATCCAGAACAAAAAGAAAACACGCCTGCATAGGTCTATACCACGTATAGATGTCGGCAATAAGTGAAGAAGAGAGGGTCTATACCACGTATGGATGTCGGCGCTGACGGGTTAAACATATGCATACTAAATGCAAGTATTATATAGCAAAATACTGGAAACGAAAAGAAAGATAATTTGAAATTTAGGGTGGATTTAGTTGAAGGTCTCTTAGCTCAACATGGTTCATGTATAGAAATGAAAGTTCCTGGAAGGCACACGAGCAATAATAATGTACCCAGATTGTTAGAAAGACATTTTTTGGAGAAGATTCCCCCAATAGGGAAGAAGTCTAAACTACAAAAGAGGTGTGTTGTTTGCAGTAAACATGGAAAGAGAAAAGAGTCAACTTACTGGTGTCCCGACTGCCAAGCTGGTTTATGCCTGGAAAATTGCTTTAAAATGTATCACACTAACTAAATTTCTAAAGCCCCCTTCAGCTCCGATTTTTTTTTTCCCGGAAGACCCTTCTCTTTGTGTGAATATTTCATTGTGTTGTTAGGTAGTGTGCCGGTTCTCTGAAGCCTTCAAAGAATGTGTTCTGTAATTCACTGTTTTAATTATATATGTGAACTGTGTTGTTTTAATTACTTTTACAACTGTGGAATAAAAATCATTAATAGTCTACACCTGAAGAGATGTTATGTGAGTATTATAATATTTATAATTTATTCAATGTTGTATTAAGTATCCACTGAGAGGGAGTCTGAAATAATTTAAATTACGCAGGATCCTTTTAAATGTGTTACTTGAATACTCGCAAGGGATGGCCGGATTTAAACCTCAGTGAAAATTCCTCCCGCATCTGGTTATGACGGGCCATTTAACTCTACCCACATTGAGGGGTTAAATCAGGTTTATGCAGTAGTAGAGCAGGGCTTTAAATGAGAGGTGGATAGGTTAATAAATGTGTCAGAAATACATACGGAGTTATGGCTGATGATGAACATGACTATGTTTGAAATCGCGATATCATGGAAGCATGAATCCTATGAGCTGAGTTGTTTAAACAATATGTTCTCCGATGAATTTTATTAACATACACACACACACACAAAATATATATATATATATATATTGTATATCTCGGCAGATAAGGCGACCTTCAGATCAGACGAGGTATAGATTTTTGTCAAAGTTTTATAGTTTCAGCATATATCTGTCCTATAAGACGACCCCCAAACTATCAACAGCCTATGAATTTAGTTTAGATCAGCAATCATTACTAGCTTACTGTATAGCGTATAAAAAATTACCGTATTCGTAATTTTTTTTAATTAAATTTTATGTTATATATTGTTAATATTTTCATCACTCATTATGATAAATAAATACATTTTATTTTCATTCAACCAGCAACACTTTCGATAAGTTGTACTAGCACGAGAGATGAGACCTGTTGCATGGAAGGCAGTAGAGGGGAAAGGAGATTGTTATGATAAGGAAGGAAGACTTGCCACGTGAGAAATTTCATGTTACGCTACTATCAAACCCAAAGATATCCGCATATTTAAATGTTATACAGTGCCCTTTGCATCATGCATAGTAATAATAACAGTATAATAATAATAATTTAAAGAAACAATGCAATATAAGCAATAATGTCCATCATATTTAAAGAGAAAAATTATACGCTCAGACCGGGACTTGAACCCGGGACCCTTGGTTTTCTAGCCCAAGTGCTCTACCATTTGGGCTACCTGAGCAAGTACCGGTCTAAACGCAAATCTTTCTCTATATACGTTGTAATTCCCGCCCACCAAATGCTTTGAAGCCTTTGCTTCTATCTTTGCAAATGGCGGCTCCTATATTAAGAAGACATATTTGGGAATTATACATTACATTATAAATGCCAGTACGGCTATTTTCGATGTTTTTATTATTAATTTCATACATCTCAATGATGGATAAATCAAATTTAAAGAGAAAAATTATACGCTCAGACCAGGACTTGAACCCGGGACCCTTGGTTTTCTAGTCCAAGTGCTCTACCATTTGAGCTACCTGAGCAAGTACCGATCTAAACGCAAATCTTTCTCTATATACGTTGTAATTCCCGCCCACCAAATGCTTTGAAGCCTTTGCTTCTATCTTTGCAAATGGCGGCTCCTATATTAAGAAGACATATTTGGGAATTATACATTACATTATAAATGCCAGTACGGCTATTTTCGATGTTTTTATTATTAATTTCATACATCTCAATGATGGATATATCAAATTTAAAGAGGAAAAATTATACGCTCAGACCGGTACTTGAACCCGGGACCCTTGGTTTTCTAGTCCAAGTGCTCTACCATTTGAGCTACCTGAGCAAGTACGTACGATCTAAACACAAATCTTTCTCTATATACGTTGTAATTCCCGCCCACCAAATGCTTTGAAGCCTTTGCTTCTATCTTTGCAAATGGCGGCTCCTATATTAAGAAGAACATATTTGGGAATTATACATTACATTATAAATGCCAGTACGGCTATTTTCGATGTTTTTATTATTAATTTCATACATCTCAATGATGGATAAATCATATTTAAAGAGAAAAATTATACGCTCAGACCGGTACTTGAACCTGGGACCCTTGGTTTTTTAGTCCAAGTGCTCTACCATTTGAGCTACCTGAGCAAGTACCGATCTAAACGCAAATCTTTCTCTATATACGTTGTAATTCCCGCCCACCAAATGCTTTGAAGCCTTTGCTTCTATGTTTGCAAATGGCGGCTCCTATATTAAGAAGACATATTTGGGAATTATACATTACATTATAAATGCCAGTACGGCTATTTTCGATGTTTTTATTATTAATTTCATACATTTCAATGATGGATAAATCATATTTAAAGAGAAAAATTATACGCTCAGACTGGGACTTGAACCCGGGACCCTTGGTTTTCTAGCCAAAGTGCTCTACCATTTGAGCTACCTGAGCAAGTACCGGTCTAAACGCAAATCTTTCTCTATATACGTTGTAATTCCCGCCCACCAAATGCTTTGAAGCCTTTGCTTCTATCTTTGCAAATGGCAGCTCCTATATTAAGAAGACATATTTGGGAATTATACATTACATTATAAATGCCAGTACGGCTATTTTCGATGTTTTTATTATTAATTTCATACATCTCAATGATGGATAAATCATATTTAAAGAGAAAAATTATACGCTCAAACCGGGACTTGAACCCGGGACCCTTGGTTTTCTAGTCCAAGTGCTCTACTATTTGAGCTACCTGAGCAGAAATTAATAATAAAAACATCGAAAATAGCCGTACTGGCATTTATAATGTAATGTATAATTCCCAAATATGTCTTCTTAATATAGGAGCCGCCATTTACAAAGATAGAAGCAAAGGCTTCAAAGCATTTGGTGGGCGGGAATTACAACGTATATAGAGAAAGATTTGCGTTTAGACCGGTACTTGCTCAGGTAGCTCAAATGGTAGAGCACTTGGGCTAGAAAACCAAGGGTCCCGGGTTCAAGTCCCGGTCTGAGCGTATAATTTTTCTCTTTAAATATGATTTATCCATCATTGAGATGTATGAAATTAATAATAAAAACATCGAAAATAGGCGTACTGGCATTTATAATGTAATGTATAATTCCCAAATATGTCTTCTTAATATAGGAGCCGCCATTTGCAAAGATAGAAGCAAAGGCTTCAAAGCATTTGGTGGGCGGGAATTACAACGTATATAGAGAAAGATTTGCGTTTAGACCGGTACTTGCTCAGGTAGCTCAAATGTTAGAGCACTTGGACTAGAAAACCAAGGGTCCCGGGTTCAAGTCCCGGTCTGAGCGTATAATTTTTCTCTTTAAATATGATTTATCCATCATTGAGATGTATGAAATTAATAATAAAAACATCGAAAATAGCCATACTGGCATTTATAATGTAATGTATAATTCCCAAATATGTCTTCTTAATATAGGAGCCGCCATTTGCAAAGATAGAAGCAAAGGCTTCAAAGCATTTGGTGGGCGGGAATTACAATGTATATAGAGAAAAATTTGCGTTTAGACCGGTACTTGTTCAGGTAGCTCAAATGGTAGAGCACTTGGACTAGAAAACCAAGGGTCCCGGGTTCAAGTCCCGGTCTGAGCGTATAATTTTTCTCTTTAAATATGATTTATCCATCATTGAGATGTATGAAATTAATAATAAAAACATCGAAAATAGCCGTACTGGCATTTATAATGTAATGTATAATTCCCAAATATGTCTTCTTAATATAGGAGCTGCCATTTGCAAAGATAGAAGCAAAGGCTTCAAAGCATTTGGTGGGCGGGAATTACAACGTATATAGAGAAAGATTTGCGTTTAGACCGGTACTTGCTCAGGTAGCTCAAATGGTAGAGCACTTGGACTAGAAAACCAAGGGTCCCGGGTTCAAGTCCCGGTCTGAGCGTATAATTTTTCTCTTTAAATATGATTTATCCATCATTGAGATGTATGAAATTAATAATAAAAACATCGAAAAATAGCCATACTGGCATTTAATGTAATGTATAATTCCCAAATATGTCTTCTTAATATAGGAGCCGCCATTTGCAAAGATAGAAGCAAAGGCTTCAAAGCATTTGGTGGGCGGGAATTACAATGTATATAGAGAAAGATTTGCGTTTAGACCGGTACTTGTTCAGGTAGCTCAAATGGTAGAGCACTTGGACTAGAAAACCAAGGGTCCCGGGTTCAAGTCCCGGTCTGAGCGTATAATTTTTCTCTTTAAATATGATTTATCCATCATTGAGATGTATGAAATTAATAATAAAAACATCGAAAATAGCCGTACTGGCATTTATAATGTAATGTATAATTCCCAAATATGTCTTCTTAATATAAGAGCCGCCATTTGCAAAGATAGAAGCAAAGGCTTCAAAGCATTTGGTGGGCGGGAATTACAACGTATATAGAGAAAGATTTGCGTTTAGACCGGTACTTGCTCAGGTAGCTCAAATGGTACAGCACTTGGACTAGCAAACCAAGGGTCCCGGGTTCAAGTCCCGGTCTGAGCGTATAATTTTTCTCTTTAAATATGATTTATCCATCATTGAGATGTATGAAATTAATAATAAAAACATCGAAAATAGCCGTACTGGCATTTATAATGTAATGTATAATTCCCAAATATGTCTTCTTAATATAGGAGCCGCCATTTGCAAAGATAGAAGCAAATGCTTCAAAGCATTTGGTGGGCGGGAATTACAACGTATATAGAGAAAGATTTGCGTTTAGACCGGTACTTGCTCAGGTAGCTCAAATGGTAGGGCACTTGGACTAGAAAACCAAGGGTCTCGGGTTCAAGTCCCGGTCTGAGCGTATAATTTTTCTCTTTAAATATGATTTATCCATCATTGAGATGTATGAAATTAATAATAAAAACATTGAATAATGTCCATGTTTATTTACTACACAAAACAGACTGCAAAAGAATTGAATAACCGGACTTTTCAGGACTGGTCTGACAATAGCTGTACTCACGGGGATTCATAAATCTCTATCAGTTCCTCCCCATACATGTCAATTGATCGGTTTGTCACCACGCATCATTATGTAAATCACAATTAGTGCTGCATTGTTATTTGCGTGTCGTGTGTTCAAGTAATTTTTATTATTTGCCAATGATGATGAATGTTAGGATTTTGCAGGATTCTAAATACATTGCTGAGTTATTTTTTTATTTTATAATGGTTTTAATTTATATAAATTTCAATCTAATTTTTTTATATCTGTCCTATAAGACGACCCTGGATTTTGGGGACTTTTTTTTATGGTTCAACTATCGTCTTATCTGCCGAGATATATAATTTTTTTTTTCTTCAAGATAATTTTTTGGTGCCTAGTGGGATTGATGAAGATATTAAAAAAATCCTTATAAATATAACTTTTCTGTACGTATGTTTATCACTCTACTCCTAAACGAGTGGATCGATTTTAATGAAATTTTGTGTGTGTGTGATTGGGTCCCTCGATGGTTTAGATTCACAATTGGACCCTATAAAACCATTAGGTGTAGTAGTTCACCTGAAGTGAAAATTTAAAAATTGCTCTAGCGATCATATTTTTCAATGTTTCACAATGAAACTCAGTATATCCTATTAAAATAAACCAAGATAGGTATTATCCAAAAAAATGAGAAATCTGACAATTAAAAGTGGAGATTTACTTGAAATCCAAAATTAAAAACTGCCTAAACGACTGGACTGATTTTGATGAAATTTTTTTGTGCATGATTGAGTTGGTCCTTGGATGGTTTAGATTGACAATTGGACCTAGTAGGTGGCACTGCGATCGAGTTTTAGGATTTTTTTTTGTGTCAGATGTGTAGTCATCTGCATTACTGACATATTCCGTGTGACAACAATGTGATGTCATAATGCATGCTTCTAGAGCCATAGCAGATGGCAGTAAGGAGTTTTCTTGTGAATTTATTAGTTGATAAATTTTATGGTAAAAAATAACATTTTTATCATCTCGCCATGACAGGAGAATTGAAAATTCGGGCAGGACAACGTCTGCCAGGTCTGCTAGTGTATATATTTATGGTACAACCTTAATAGCTGTATTTCTTTGGAATTCCCTAAAAAACAAAATAATTACCAGATGAGTGAATGGAAGACCCTGGAGAATCCACCACAGCCAGTCCATGAAGATACGTTCTGAACGTGTGCTTGGACAGTGCCTCGCTAGATGTACTGCAGCTGATTTCTGTAACAAAACGAGGCGTGTGTTATATAGGATCAACAGATGTATCTACAATCACACCACAGGTTACTGTTATCCCTAGCCATAACATCAATATTTGCTGCCAGATCAATAAATTTTACACAATGGAATTAAAAGTATCTTAGGACTTACACAGTTACATCTGAAGTCTGATAATAGGGGTAAAACGTTCCTGCTCATAATTTTAGTGACAGCACTGATGATGGGGGAGTACGAGATCACCAGAATTTGTAATTTGTAATTCAGAGGGGTAACATCTTGCCATGAATAGTAAAAATAGGTGTAATCATTAACAGACTCTCACTAATTAACTGAACACTTTTGTCCATCCAAAACAGGGGCAGCTATTCAGGGGAAGTAGGTGAAGTGCTATTTACCAAAATGATTTTTGTAAATTTAATCATTACTTAAATTCAAAGTTTTTATTGTTCATTTCATACATCTATAGATAGATAAATCATATTTGAAAAGAATTATACACTCAGACCGGGGCTTGAACCCAGGACCTTTTGCACTCTAGGCAAATGCTCTAATTGTGTGAGCTACCTGAGCAAGTTCCAATCTAAACACAAATGTTTCTCTTATAATACGCTATTAATTCCCATGCACTAACTGCTATGAAACCTTTGCTTCTATCTTGCAAATGGTGGCTTCTTTATTAAGAAGACATTTATTTGGGAATTTTACATTACTGGCTTTATAATGTAAGTTCTACAGAATCATAGTGTGAATGCTTAAAGAAACTTCCGCTAAATGACAGACATATCTGTGAAATCTGCATGTTTATTAGAAATGGATGTACACCAACTTCTTCCTTCCTAACCTAACAAAATTAATTATATGCATATTATTTAAGTCGGCCATGGTGGACTAGTGGTTATGCTCCTTGCCTCTGGTTCCGAGGGTCATAGGTTCAAACAGAGCAAGTGCTCTGCAAGGGACTTCAAGCCATGGGTCTCGAGTCTGAAGATTTTCAGGCTCATAAAAGAATCTTAAGCCTGAATATAGAGGCCTCTAAGCAAAATTTACTGACATCAATGTCCTAGTAATACCTTAGTTGCATATTAGATGTCTCATTGTGTCAATGTATTGACTGCATGCCTCCATAACATCTACGAGCAAATAAGGTAACTAAAAAAAATTAACTTGACCTAGTAACTCCTTACAAAGGAGGGGCTATGGCTCAACAATAGGCTATGCCATTATAGATAGATAGATATTATTTAATGAAGTATAAACTAATCTGATGTACACTAACTTTTCCCATCTGAACCTAACAAAAATAAGTGAGTGAACATTCATTTCTTAAAATATATTTTTGAATATTGGTCATTCCAATTTCACAGATATCTCTGTCTTCTAGCGGAATTTTTTTAAGTGTTCATGTATGCTTTCATCATGGTGACTGTTGTCAGCATGATGAAAGCCAATTGAACATTACAACTGTGAAATGGCTAAATATTGAGGCCTGTCTAAAAGATAGTATATGTTAAATTAACTTACAACATGTTTTTTTGTGATCTGCATAACAGTTCGCCATGTCACTTCAAACAGCTGCTTTGTCTGTGTGACAAACATTTTGTTTTTTGAAGCCACTAAGCTGGCCATGCAGTTATAGCATTCTTCCTCTGAAACAAAAGAATCACAATCAAGCATAAAAGCAAATCTTAATGGCTTCATTGCCAGATGCAAGGCATCATCATTGAAGCAATAAAAGTAATTGCTTCCAATCTGTCTGTTAAGGAACTAACCATAATTTTTTGCACTACTGACTGTGGAACAAAAATATTACAAAAAAACAGGAAACTATAGATGTATAGAACAATAGTTCAAAGCATTTTAACATATGGGCTCAGAAACTTATAAAAAATAGAATATTGAGTACAAAAATTTATGTTCTCAGAAGAACAGCTGAGAAATCCTGAATGAAAAAAATAATAAGGATAATAAACATTCATGATCTTTTGGTGTTGATAATTGTTACATACATTATCATAAGTAATGCCTTGAGTAATTTCCAATTTATCTAGAGGATTTGGAAATCAAGAGTGGCATTTGTTAGGACTATTTAACAAATACAATTAAGCTGTTTACTCAAAATTTAAATAGTAGTTACCGGTATTTTAAAATATTTATATATTTAACGGCGATGTTTGAAAACAAATCAGAAATGTGAGGTTATGTATATTCACTGCAACTTGATCATTATTTATTGCCAAATAGGATCACAATATTGTAAGAATGCACCCTAGTGGAGAAATAATGAAATACATCAAACTGTATATTATCCATCCATAGTAATTCTGCCTGAGAGCAGGTCTTTCACTGCAATCATAGCATTTTCATGCCATGCTTTGCAGCTTTTGTAGGGTGGTAGCTTCCCATTGCTTTCCACACCGGTGAAGGATGATGATGATGATGATGGCCATATGATTTCGGGGATCGTTTGGGCCTTAAAGTTTTCCTGACATTTGTCTTACAAGTGAGGAAAAACTCCGATAAAAACCTCACCCAGAAAAACTGTCCTGACCAGGGATTGAACCCGGGCCCACTGCATGACAAGGCGGCACGCTACCTCGAGACCACAGCAGTGGACTACTGTATATTATAATCAACAATATAGATTAATTTGATTTTTTAGTAAACAACTCAGTAAAATCAAGGAATTTGTTATTTGCTATATTCAATGTATTTGTTGGAGAAAAATAATGCTCTGAGCTGTTCAGAATATTAAAAAGGAGGAGCTTTATTTATCACAAAAGCAGGAGCTGATTAAGAGCGAGGTGAAACATGACTGTCATTGGTTGTAAAACAAAATTCATTGAAACGTGATTGGTCGTTGACTACCATTTGGGGCATGAATTAAATAGTCATTATAATCCCAAATACCAAACAAAAAATTAAAAATAGTCAATGCATTTCAATAGCAAAGCTATCATCAAGAATGAATAATGATGACAACTTTGCTAATGAAATGCATTGATGATTTTTAAATTTCTGTTTGGTGTTTGGGATTGTAATGATAATATATATATCAAGAAATAAGGAGATAAAAGAAATGATGGGAATGCAAGATGAACCAGGAATAACAGATGTAACAGAAAAGAAAAGACTACAATGGTATGGCCATATTAAGACAATGGCAGAACAAAGATTACCAAATATTATGGATTGGATACCAACAGAGAGAAGAAGAAAGTGACGACCAAGGAAGACTTGGATGGAAGGAGTACAAGCAGATATGAATACTCAAAAGGATTGGAACCGAGCCAATGGATGGACAGAGAGGAATGGCATTTGGTTTCCAGAAGACGGCGACAGCTGTTATGACACCAGATTTGATTGATTAAATGAACTAACTGACTAACTCACTGGCACTTTTGAACCTGAGGTTCATGGCCATGTATACATAAGCTCTCCATAGATCCCTATCCTGATGGCTGAAGAGAGGAACAACATTTTCCTGTGCTTGGAGTGAATGAGATGAGATAATCATGACTCATTTTATTTATTAATCCTTTTCTTGTATAAAATTCTTATGTTATATGATTTCCAATTTTATTTTTATTATTATTATTTATTACTATTTTTTTGTCCAATGCCACCAGATTGTCTTATGACATTTCTAGCATTCACTTCTGGCATTGGCAGAAATATAACCCAGTCTGAGGTGGGGCATCTGGAAGGCAGAATTACATAACCATGATGATATTACTAATATTATTTGTATGTAGAATTAATAAATTTTGCATTTTGTATCTTTTTTTTTTTTTTTCAATTTTTTATTCTGAAATGCTTATTACATGGGATGGAATATTCAAGAAAATACAATACTTGCATTAAATATTTCTTTAATTTTAAATAAAAGATGGCACTAAAATTAAAGCTCTAGTCATAATTTGTAATGTAATGGTTAATCTGTTTTATCATGGTCACAAGCAACAAATTTATTAGGGATATTTTTAGGTATGGTATTCTTTCACATAATAAGAATGTTATCACATGATAAAAAGATAAGTGCAATTGTAACCTGCCTGAGGATGTAATGTGGGTCACAAGCTGCTTATCAGTAGCCCAATTTATAACATGTGTATCCATACAGATACACTGACTCATAAAAAGTGACTCATGTAATAATAACTATCCTCAGATTCATTTGTCAATGGCTTCATTTCTTCTCTCATGTCTCCATTGTGCAAGATGTAATGTACTTCATCCTTCACATCTGTTTGAAACAAATATTCTAGGTTCATAGCATACGTGGATTCTTTAACAAGAACTTTTTCTAATTATGACAGTCCAAGTCTCATTTTTTATGAGTAAATTTAAATTTTTACCGTGTTTCAAATTTCATAGACTTCAATTTTTAATTAACTTTTGTCATAATAAATAAATTATGAAAATACAATAGAAAACAAACCTCTGGACAAGTAACAAATTTTATTTATTTGGGTTGTAATTTTACTATAAACACAAAAACTGAAGGAGACATAAATATGAAATTGTCAAAATTTCAAATGATGTGCAGAACTATACATAAAACATTAAAGAACAAAACAAGACGAGATACTTGATTGAAGTTTAATAAAGCAATGGCAGTTCCTACATTACTTTATGGGAGCAAAACCTGTATAATGACCAAAAAATTACAAAGTAGAATACAAAGCATAGAAATGAACTTCCTTAGAAGAACAAAAGGCTGCATAAGATTAGATCAGATAAAGAATATATATCCACTGAATGATAAAATCGAAGAATACAGAGATAAATGGTTTAAACATGTAGAAAGAATGAATGTAACAAGATTACCAAAAGCAGCATTTAACTACAAGCCAAGAGGCTCAAGGAATGTAGGAAGGCCAGTGAAAAGATGGACAAAACAACTGTGAGGCAGAACAGGCAATTTGCCTAGTCCTTGGAAGTGAAGAAGAAGAACAACAACAATAGGAAGTAACATTTTAAGGTTCTATTTAATAAATAAGTTGAGTCTGCCATCTTTCGTTGTTTCTTGTAAGACATGCTTCAAAGCATCTTTGCTCCATCACCAGTTAGTACAGACTCTTTTATTAATATTTATCTTTTAGATTATGATAAACACAATTATTTTGGCATCACTAATTCCTGGTTTCACCAAATATCATCTAAATATCCTTGACAATTGTTGGATGCATAGGTCTAGTTTATTTTTGACATTCACATACATTTCATCATTGTTTATTTTAACAAAACTGTGGAACAAAGAATATAGAAGGTCACATGGTGGAAGTTGTGTGTTTTGTATCCGAATTTTGTGATTAGTTCTCACTGTTATGACAAGTCGCAAATGATGTTAGCTTCACAGCATAACTATCATATTGTTTGTAATAGTAAACATCTTAACATTGCTCTGTCTTCACAGAAATGGAAAATAGTATTTCAAAGAACAGAGGATCAACATTTTTAAAGATTAAAAGTCTGATAAGACTAATTGCTAAAAGGGGGCTGTTGAATTGGGATTAGTGACCTATTTCTGTTGGTATAATATTTTAGTCTACCCAATGAATATACATAAGAAAGATTAAAAAAAAAACAAATGCTTAAATTATAGAGCTTTTTTTTTTATATTTAGAGGAAGTGACACTATGAGGTTTACTTTATATAATAGGAGTTAGAATATTCATGATTCACCTCATATTTATAATTTCTTGAAGACCCAGGTTTTGACATGTTAAGCATTATTATCAATTCTTTACAACTTCTTTAACTAATTCTTTCTTAGAAAGAATTGATAATGATGCTTAAAGCTTCAAAACCTGGTCTTAAAGAAATCTACAAATATGAGGTGAGTCGTGAATATTCTAACTCCTATTATTTACTATAGAGCTTATTATCTACAGCATCTAAATTATATATAAATACTAAAGAAAATTAAATGCTTATAGTGAAAGATTCTTTAGAAGAAGAAAGGTGTGGATTTAGGACAGGCAGAAGTACAACAGACACTAGTTCCACTCGAAACAAATTTTGGAGAAAAGATGAGAATTTAATCTGCCCACATTTATATTATTTGTAGAAGTGAGAAAGCTTATGATAATATAAATTGTATGTTTTAATTATAAATTTAACACTTCTCACTGAAGGACAAATTATATTTGAAGAGAAAAATAAAAGCTTAGACTGGTGTTTTGAACCCAGGACCTATGGCTTTGTACATTTTGTGCTTAGGATAGCTCATACGGTACAGCATTGGCACACAAAGCTGAAGGTCCTGGGTTGAAACCCCAGTCTGAGCATATAGTTTTCTCTTTAAATGTAATATAAATCATAATTTATTATGGAAAATACTAGCAGATGAGGGAATTTCTAAGCAATTAATTCAAGATACTCAACGCTTTTAATGTAAATTTGAATATAAAAGTTAAAATTTCAAGAAACAAAATGTCAGAACCTGAAACAACTAATAAAGGATGTGTATTATAATCTGTCCTATTCAACATATATATTAACAAAATCATAAAATATAATAAAATAAACTATCACAGTTTTATTTATTAAATGCATCATGGATTTTCATCAAGTGAACACCAAATCAATTGATTAAAATCATAGAAAATTACAAAGAACTAATTCAACATGCAATCAAAATTTCAAGGAACAACATGCTACAAATTTTATTATATGCAGATGATTTAGTTATTTTTGCAATATCAGAAGATGGTTTACAAAAGAAAATTTTTAAATTAAAAATATGTAACCAAAAATTACAACATGAAAATCTCAATTAGCAAGACAAAAGCTATGCCAATGTGTGAAAAAAAATTAATGACAGCTGAATAGATTTGAATGGAAATATTGAACAAGTATCCAAATTTAATTATCTTGGGATATTTAATTTCTAAAACAAAAAATGATATAAAGTTCAAATTACAGAAATATAATAAGATAAATGGACTAATTAAATGACAGTTTGGGAAACAGTGTCCATACAAATTTAATTATGATTACATAATATAACAGCTGTCCACAGCTGTGGTCTAGAGGTAGCGTGCTGCCTTGTCATGCAGCGGGCCCGGGTTCGACCCCCGGTCGGGGCAGTTTTTCTGGGTGAGGTTTTTATCGGGATTTTTCCTCACCTGTAAGACAAATGTCAGGGAAACTTTAAGGCCCAAACGGTCCCCGAAATCATATGGCCATCATCACCATCATCATCCTTATCATTATCATCATCCTTCACCGGTGTGGAAAACAATGGGAAGCTACCACACCTATAATTCCCTAGTAAAGCTGCAGGCATAGCATGAAAATGCTATGATTGCAGTGAAGGACCTGCCCTCGGGCAGAATTACTATGGATGGAATATAACAGCTAAAGCCTCCATAAAATATTCCTCATCCTTTCTTGTTTCAGCCACCCGAATCTGGAATTCCCTTGCATGTATATCAAGGACTGCCCGACTCAAAAACAGTTTAAAAAGAAACTCACTTCATGTTTCCTTAGACAATATAATATATAACTGTGTTCCATGTATACTTTTACTATTCCTTTATATTTTAAACTTTCTTTACCAAGCCATTTAATTAATCTAATTATAGGTTATTATTTTTGTTATTATCATTATTATTATTTTTCTTTCTTTCCCTTGTCAACTTTATATTGTGTAATTTATAATTATCTACCATGTATAATTTATCATAATTCTTATTGTATATATAATTTAACTGTGGTGAAGTGGAAGAGAAGACCTTACGGTCTTAACTCTATCAGGTAAAATAAATAAATAAAATATGGAAATGAAAACTGGATTTTGAATTCTAGGTATAAAACCAAATTACAAGCTGAAGTGATGAGATTTTTGCCTCCCCTATTAGGTCTAAGTAGATCAGATAAAAAGAGAAATGTTGACCTTTAAGTTCAAAACATTGGAGAAATCCATCATCATCATTATATCTTCCAAACAAGTTTAAGACAGTGAAGCATTCTCAGTTCATCTTTTTCTAGGATGTCCTAAAGATCTGTTCCCTTGAGGAAGGTATTGAAGCATGACTTTTGGAAGTCTATTACAATTAATTCGTTGCACATGAGTTTTCCACTGTAGCTGGTATTTATTTATAAATTGTGAGATTGGTTGAAATCAAAGTGCTTGCATATATCTTCATTTCTTTTCCTGGTCGTTGTGAGTATATCCTAGTGTTGCTCTAAAAAGTCTCATTTCACTAGCCGTTATTCCGGTATCTGTACTCCCCATGGTCCATGCTTCGCTTCCGTAACATAGTACTTCATGATATCCATATCATAGTCTGCACTGGTTTTATTTAGATTATGTACAGAATACTGGAGTTCAGCTTTATTACAAGCAATCAAAGCTAAATCATCTGCGAAGAGTAGATTTACGTTTTGGTTTATAGAAATTGATCCTTACATATCAAAAGAATTGGTTAAATCATCTATACAGATTGGATTCAAATTATTTGCAATAAAAAGTATTCCAATATCAACCTAAAAGAAAGAGAGAGAGAGTTAAACAATGTTGGATAAATCAAGAAAATCTTTAATATAGGAATATAGGAAGAGGCCCAACTTAGCATAAACCTAAAATGTTCATGATGACGATCATAGAGGATCATTAATAGGGCTCGGAAGTTGAAGACCCATAAAATGCCTATAAAAGACCTAAAGATATCCTAAAAAAGATCTAAAAACTGAAAAAAAGATGTAAAAAGTGTTGCAGTTACTAAGGAGTGGATAGAGACAACCTCGCGGTCTTCACCCTTTGCTCGAGGTAATTTTCACAAAGTGGCAACTTAAAAAATTTGAAGTAGAACTACAATAGTTCAGGCAGTCAGTAGGCTGGTGGTTAAAAATAATGGGATATTTTGTTAAGTTTCAATAGTTTCTCAGGGAACAAACGTTTTTGAAATGTGAAAAGTCTTTAGAAAGTGAAACTAGATAGTGTTTTTAAAAGAAGTTGGAATTGACACTAGACTCTGCAGATTCTTGAATTATATAAATGGTATAAATATAGTCAAAAGAAGGTACAGTTAAAAAAAAAGCCATAAGACCTAAAAAAAGACGAATAAGCCAAAATACTTCAAAAAAAAGGACAAAAAGGACTAATAAAACCCACCATCATATATATTATGCTGGGCCTCGTCTTCAGACTAAGAGTAAAAAAAGGATTTTCCTCAACTTCCAAGCCCTAATCATTACAAAAAGATGTTTAGTGTTGAAATATTTTAATTAAATAAACTATTTATTAAACAACAATGCAAGATAATAAGGTTTTATTATGTGCTAGATGTGTTTACTATATTGTTATCACAAAGTTATTTTGAATTTGGAGATATTTACTTTCCCATGTGATCTATTTTAGTCTTTATTATTTAGAATGAATTAAAGAAACAATAAAATATTAGTACAAGTTAAATTTATGTATTTAAGTCACAAATTTCTTTTCTTGAAATTTTACATTAGGCTTAGA
Organism: Diploptera punctata; assembly: GCA_030220185.1. NCBI lineage: Eukaryota > Metazoa > Arthropoda > Insecta > Blattodea > Blaberidae > Diploptera > Diploptera punctata. The sequence continues at coordinate 423,194 of JASPKZ010002320.1, forward strand.
GATAATTTTATACATAATAAATCTAGAGGGTGCTTCAAAAGTGATACTCCAAAAGAGTAGAGAAAGAAGAAAAATTAAAAAAAGGAAAAATGTTCCATCTAACATGGATCCAGAAATTAATTGGTTATCACTGTAAAGCTAGGATTTGTATGAAATTACATATTCTTTCTCTTTGCTCATACGCAGCTAAAAATTATAAATGTCCACGAATTAGGAACTTTCTTATCAAATATCAAAAGTTATCATTACATATTTTACATATTTCATCATAATTACATATTTTAATATTTTTTATGTAAAACTACATATTCTGTCCGTTAATTTAAAATAATGTTTTTTTTTCTTCCATAAGCGGAATAAAATTTTAAACTATCTGTATGACAGTATTTTATTCACACTAGAAACTCAGGTACATGTACACTGAAACGAATTTTGCAAGTTATCCAAAAGCTACAAAAAAAGAGGTGAAGGAAGAATTCCATTCAATTATTGACACCATAAATGTAGCTATACAAAGACACTGTGACTTGGGTAGGATACCACATTGAAGATCTCTTTTAAATTACCACAGGCCCATCTGTTTTATGAATGAAATAGTAGAAATATAACAGTTTCTCACTCACCATGTGTTAACAATTGTGTATCCTTCCCTCATCTCTGCTCTTCTATCCCTTGGAATAGAATACAACATGTTTTAAAAATGTTTGTTTCGTTGTAATATGAGCATAAAAAATTATAATTTTGTACTGTATTTATAAAATTGTTTGTCGATGGAATAGAGATTGAGTCCATGTAGAAAAAACTTAAAAAAATAGCACAGGAGTAATTGTCATTGCCTCTCACCCATCGAATCCAGGATCGATTCAAATTAATTTTCTGGATAGGGTTTTATCTGCGTCCCTCCCAATTCTAATATAAATATCAGGTAATTTAGGCCACTTGCATTTGCTATCCCACTCATCTAAACATATTCTTTTCGTTTACTGATATCCCCATAACAAATTATCATAAAATAAAAACAAGAGGTAATCAACATTTCTTAAAATTGAAATTATGCACTATAATTTGTTGTTAAGATACAATGAGATATTCTAAATATTATCATATCAGGCTTAACATATTATATTATTTTTGGTCTGCCTTATTTATTTCATTAATTAGATTTTACACCATAGCTATTTGATCTCTAACAAGTACTGAAAGTTGTGAAACTTCTTCAAACATTTCCGTCCTTTTCTGTTCCTACCTCTTTTCCCCTCATAATAAAAAGTAACATTGCGATGCTTTCTATTTTTCTTCCACAAGACTTTTAGTTCCAGTGTCTTCATCAGTATTATTTTGACGGTCACAGTGTTTCATTGAATTTCGTGTGATGGCTCCTGTAGCATCAAAATTATCGTCTAAGTTAAAATCGTGGGTTAAAATAGATGATTCGTTCACTACTGATGGAGATGTGGTTCTGTGCCAGGCTTGTAATAACCAGATAGGTTGTTCAATGATATCTCAACTTGAACAACATGTTCGCAGTGCTCTGCATGCTAAAAACAAAGGATTACAAACATCTAAAAAGCAAGTGCTTCTATCCTTCTATCTCAAATGCAACAGTCTTCAAATGTAAGGAGTGAATTCTTCCATGAAATTTGTAATGCTATGGTTGCCGCAAATATTCCTTGGTACAAACTCCAGGTACCTAAATATCATGCATTTTTAGAGAAGTATTGTGGGAGGCAGATTCCTAACGATTCTACATTCCGAAAAAAACTACATGCATTTGCATTACGATGAAGCAATGACATATGTGCGAAGTGATATAGGCAACAACTATATATGGATTGCTGTCGATGAAACAACGGTTGGAAAAGGTCGCTATATTGCCAATCTTGGGATTGGTAAGCTGGATGGAAAAGAATCCCCCACACCTTTCCTGATTTATTCAAAAATGTTGGAGCATGCAAATCACGCAACAGTGGCTCGTTTTGTGAACGATGGACTTAAAGTGTTCAAGAAGATAATGTCTTTGTCCTTTATTGCGATGCTGCGGCGTACATGCTAAAGGCGGGAACTGCTCTACGTGTTTTTTACCAAAATATGATCCATTTCATCTGTCTCGCATATGGACTGCAACGTGTTGCCGAAGAAGTGCGAAGTAACTATCCACAAATCAATAGCATTATTTCAAACACTAAGAAAGTGTTTGTTAAGGCCCCCCAACGTGTGTTACACTATAGAGAACAATTACCAAATGTGAAATTGCCTCCTGAACCTGTCCTCACTAGATGGGGACGTGGATTGAGGCTGCCTGCTTTTATAGTGACTATTTTAAAGAAGTGAAGTCTGTAATAGACTCGTTTCCAAGTAAATCAGCAGTTTCTATCAGAGAGGCTCAAAGTGCCTTTAGTGCCAATTGGCATATGTTAAAAGCAATTTTGGATTCATTTCTGACAGTATTGTAAAATTAGAAACTTGTGGCATGACTTTGAAGGAATCACTGGACACTGTCGAGGACGTTAAATATAAGTTAAGGGTTGTTCAAGGAAATGTTGGAATAAACATAATGAAGAAATTTGAATCTGTTATGGAAAGAAACCCTGGCTTCTAGACATTGACTACTGTGTGTAAGATCCTCAACGGGGAAGAAGAGAATCCTCCAGATGACATCTCTCCTGAAAAATTCAATCTGCTTAAATTTGCACCAGCAACTTCCTGTAATGTGGAAAGAACATTTTCTGTTTATAAAAACAATCTCTCTGACCGATGACACTCCTTGGCAATGGAAAACTTGGATGTGTGTCTCATAGTTCATTGCAAATTAAAGTGAAGTGAGTATATAATTTCTGTATTCGCTGTAGGGGCTGAAGATTGGTTAAAGAGTGATTACGAAAACGTTGTATAGTTATAACTAAAAATACATTTTGCAATGTGAATTTTCTTATTTAGCCATTTTATTAATTGTTGCATTTTCAAAAAATAAATAAATTTAATACTTTTGATTTATTAAATCAACATGCTTAATTAACAATTGTCCCACACTTTACTTTTTATTAATAAAATCAGGAATCAAGTAACTTAATATTTGGTATAAATTTACATAAAACTTAAATTTTAATGTATTTAAAATTACATATTTTAAGAATTTTTTATGTAATATTATATATTTCACCAAATATTATTACATAAATATGTACATATTTTTCATGTTAATATTACATAAAAATCCTAGCTCTAGTTATAAGATCTCATAAAGTGGATCAGGGTAAAGTGACAACAGAGGAAAGATACCTATTTATTTGCAGTTATATATTCCATCAAGAGAGAATGCCACACAATGTGTGTGCATTGAGACACCTGTGTTTGTATAAAGTGGAGGTGAACACTCTTTGTCACATATTCTTGTTGTTAGAGAACAAAATACAGGGAAGGAGTTCATTTCTTTCTACAGTGAAATTATTACAAATGTATTTATACAATTCTTACACCTCATTAATTTGTTATAACTTTATAAAACCTCACAAATATGATGTAGTAGAGATTAAGATTCGTTGTCAACAAGCATTGACCTTGATCTGGTATATTAGTTCACAAAATTATATTAGGCTTCTTACCCCATTACTTGGGGAAGATGACTAAACATTTTTGGGGTAAGATGCCAACTATTACAGATTTATATTTTCTTTGAGGGACAACAAACAAAAGAAGAAGGGAAAAGAAAATAAAAATGATTGTGTTGTTTGTAAAGTAATTTACAATGATCCCGAAGGACCTCAGGTTGATCAGATTGAATATGTATGTGGAAGAAGTGGCTTCATGAGTCTTGCATGCAGCAACAAAATATGTGCCAACACTTGTGTTGATAAATAGTTTTAAAAAATTGTCTTTGTTGTATAAATCTATAATACTGAAAATCTAGAATTAGCAATCATTTGTGAATACATTCACTGTTTCTCACATATAGTAAGTAATCCATCCTAAAAAGATGTCCAGTAGAATTTGTTTAGAAGGTGGAATTCAGAAGTACTCGAACATCCACCAAATTCACCAGACAGGAGCCCTTGAAATTATAACACATTCTCAAAGATAAAAGAACCTCTACAAGACATTCGATTTCGATCAAGAGCTTATATCCAGAAATGGTGTTGCAGATGGAGTAATCCATTTTCCAAGGATTTGGCAATGTATAGTTGACAAGAGACTATAAATGAAGTTTGTAATGTCAAAAATAACCTAAATAAATTTTTGCGATATTATAACAGTGTTGCCATTACTTATCGAATGCCCTAGCATAATCTTAAAGCCAAAAGTATTCCTAATTAATACACAATTTTTAATAATCTTGATTAATTAGAAACAGAGAAATAGTTTTTCGATTGTAACTTTTCACCTCTCTATACAATTAAGTGTTATCTGTAAGGATGTTCTGCTTTAAACAGCTGTGGGAGGAAACAAATGACTGCTGTAACAGATATCAGCCCACTCAGCAATCATATCTGCTGTACTAATTTACTCCCATCTCTATAACTAACTCTTAAATTGCTACTTGACTTCTGTGTTCTCTCCACTCTAAATGAAATTTTAAGTATCCTTCTTATCTTCAAAGTGACCAAAAAAAATAGATCAGTTCAATTGCATAATGTTTTAATTCTGGTGTTTCTTCAGTTATGCTGCGGATTAAAAACATAATATTAAAACTCTTTTACTGATTCCTTTTCCTCCTGTTATTGGAATTTAGTACTACTAGAAATCAGGAGCTGCTAGTCAATAGTCTCTTTCAAGTAAAAATTGACTTTCTGAAAGCTCAACAGTAGTGCCACTTTTTACTGGAATATCATGAAGCATTCAAATTGTAGGCCAATGTGTATTTATAACTACAGTAATATTTAAAACTATTTATTTATTGTTATGTTAAGAGTATTGAATTTAGCTTAAAAGTTAATTACAGAGTATGTTTTTTATATCTATTTTACTGGTTAAGTGGAAGATAAGGCCTTATGACCTTAACTCTTGACTGATTAAATAAAACAATATTATTTATATTATTATTATTATCATCATCACAATTATTACTATTATTATTATTATCACTATCATTATTATTATTATTATTATTATTGTTATTAATTAATGAAAGAAAAGTTTATAAATACTGTTAGTACAAAGGAAATCAGAAGCTACTAATATTAAAATCACTTATCAAACCTAAATTTATATGTGATTTTACTTTTGGTAAACTATCTTCTTCATCTAGTATTGGATAAATTATATAACTTTATTCATAGTAAAATATGGGAAATAACATTATGACGTTCTTAATTCAATGAATGAATGAATGAGTCACTTCTTATGTTACCTCATCATTTTATGTTTTTTAAACATAGAAACTGCAATTTTCCCTCTCATTTTCAACAGATATTATGACTACCGGATTTTTGTTAGAATCTTCATCTGTAACGTTGCCATCTGGTGTTGATTTGATGAACTGTGATATCAGGTCCTGTTCATCAGGAACTTCAAAATTCATGGATCTAAATTTGTTCTCCCAAACTATCAATTTCAAAGGTATTTCCATTGTTTTAGATTTTTTCAATTCCATTGTTTTCAATTTTATGACTCTCCAACAAACTATGTGCTGCAATAGCTGATTTTTCAATTTAACCTTTTTTAATATATCTAAAGTGTTCTTTTTGTGAGTGTCCAAATTCCTTTTTGTTTTTCCTATGTATACTTTATTGCAGTATTTTTTACAACTAATTTGGTCCCAACTCCTTTCAAAAAACGTTAAGCTGATCTATCAGTTATATTATATGGATGCGAAACATGGACTCTTACTTTAAGGGAGGAAAGGAGATTACGAGTATTTGAGAATAAAGTTCTTAGGAAAATTTTTGGACAAAGAGAGATGAACAGACAGGTGAATGGAGAAGACTACTTAATAATGAACTATATGGTCTTTATAGGAAGCCAGATATAATAAGAACAGTTAAGTCTCATAGACTGCGATGGGCAGGACGTATTGCGCGTATGGGGAATGAAAGACGTGCATGGAAGCTTCTTGTAGGAAAGCCAGAGGGAAAACGCCCAGTTGGTAGACCAAGAATGAGGTGGGAGAACAACATTAACTATGATTTGAGGGAAGTAGATTATATAGGGAATGATTGGAAAGCATTAGCTCAGGATAGGGATGTATGGAGAGCTTATGTCCGCGCGGCCATGAACCTTCGGGTTCAATAGTGCCAGTGAGTAAGTAAGTAAGTAATTTGATAAATTCCAGATTTTTTACTATCTGGGATGTTCAATTTCTTGTTAGTTATTAATAGATTATCAAGGGTGCCAATGTAATATCGAATTTCTTGATTTTTTAAAAATTTGTTATGTATTTCAGGATGATAAGTAATTTTCTTGAATTGTTTTCCTTCCTTTGAATCAAATTGCAAGGTGGTGTATTATTTTAATCTTCTTTTTTTTGTTGTCTGAGTTTCTTTAATTTATTTATAATAAAATGTATTCATAATAAAATAAACGAAGTGAATAACATACAGTTAATCCTGTAGAAAAATAAAATAAAATTACCAAATATATTTAAATATCTTAATGAAACCATTTCTAAAATTAAATCTTTTGAATAAAATCATGCTAAAAAAGGTGTTCCTTTCTAAGACCATTTAAATTAGCTATGTTGAAAATGTGATTGTATCCTTTCTTAAAATTTTCTTCATTTAGTGGAACATTTAATAATATATATATCAAACGGTTGAAAATTGCATGTTTATGTGCAATATGATTGAAACCTGAAGATTTTATATAATTGTCTGTATGAGTATCCTTCCTGTAAATATTGAATTTGATTCTTTGTTGTTGTTCATTCCTTATTATGTAGAGGTCCAAAAATGGGATATGGTTATTCTTTTCTAATTCCATAGTAAATTTTACATATTCATCTTGAATATTGCGTAATTTCATTGCATCTTCAATATATTTAGAATTTATCACAGAGCATCTACATGACATTATTATTAATTTAACACTTCTCATTGAAGGATAAATTATATTTGAAGAGAAAAATTTTCGTCTAGACCGAGACTCGAATCCGGGACCTTTGGCTTTCCGGGCCAAATGGTCTACCAACTGAGCTACCCATGCGAGTTGCGATCTAGACACAAATTTTTATCTTATATACGTTGTAATTCCTTCATGCCAAATGCTTTGAAAACTTTGCTTCTATCTTGGCAAATGGCAGCTTCTTAGTTAAGGAGACATTTATTAGGAATTTAACACTACTTTATAAAGCCAGTAGGGCTTCTATTTCTCTTCAAATGTAATTTATCCTTCAGTGAGAAGTGTTAAATTAATAATATAAATGTCAATAGAAGCCATATTGGCTTTATAAAGTAGTTAAATTCCTAATAAATGTCTTCTTAACTAAGAAGCCGCCATTTGCAAAGATAGAAGCAAAGGTTCAAAGCATTTGGCGCGAAGGAATTACAACGTATATAAGAGAAAAATTTGCGTCTAGATCACAACTCGCCTCAGTAGCTCAGTTGGTAGAGTATTTGGCCCGGAAAGCCAAAAGTCCCGGGTTCGAGTCTTGGTCTAGGCGAAAATTGTTCTTTTCAAATATAATATCATCTACATATCTATACCAACATTTAAACATCCAGGGATAAGCATTGGTGATATGACACTCTAAGGGCCGCATGCAAATACATTAGTCTCTGGTAAGCTGAGTTTTCCGTGAGCACGTGCAAAATTCGAATTAGCAAGTCATTGACTGGTCAAGCATGAAAGTAGTTTTTTCATAATATTGGCAAGAAATTGCCCAGAATTCTCAGCCATAAAACCACTTGTTATTTTCGTCTGCTAGAGGAATGCATTTACGCTTGCATCCCGCAATTAAAACCGTATACGACGACGTCTGCATTGCGCGATAAAACGCCGATTCTCCTGTTCTTCCAGTTGAATTCTTTGGTAGACTATCAAATTCCTCTTTTCCGCATATACCGAAAACATGATCGAAGTCTTCAAGGTCCAACATCTTGGATAAAACAGCAAGGTTTCAAAGTACATCGGTTACCATCGGGTTGCTCATGATTCGTTCTCTGCAAAGTCACCTCGCCAGGTAGCTTAGGAATTTCGACAATTATCATCGCATGAACACACTTTTGAGTATGCAAAAACGTCTTTTGGATTCAACTTTCTCAGCAGAGAACGACTTTTACCAAAAATGGTTAAAGAGGGTTTCCCATAGCAGGCCTGAGTTGTGTTTATAAAAATTTCCATTGAATGGTGAAATTGAAAAATCAGCTATTGCAGCACATAGTTTGTTGGAGAGTCATAAAATGAAAAAACCTCTAAAACATTTGAAAAACACTTTAGAATTGACAGTTTGGGAGAAGATATATATTGAGATCAAATTCTAGATCCATGAATTTCGAAATTCCCGATGAACAGGACCTGATCTCAAAGTTCATCAAATCAACACCAGATGCAAAGTTATATGTGAAGATTTCAACAAAAATCTAGTCATAATACTGGTTGAAAATGAAAGAAATGTCCTCTTGAAAACTGCAGTTCCGTGTTTAAAAAAACACAAACCATGAGTTAAGATAAAAAGTGAATCATTCATTCATTATATAATATTAATTTCAAATCCTGCTGGGTATCAAACCTGGACCTATTATTCAAGAAGCACCTGACCCAGGATGGTTGACTCATTATATATATATTTTGATTAAATTTTTTTAAAGAGAATTTTAGAATGACCAGAGCCCTTACTGCATAATAGCATGCAGAGTTGAACCTATGCCTAATTCCTTTCTGCTCCTCATTCCTGATTATAATCAGAGACAGATTTTATGAACATAGTAAAGAATTTTTTAAAATTTAAAGTAAAATTCTTTCCACCTCATCTCATATCCTGTCTTTTAATTAGACCGGTTTTGTAACCTTTGTGGTTACATATACAGTAGTCACACAACCGATGAACCTCCCAATCAATTCAAGAATTTCAATTTGACTAAAATCAGATACATTTTTTTATGTTTTTATTATAAATTTAACATTTCTAATTGAAGGTCAAATCACATTTGAAGACGAGGGTTTGAACCTAGGACCTTCAGCTTTATGTGCTAATGCTCTTGCTTCTGAACTATACAAGTCCTATCTAAATGCAAATTTTTCTTTTGTATATTTTATTTTTCTCTTCAAATTTAAATATTTTAATGTGTTGGTTTATTTTTAGACACCAGTGTATTCATATTATTTTTAACCATGTGAATTCTTCGTTTGCTCTATTGTAAGGCGACTTAATTTCACTAATGAGATCAACCTTGAAAACAGAGCTACTAATTGAACATGCATGGTTTCACATTAAAGGAAGTTTGCGTATGTTTTTAATATCTCACATGTCCAAAAATGTGAAAGTAAATATCCTGTGCAATTAAATAACTTCTGTGCTATTTAAATACATGCTATATGTTACCTGCAGTTCATTTTCTAATGATGTCACATTCTCTTTCTTGTGGTAATTCGATTCCACAATATCATTATCTTTCTAGCAAGGTCGATTAAATAACTAAGTCATTGTCACTATCAAACCTAGAGATTAATAGTCTTGTGGACTATGTTCTCCATACATCCCTATCCTGAGTTAATGTTTTCCAATCATTTCCTAAGTAAATCATCATCATCATGGACAAATTCGTTTTAGGCCATGTGGCCTGTACGGTAAACCTAGCGAAGATGGTCTTGATCTTTCCACCGATGTTTTGGTCTTCCTTGGTCCCTATGTCCAGTTGGGGTATATTGGAATGCCAATTTTGGAAGCCTATTTCTTGCCATTCTCCTCAGATGATTTTTCCATTCTTGTTGGTATCTTTGTATATCTTCATTTAAACTTGTTACTCCAAGTTTTCCTCTGATAATAGTGTTCCTTTGGTGATCCAGTCTATTAACTCCTAACAATGATCGTAAGAAGCGCATTTGGCTTACCTGAAGTTTATGAGAGTTTCTTTTATTTAAAATCCAAATTTCATTTCTGTATTTTAGAGCAGCTTTTGATGTGATGTTATGTAATCTTAGTTTTGTCTCTGTCCTCATCTGTTTACCAAAATGTCTTCGTATTACCCCATTCATTTTATTATATTTTTTGTACTCTTATACTCTGCAAATACACTTCCTAAGTAAGAGAAATCTGACACTTGTTCTATAATTTTTCCATCAATCTCAATTTTCACCCGATCATTCCCAATCCATGTCAAATGCCCTGCCCATTGCAGTCTAAGTAATCTAACTATTCTTATTAAATTTGGTTTCCCATAAAGACCATGTAGCATTCTATTATGTATTATCCTCCATTCACCTGATTGTTCATCCCTATTTGATCCAAAAAAAATTCCTAAGAATTTTATTCTAAAATGTAATATTTTTTTCTGTCTTTAAGTAATAGGTCATGTTTTGCATATTTATAATATAACTAGAAGAATATGTGTTCTATATACTTTTAGTTTAACATTTTTTAGAGAAGTTGGGATGACAATCTCTCTAATATATATATATATATATATATATATATATATATATATATATATCTTAATATATAAAAATTTTGTGTCACGTTGTTTGTCTGCGATGGAATTCTAAACTACTGAACCAATTTTAATAAAATTTTGCACACTGTGTGCAGTTTGATCCAACTTGAGACTTAGGGTAGTTTATAACTAAATTTATAGTCGCATTATTTTTTTATTGCAAATTATTGGTTTATTATTTAACTAAGAGAGATCCAGATGGCTGTACTTTTTGTTGCAACCGCGAATTTCAATTGAATTACAAATATTGATTATTTCATAATTTAAGTGTGTTCAGTGCTTATTTTCAATATTATTAATTTCGTGTGTAAGTATTAGTTTTAAGTAATCTGGCTGAAAGACAGCAACGTAATTTAAATTTTTAATGTATACCTTAGCCACAGCAATGCGTGGCCGGGACTTCTAGTATATATTATATATATTATATATATATATATATATATATGGGTGAATCTACAAAAATTGGGTAACTCCATGTCTTCAGTGAATAGCTATAGCATTTTATTACATTTTGTTATTATTTCACATTAATTTAATATACTATTTGTTCACCCAATTTCAGCTATTTATTTTTAAAATAAGTTTGTAAAAAACACAAGAAATCCTCAAAATGTCAGTGCTTTGGCATGTCACAAACCTGAAAATGTGCAATCAAATAGCTGTTTATTAAATATTACCATTTATATAAGGAAATTTTTTAGTTAAACATAATCTGTAATATAATTAATAATCTGTCACAACTTTCATAAAGTATTATTGTTGCTGTTATTTTTTTAAAAAATGGAAAACTTTGTGTTTAGTTTTATTCGTCAGTCCGCTGTGCATTTTTTTAATTTGAAATTGCCATTAAATATTGCCGACCCAAAATTAAAACCATGTTAGATTTTAAATGTTGGTAGTGAAGATAGCTGCAGACCGTGCCATTTAGCGACCGCCATTATGATGACAGTGCAAGACTCACTGTTATTGTGAAGACACATGGTGGGTCCAGTCAAAATTTCAGTACTGTGGTAAGTTGTTATTTCTATTTATATCTATATTTTATTTTGATTTATACACAGTTAGTTGTAATTTGTTAAAATGTACCGGGCTAATATTCGAAAATACCAAAAGAAATATTAGTTCCAAGTTTAACCTCAAATTTGTGCCCTTTTCATCAGTACATGGCATCAGTCTGTTGTCTAATATTGCGCCAGAGGACTGACGTGTTTCCAGGGTACTGATATTGTTTTCCGTTTTATCTCAGCTATTACCGCATGTAAGCATTTATTTTATTTGTTTCAGTCCAAAACAGCATGGCACCTAAAAAAACTTAATTTGTCAACAGTAGAAGTATTAAAAAAGAAAGGAGAAGCGAAAAAATCGAAATATCTCAAAATCTACTCACAAAACTGACTGGGCCAATTTAGATCAATGTATTTATAACATTATCTCTTTAAATACTCAAATTTGTAGGAATTTAACATAAAAAGTGGAATAAAGAAAATAACTTTAAAAGTTACCCAACTTTTGTATAATCACCCATATATATATATATCTCATACAATTGTTAAAAGCATCATTACTTATGGAGCAGAACTTTGGCCATTAACAACAAAAACAAATAAGTATCTTTTGGTAACGGAAATGGATTTTATATGAAGGGCAGCAAGAATTTCAAGAAGAGAAAAAATTAAGAAATCAGTTATAAGGGAGAAAATGAAGATTGAAGACACTATTTTAGATTATATTAAAACTCAGCAATTAAGATTGTACGGGCACGTCCAGCGAATGGAAGAGGATCGGATACCAAATCCGTTTTGGAATGGAAACCTGAGGGAGACTAGGCAGAGGAAGACCTAAAACTTCCTGGAGTTAGGGAATATGTATATACATGAAGGAGAAACATCTAAAACCAGGAAATTGGATGGACAAACAAAATTGGCTTTTAGGAATCGGACGATGTCAAAGGCATTAACCTACCGACGATCTATCTATATATATATATATATATATATATATATATATATATATATATATATATATATACACACACACACACACACACATATACATATGACATGAAAAGAAAAATTTAAGCCTGAACCGGGATTTGAACCAAAGACATCTAGCTCTATATGTTAGCACACTTCCAACTGCACCACCTCGGCATTCCAGCACAAACATTTATTTTTCTTTTGATGTTTTTATTATTCATTTCATACATTTCAATGATGGATAAATCATATTTGAAGAGAGAAATTATACAGTACATAATACTATTTTTCACTGAGATTAATTAAAAATCATAATTACAAAGAAATAAACGTTATCTCAATCAAAACATAAATTTATTAAGTCGACATTTCAATTTTCTTATGTGAGATCATTTTCTTGAAAATGATCTCACAAACGTCTACTTAATAAATTCATGTTTTGACTGAGATAACGCTTATTTTTTTGTAATTATGATTAGAAATTACACACTCAAACTGGGCCTCGGCTTTCTATGCCAATGCTCTACCATTAGCATGTTTAGATGTTGTTAGTAATTCACACTTCACAGTTGAATGGATTAGGACGAAACTTAATGGATAGTCCTGGATTTAGCATAGAGCAAAAAAATTCAAAGTAATGTGACTATGAAGTAATACAAGTATTATTTTTGTTTATGTCAGTGAAGCTACAGTAAATGAAATTATAAAACCCTATACTCAGTGTCCTTCAAATGTGTCTAAATGCAGTAGCGGCTTTCAGGTGAGCAAAGTGCCACTTCAACCTTTATTCTAATTATATAACAGTACAATTATTTTATTTTATTATTTATTTATTATCTTCCTCTGACAAAAGAATGCCTATTTTACGTCAGCTTCTTTAGAACAATGGCTGGTGATAGTTCACATTGTGTCCACTAGAGTGTTCCTACCACAGTGAACTGAATTAAAATTTAATGGGTTATATCTTTGACATTTAACAACTTTGGAAAAAAATGTTTGCCTTAACCTATGTTCGTGGGGCCATGAACCTACAGATTCGACAGTGCCAGTGAGTTAGTGCCCACAGGGAGTGACATATAAGGATAAATGAAAACAACTGCTATTAGTGTTAGACTGTGATATGAATACTGATATTCCCAATGCCAATTAAATCAATTTTCAGAACCCTCTGTGGAAAGTGGATGAGAAGAAATGAAAAATAAAAATCCAAAATGATGATTGATGTTGAGGGTTGCTAAGCTAGGCAATGCCTGGGTATTTATAAAATGAACATGTACAATTGGATTTCATTCATGTTTAATTCATTTCTTTCATCATTAGAGATTATGTTTAAAGGTTATGAAATTCAAAACAAGCCTCAGAAAAACATGTAGATTATTATCTTTCGACAATAAAGTCATTACCTACCTTAGTGTTTGGGGAATTTACTGAAGTAAATAGTTTCCTCACAAACAGTGGATGAGAAAAAGACAATCAGATCAGCCTGATGAAAGCAATCAATTATACTTGAATTTTCATAGCTAGGATTTTTAAAGAATTTTCATAAACAAATGCTAATATCTCGACTGTGTCCGTGCTGTATTCCTTAGAATATCTAGCTAGTATCCCAGCAGTCTAGTTCAATTCTGAACTGTAACTAAGGTCAGCAATTGTATGTCAATATTTTTTTAAAATGTAAAAACAAACTTCATGTTGCAACAGACCTAGAAGGCTCTGACCTACCAGTATTTCAGAGTTGGTGTTTGCTTTTATCAATCCTTCATTTAAGAGGTCTTAGATTATCTGTAGGGGTGTAAAGATTTAGAGGGTTATTTTGTAGGAGCAGATTTTCTGGATTATTTTGTATATAATGTTTATTTCGTAGCTCTATAACATGTTGCAGAAAGCCTTGTTGTGTTTTCAATTTTCTATCATCGATATGATATTTGGACCACTAGTTATCTTATGGGAGTCTGATTAATTTTTCATGGAGGCTTATGAATGCCATCTCTATTTCTGTTTTAATGTCTAAGTTCTGTGCAAAAAGCAGTATTGTGTTTATTGGGGTCGTCTTGATTGCACCTGTACTGAGCTGGAGGAGAAACTGTGATGAGTGGTTCACAACTGTAAACCATCATTGACTTGATGTACATTTTATAGGTAATGTTTAAGGTTGAAATTGAACTATTTCAAGTGCTTCCAGCTAGACATATAGTATACATATATATATATATATATATATATGATATGAAAAGAAAAATGAATGCTTGAGTCGGGATTCGAACTCGAGTCTCTAAAGTCTGTACCTTTAGCGCTCTAACCAACTGAGCTACTCAAGAATTCCAATACAAGCATACAATTTTCTTATACATGTAGTATTCTCAATTCACACAAGAGGTAGCTGAAATTGTTCCAACTGCCATCTCGCGGCTAACGTAACAGTTAAGCAAATTTTTAAAGAGAATATTTACTTTATAGCAGTAACGCTTTTATATTCTATATATATATATATATATATATTTATTTATTTATTTATTTATTTATACAAGAAGGCAATGTTGAGGTTTAGCGATTATTGGTCTAAATATTGGTTCAGATAAAATTTTCTTCTTTAGTTATCCAAGCAATTTCATTCTGTATAATTCTTCTCAGTGATTTTTCCCATAAAAGTTCAACTTGCCATGTCATTTGTTTTAAATGATTTTAGTTTTTCCCAAGTTTCATAAGCACATTACAAAACACGTTTACATTTTTTGTTTCAGCTAGTTTTGATATGAAACTTAATTTTCATAACTAGTTAACTCACCAGGAAAATCGAACCCAGAGGTTCATAGCCACACAGACATAACATATTCACATATAATATTTAATTTTAGGAAGTTATATTTTGAGGTTATTTTAATTATATTATTTTTGGTCTGGACATCTTACCTCAATATTAATGTTGATTTGTTCTTGGACATGTTTCAAAACAATTCTGTTTTATTGTCAGCTTTCCCAGACTCTGGGAAAGCTGACGATAAAACAGAATTGTTTTGAAACATGTCCAAGAACAAATCAACATTAATATTGATGTAAGATGTCCAGACCAAAAATAATATAATATTCACATATCCCTACCCTTAGCTAATGTTTTCCAATTATTCCTATAAAATTCAACTCCTCAAATCAAGGTTAATGTTATTCTCCCACCTCATTTTTAACCTACCTATGAGGACTTTCTCTCTGGCTTTGTTTTACAGAAGTTTCCATGCTCTTCTATCATAATTTATTACCCATTTATTGCACATGTCCTGATCATTATTCTATGAGACTTAACTCTTACTACACCTAGTTTCCCATTAAGGACATGTAGTTCACTGTTAGTAGTTTTCTCTATTCACCTGCATTTTTGTCTCTCTTTGGTTAAACATTTTTCCTAAGCTGTTTATTCTTAAAAACTTGTAACAATTCTGATGAGATTTAAGCACAAGTTTGACCCCTAACACCCCTATGGGTGGTGAGAAGGAATGAAAAATTAAATTGAACTTTTATAGGAATTAATCACTATGAGGTTTAATTTATGGGGAATGAAACACATGCATGGAAGCTTCTTGTAGGAAAGCCAGAGTGAAAATGCCCAGTTGGTAGACCAAGAATGAGGTGGGAGAATAACATTAACTATGATTTGAGGGAAGTAGATTATACAGGGAATGATTGGAAAGCATTAGCTCAGGATAGGGATGTATGGAGAGCTTATGTCCATGTGGTCATGAACCAACGGGTTCGATAGTGCCAGCGAGTAAGTAAGCAATTAAGTAAGTAAGAGGTTTAATTTATGATAAAATCAAATGTTTCCTACCTCTCCTAATATAAATCTTCTAAGTAGATAGCGATTTCGAGACCATAATGGTCTCATCTTCAGTACAATCTTGGCGACTGATGTTATGTCGATCAGAAGAAACATTTCTTCTTCCGATCGACATAACATCAGTCGCCAAGATTGTACTGAAGATGAGACCGTTATGGTCTCAAAATTGCGATCTACTTAGAAGATATATATGAGGAGAGGGAGGAAACATTCGATTTTATCACGAAAAATTAAATGTCCAAAATGACCAAGATTAGTGTCAAACCAAGAGTTTTCTGGATCACTAAGCTGGTGACAATTCTAATGACATATAAACACCCCTGGGGGGGGGTGTTGATATGTAAAAATTGATAAAAAAATTAGTATTAGTAATATTTAATTTAAATTTGTCACTCACACTGAAGGACAAATTAATTTTTGAAAAGAAAATTTTTCACCGAAACTGGGATTTGAACCTGAGGTCTCCAGTCCTACATACTAGCATATGCCAATATTACTGTTGAATCCATAATATTTTTTGATCTATTGAGAACAATGGTGATACACCTGATGTCATTTAATGTCCAAGTTCAGCCCCATTGGCATGATGGGTGAGAATGGATGAAAAATAAAATTCCAAGATATCAAAAATCAGTGTCGAATTCATGATTTTTTGGGATTGCTAAGCTGTCTGGTAAAAAGAAGTAAATATCCAAGCAATGCTGAGTAATCAGCTAATACATAAATTTGATAATTAAAAATGTTTTCTCCTAAGGAAACTATCAACCATTGCATGCTAAAACCTACCTTAAAATTTCTCCCAGAGTAGCATTGTGATGTACCAAGACCATGCCCAAAACATTATCTGCCCTTTTTAACTGCAAGGCACAGAAATCAAAGGCATAATCCAGCAATGGTAACCCACTGTATGGAGCCAATGGACTCCCTGGATGAATAAAAGTGGAGTGGAGTGACATGGGACGTGGCGCAGATAACAGATATTAGTGAGGGTTATCCAATCTACCAATTCAGCAGTTCTATTGCTTCCCTATAGCTTAAATGAGTGATTTGGTGCTTAATTTTAGTGTCTTGTAGTTAAAAATGGCAGATAATTTTTTGGACATGGCCTTTGTACAACACTGGAAGAAATTTCAAGTTAGGTTTTGGAAGGGATTGGTTGGCAGTTCCCCTTGTCAATAACAAGATCTGACATTTAATTTCATTATTAATTATTCAATAATTTATTATTTAATTCCATGATACTGTAGAAATGAATAAGATGGAATGAGAAAATTTTAATCAGTTAGTATATAAACATGATGATTCAAAATGTTTTCTCAGTAACATGATATGTTATTTATAGAGATCCATGAAATTTGCGAGTCGCAATAATGCAAAATGCTCTAATTTTGTCATTTTCTTGCACCATTTCTTAACTCCATTTACCATAACCTCAAGAAAAGCATTTATAAATTGCGAAATAATGCCAAACCCTATGATAATACAAAATAACACCGAAATTTAAAATTTTCAACAAATTCCAGATTTTTTTTTTTTTGTTCTATTTGCAAAATTTTCATAATGCATTTTCAAACACTGTTTTCGAAACCCATCTTCTTTTTAACTGCCATTCTGCTTCCTCCATGCACTCTTGCAAAGGGAAATGTTTGCAACACAGTTCACAACATAGAGGTAATATTTTCTGCCCTTCTCAAGCTCAAATATGGTCTCTCCATAGATTTTAAGTTCTATGGACAATATGAATTCCAAGAAATACAAATTATATTAACATGTAAAATAAGTTTTTCCCCCTACATTTTTCAGACATAATTATCAATTTTATATCCCTTAAACTTCTGGATACATCATTCTTATTATGTTTAGTATACTAAACTAGGATTGAAAAGACTTAAATTTACATTTTTTTTTAGTAACACCGCCAAATTCCCAATAACATCAACATCTTGAAATTTTAAAATGAATTTTTCGTAAAATTAAACACTTTCATGGATCTCTAGTTACTTAATTTCTTGATACTGTATAAATTAATCAGATGGAAGTAGAAAATACTAATCAGCTAGTACATAAACATATAATTCAAAATGTTTTCTCAGTAACATGATATGTTATTTAATTTCTTGATACTGTGTAAACGAATCAGATGGAATTAGAAAATACTAATCAGCTAGTACATACACATGATAATTCAAATTGTTTTTCTCAGTAACATGATCTCTTATTTAATTTCTTGATACTGTGCAAATGTAAATTTAATTAGAATCAGATGGAATTAGAAAATACTAATCAGCTAGTACATAAACATGATAATTCAATTTTTTTTTTGTATATAGAGAAAAATTTGCATTTAGATCGGTACTTGCTCAGGTAGCTCAGGTGGTAGAGCACTTGGTCTAGAGAACCAATGGTTCCGGGCTCAAGTCCCGGTCTGAGCGTATAATTTTTCTCTTCAAATATGATTTATCCATCACTGAGATGTATGAAATTAATAATGATAATTCTAAATGTTTTCTCGTAACATGATTATTTAATTTCACGATACTGTATAAATGAATCAAATGGAATTAGAAAATACTAATCAGGTAGTACATATACATGATAATTCAATTTCTTTTTTGTATATAGAGAAAAATTTGCGTTTACATCGGTATTTGCTCAGGTAGCTCAGATGGTAGAGCACTTGGTCTAGAGAACCAATGATCCCGGGCTCAAGTCCCGGTCTGAGTGTACAATTTTTCTCTTCAAATATAATTTATCCATCATTGAGATGTATGAAATTAATAATGATAATTCAAAATGTTTTCTCAGTAACATGATCTGTTATTTAATTTCACGATACTGTATAAATTAATCAAATGGAATTAGAAAATACTAATCAGGTAGTACATAAACTAGATAATTCATTTTTTTGTATATAGAGAAAAATTTGCATTTAGATCGGTACTAGCTCAGGTGGTAGAGCACTTGGTATAAAAAACCAACGATCCTGGGTTCAAGTCCCAGTCTGAGCGAATAATTTTTCTCTTCAAATACATTGAGATGTATGAAATTAATAATGATAATTCAAAATGTTTTCTCAGTAACATGATCTATTATTTAATTTCACGATACTGTATAAATGAATCAAATGAAATTAGAAAATACTAATCAGGTAGTACATAAACTAGATAATTCATTTTTTTGTATATAGAGAAAAATTTGCATTTAGATCGGTACTTGCTCAGGTAGCTCAGGTGGTAGAGCACTTGGTCTAAAAACCAACGATCCCGGGTTCAAGTCCCGGTCTGAGCGAATAATTTTTCTCTACAAATACATTGAGATGTATGAAATTAATAATGATAATTCAAAATGTTTTCTCAGTAACATGATCTGTTATTTAATTTCACAATACTGTATTAATTAATCAAATGGAATTACAAAATACTAATCAGCTAGCACATAAACATGATAATTCAATATGTTCTCTCAGTAACATGATGTTATTTAATTTCACAATACTGTATGAATGAATCAAATGGAATTAGAAAATACTAATCAGCTAGTACACAAACATGATAATTCAAAATGTTTTCTCAGTAACATGATCTGTTATTTAATTTTTTGATATTATGCAAATGAAGCAGATGGAATTAGAAAATATTAATCAGCTAGTACATACACATGATAATTCAAAATGTTTTCTCAGTAACATGATCTGTTATTTAATTTCTTGATACTGTATAAATTAATAAGATGGAATTAGAAAATATTTAACTATGCAGAAAGATAAATTCTTTGTGACCACTACAGATATTGTTATCAGCACTTCTCAATCTCTGATAAGCTCTGGTTAACAAGAACATCTATCCAGGTCTCTTTTCCACTATTTAATTTAAACACTTTATTCTAAGATAAATGTAGCAAATATATTTTTTTATTAAAATGACTTGATTTTTAGCTCTAAAATTGGACAACTTAAGGGTAAAAAAAATAACTTATTAACTAGCTCACTAGCACTATCGAACCTGTATGTTCAGACATAAGCTCTCCACATCCCTAACCTCAGCTAATATTTTCCAATCATCCCCTGTACAGTCTACAACCCTCAAATCATGGTTAATGATATTCTCCCACCTCATTCTAGGTTTACCAAATGGACGTTTTCCCTCTTACCTACAAGAAGCTTCCACGTTCCTCTTTCATTCCCCATTTGTATCACATGTCCTACCATCACAGTCTACGAGACTTAATTGTTCTTATTATAACTGGCTTCCTATAAAGACCACGTAGCTCACTGTTACACTCTAATTCAACCCAGGAAGTTACTACAAACCTTAGGGCTAAACCAGTGTTCCCCTACATACAGAGGGTAGATGTTGCCAAACTCATAACAACATTATTTATTTGTTTAGGGAGGGTAGGAGGGGGAAGTTCAGCAGTACTTTTTCTAAATCTATGTACTATACATTTAAAAAAACATAGTTTTTTTCTTTTACAGCATGCAAACTAGTTTTATAGTAAATTTTAGAGTTCACACTTTCACACAGGATAGTACATGTCTGCACGATAAGTGGTTACTTTTTTTTCTTTAAGAAGGGGTGGCTTGGACGGCTACAACTTACAACTCTGTACTTGCTGTGTTGCATATTTCAGTTTTATTTAAAGATTTCTCTCAAGAAAATACTGTTAAAATGGCAACCCAGTTCCCTATTCCAAACACACAGTAACTTCCTGGGTTGAAATTGACGGTATGTAGTCTTCATCTCTCTTTGGTCCAAAAATTTTATTCTCAAATACTCGTAATCTTCTCTCATCCCTTAAAGTAAGATGTTTCGCATCTTAATATGACCAGGAGAGTAACAGTTTTTGAGATCCCGGATTCGATTCCCGGTCCGACCAAGAAAATATTCCTTAAATTTTCCTGTAGTTGCCTGTGGTCTGGAATTTAGGTTAAGTGTAAGTTAAGGAGTCTCCTGATACACCATTATCATTTATCACCCATCATATATCATCAGGGTAATGTAACTCCACCTTCCAGGTACCTCAACAAAAGAAATTGATAACGGTTCCACCAGTGTCATGAGAGAAAGCCAGACAACCTGGTGGCATTAGACAAAAAAAAAAGTAAAGGGTGCAGCATAAGTCAGCTAACCGATAATGCAAAAATATATTACTTTCTGTAGCTTACAACACCTATAAAAAAAACAACAGAAATTGTTCAAAGTGACCTCCAATGTTGTTTAAGCATTTATGACATTGTTTTAACATTGATTTGCAGATGTTATCACACAATTTCCCATTACTACCAAAAGTGCTCTCAAATTCCTGTTCAATTAAATCCCGTAAATGTTGCAGGTTTAGTGGTTTTGTACTGAATAATTAAACTATAATTATTGTTAATGATTTTATTTTTATCATTTAATTATATTATTTTTTTATTTATGAATATTCCACAATACAGTGTTTCCCCTTAATCCAAAGTGATGTCGTCAGAGGTTGCTGTCTACAGCATCTTCTTTCCTCAGATCTCTAGCTTCCATACTTCTCCTCACTCCATCCATCTAACGTTCTCTAGGTCTACCTTTTCCACTTCTTCCATTAGCTTTCCAATCAAGGATCTTCTTTGGTATACTCTCTTCTTCCAACCTTATGAGGTGTCCATACCATTTCAAACGTTTTTCTTCTATTTTTTCCAATATGTTTTTTTTTTCAACTTGCATAATTTAGGATCTATTTTAGATAAAAGTGAGAATTCAACTACAGAAATTGAAAGAAGAATAACTGATGGAAGAACATTGATATGACGAACTCAGTGCTTTGGAATAGAAATATAATATTCAGCACGAAGAATGCTATATTTCAGGTTCTGTCGCAAAGCATTTTATTATATGGATCCGAAACCCGGACAGTAAGTAGAAAACGAGCTAACAAGCTGTTAGCAGTAGAAATGGATTTTTGGAGGCGATCGACAAGAATTTCAAGAAGGGATAAAGTCTGAAACAGCATAATAAGGGAAATTATGCAAGTTGAAAAAAATTTCAGACTTTATCCCTTCTTGAAATTCTTGTCGATCGCCTCCAAAAATCCATTTCTACTGCTAACAGCTTGTTAGCTCGTTTTCTACTTACTGTCCGGGTTTCGGATCCATATAATAAAATGCTTTGCGACAGAACCTGAAATATAGCATTCTTCGTGCTGAATATTATATTTCTATTCCAAAGCACTGAGTTCGTCATATCAATGTTCTTCCATCAGTTATTCTTCTTTCAATTTCTGTAGTTGAATTCTCACTTTTATCTAAAATAGATCCTAAATATTTAAAATTTTTAACATAATGTATTCTTCCTGAATTACATTTTAGCCCATCTATTGAATCCAATGAAAGATATTCTGTTTTATTATAATTTATTTGTAATTCCCATTTTTTTTATTTTATCTCTAATTTCCTTAACATGAAAGATCCATCATCAGGATCTTGATAAATAACCACCTGATCATCTGCGATCATCAGTGTTTAATTATATTATTAATATATTAATAAGTACAATCCCCTTGAAACTCCTATTTAAAATAATGCTAAAAATCCATGTTTAATTTGACATTTTGAAGCCAACATTTGGATAATTCAAAGCCACAATTCAATTTATTAATAATGAAAAAAGTAATTTGAATTTTATAAAAGTTGAAATACGGTAGAAAAATTCCAAGAATTCATCTAGTACCCGCTTTTCTAGTTATTTATTGTTAAAGTCCTGCTAGATGGCAAACAAACTAGACCGTATTGTCAGCGCTTTGTGTCGTCGGGTACAGTACATAGACACCCACCCCTCAATCATAGCCCAAAAACTGAGAATAATGCATGTACTTTCCCTAACATTTACAGTACAGGTATACATGTACACATAAAGTACAGTACAATTAATAACTTCAGTCAGTACGAATCTATTAAGTGACTCGATTCACAATGTTGAAACGTGGAGTGTACACTAGTTTAACATTAGCAAACAAGGTTGAAGTGATCAGGGAAGTAAAAAAAGGAACAAAGAAGAAGTGTGATATTGCCAAGGAATATGGAATACTGCCAAACACTTTATCCACCTATATAAAGAATAAAGAAAAAATAATGGAGAGTTGGAATCTACAAAGTGGTGGAAGTAGGAAACACATAAGAGGAGGTGAATTTCCTGAAGTTGATGAGTGTGTGTTCAAATGGTTCAAACAATCGCGTGATCGTAACATACCATTGAGTGGCCCAATTAGTGTGTGCCAAGGCTGAAGAATTGCAGAAAAATTGGGCATTAAAAAATTTTAAAGCAGTGGAGGTTTTCAGGAAAAAATGGCATTTCGTTTAAAAATGTGTGTGGTGCAAGTGCTTTTCAGTTAATAGGGAAACAACTAATGAGTGGATTACCTGAATTCACAAGAAATTATGAATCAAAAGACATCTTTAATATGGATGAAACTGAACTTTTCTTCAAGTGTATGCCTAACAAAACATTCACATTTAAGGGGGAGCAGTCTTGTACTAAAGTGCTTTAACTTGTGTCCAACTACTAGGACTACACATTTTATGACAAAACATGGAAATTAAAAGATGAGTTATAGACCATGTCAATTGCAGTATTTGCATGAAATACATTTATTTCAGGGTACAGTACTATGTAAAATAAAGTGTCTTTTGTTAATACAAAGTTTCAATTAATTCAAATTTTTAAAAATTCCCCCTTGAGTTTGAATTAAAAAGTGCCCACTGTATATTGTTCTGTGGACAATTTTCTGTTCATACTTTATTTTCTGTTTTAAACTTTTCGTGTTAACAATGGCTGCTTGAAAACAGCTAATCATTTCAATTCGAAATTAATTTGGGAAGTAAACATTATGAGTCAAATTAAATTTGAAGAGAAAAATTTAATTTATCTTCCAATGAGAAGTGTTAAATTAATAATAAAAACATTATGAGTCAACGTTCATTGGTCTGCATTTATTCTTCTGAATGTACATCTTCTCCCAAACTGTCAATTCTAAAGGATAAACATTTGGATAAACCTTTAGATTTGACAGTTTTGGAGGAGATATACATTCAGAAGATGAACTTTAATAATCCCAACAAACAAATTTAAACAAAATTTAATTTCAAAATGTATAAATTCAACTATAAATGGCAACACAGAAGATGTTGACAATAGAGAAGTTGAAGGCCGAAGAATTTCATTAGTCAGAGTTGTGAGTGATGATGGAGAAGATGATGTCAGAAAACATAGTTTCGTAAAAAGTACGAAATTTATGAAGTGAGTTTTTAAAAAATTGATGATATATTAATAGTAATAATGGTAATAAAAATAATATGATAATAATAATAACAATAAAAATGTTGATAACAAAGGATGATTACCAAGTAGATTCGTCATTGTTTGTATAAGCAAGCGATGTTTACTTATGCAAAAGGTATTGCAGGCAGTCTACACATACGAGATTTTAGGGAAAATAATTATTTTTGGTAGTTTCCTTTCATCCAACCACTTTAATATTAATTACAAACAATTAGCTGGTCATCAGGTAATAATCTGTTTTTTTTTAATGTTATATAATTTCTGGTTGGGAAGATCAATTGCATATTAACTGCATTTACGCTCTTCTGAGAAAATATTAACATACTAATTTTCAAGCAATAGAGGATAAAATCATCTATAATGTGATTATCTTTTCAAGTTGAGGGAGTAGTTATTCTTTGAGAAATTTATTTAAAAAAGACTTTTTAAAAATATGATAAATTGACAGCTCTATTACTTTTTAATCATAAAAAGACCTGAAATTCGGTTCAGATATTCAGTATATCATAAAGTTTCACTATAAAAAATTGTAAATTTTTAAAGGTGTGAGTTCAATTTTCATAAAATTTTTGCCAATTTCAAATGGAATGTCCTATATATATAAATGTTTGTCATGGGCATTTACTGTATCTTCAAGATAGGATCAAAGAAGATATGTAAAAATTTTTCAAAACTCTTTTAATGATCAACTTCAATAGCCTCATTATTTAGAATTTGCTAATAAAATGCTGTACAAGTAGATACTAAATATAAGTTTACAACATTGAAAATTGACCTGAAAAAAAGAGTAGAAACTTACCTGTCATGTAGTGAAGTAAGATGGATGTGATGGGGTATATTGCTGGACTGTATGTGATGTCAGGGTTTGCATAGCCAAGCACACACACCACTCTGTCAGCCACATTCCTGCCCTTCCTCGTAAGGTGATATGGAATACAGCGACCACTCTCCACAAATGGTGGTAGCAGAATTGGCTTGTCTGGGAGTTCTGGAATTGTTATATTATTCATGTCACACCAATATTCAATTTAACAAAGGTGCATAAAAATACATGTAATTCAACTACAAAGAAACACAATCTGATACAGAATGCTAAGTAGTTCTCCACAACCAATGGGTTCATTACTGCAAATTAGATATCTGTATCACTGGCAGAATTAATTTGAAAGAGGTTAAGTCAAGAAAAATGTTTAGGAACTTGAAGAAATAGTTCAAGAAGAGTCAGAACATATTACGCTAAGCTGTACACCCATAAATTATCATAATTAATGCCACATGTGATTTCCAAATTACTGATAAATTCATGACTCACGAAGTGAGGAGTGAATTTATCTAGAAAATATGGAAATCAAGAGTGGCATTTATTAGGACTATTTAACGAATAAAATTAAGCTGTTTACTCACATATCATTACTTAAATATAGTTGTTTTAAAATATTTATATATTATATATTTAATGTAAACGGTGATATTTGAAAACAAATGAGAAATGATTGTTCATAACTGCAACCAGATCATATCATTTATTGCTAAAGGATCGCAATATTCTAAGAATGCATCCTAGCGGAGAAAAAATGAAACATCAAAGTGTTTATAACCAACATTATAGGTTAATTTCTGATGTCCTATGATGTAAATATGTCAATTATATTTTTTCTGGAACATAAATTCCTGGGAAATAATACATTTAAGAAAGTGCAAACAGTGGTTTATTTTTTTTGTGGTATAATCAATTGCTACTAATGCTTTTATATTATATCCCGCAAGCATTATCTGGTTACATTCGTGCATTATATATACAATCTGGTAGCCACATGCGTCCTAGAATTTTTACATCTTAATAAATGAATTGTTATATTCAACATATTTCTTAGAGAGTCAGTCACTGCAAAATAATGCTATGACCTATTCAGAATGTCTAAAAGGAGCAGCTTGATTTTAAAGTGATAAAATTTAATTGATAAAATTGAGGTGAAAAACGGCTGATTGGTTGTAAATCAAAATTCACTGAAATGTGATTGGTCATTGACTCCCATTTGGGGCACGAGTTAAATAGTCACAATAAATAATAGTTTTAAAAACTAAAAGAACACGCTTTATTAGAAAACTAAAAAATGAAAAATAATTTTAATTTCCAATACGCTTGGGATAAAATAAAGTGGTGAACAAAAAAATCATCTCCAACACATATAGAATAAAATTAGAGTTATCAACAAAAAGAAAATAATTTTACCATCAAAAGCGTGGGGTGATTTTTATGATTTTTACATTTTCTTCTTAGAGAGCTTACTTTTACCAATATCTGTTTATTATCAAATATATTAATTGATATAGAGCACCCCACGCTTTTGATGGTAAAATTATTTTCTCTTTGTTGATAACTCTTATTTTATTCTATATGTGTTGGAGATGATTTTTTTGTTGACCACTTAATTTTATCCGAAGCGTATTGGAAATTAAAATTATTTTTCATTTTTTAGTTTTCTAATAAAGCGTGTTCTTTTAGTTTTTTAAAACTATTATTTATTTTTTATTTTTTAGTTTCAATATTTCACAGAATAAGATAAAAATGTAAATATCTTTAAATTCGATACTATTGTAGTATGAGCTAAAAGTAATACTCTTCTATAAAAAAAACCCTCCCAGCCAGATTTGAACCAGCGACGTATGGATTACTGAAATTATATACCAAGAGTTCACTGCTCTACCAACTGAGCTCTTACAACAATTGACTAAAAACTCGACAAGTCCGCAACCTATTATACCAGTTTTCATTTTTTTATTTTCGGATGATTCTGGCCAGGATTTTAGAAACAAAATATGAAATTATTGTATTGTCACGGGTCCTCTACACGTATACAAAGTTTCAAGTCGATCCAATGTTTCTAAGTGGGTGAAAATCGAGTTGAAAGATTACGTTACATTGATACAAAAACACTTTTTTTTTATTTTCTGATGATTATGGCCAGGATTTTAGAAAATAAATATGAAATTATTATATTGTCACGGGTCCTCTACAAGTATACAAAGTTTCAAATCGATCCAATGTTTCTATGTGGGTGAAAATCGCGTTGAAAGATTCCGTTACATTGATACAAAAACACTTTTTTTTTATTTTCTGATGATTATGGCCAGGATTTTAGAAAATAAATATGAAATTATTGTATTGTCACGGGTCCTCTACAAGTATACAAAGTTTCAAGTCGATCCAATGATTTTAAGTGGGTGAAAATCGCATTGAAAGATTCCGTTACATAGATAGATATATAGATACAGGTCAAGCTAATATAAAGCATGTAAAAATAGGCAACAGTCTCTGTTACCCCCAACTTCAATGGAAACACTCCATTATGTTTTATTTATACAAAGTTATGCAATTGGGTAACATCAGATGGAAACCACTAGGTTATTAAAGAATAAATAGAGGAAATATTAATGATTTTGATGTGTATGCAGCAAATAGGAACATCAGAGAATTATATAAGGGAATTAAGCGTAACAGGCTTGGAAGGAAGAAGAAGAAGATAAAAATAAATAATAGTTTTAAAAAACTAAAACAACACGCTTTATTAGAAAACCGAACTAAAAAATTAAAAATAATTTTAATTTCCAACACACTTGGGATAAAATTAAAGTGGTCAACAAAAAAATCATCTCCAACACATATAGAATAAAACTAGAGTTATCAACAAAAAGAAAATAATTTTACCATCAAAAGTGTGGGGTGCTCTATATCAATTAATATATTTGATAATAAACATATATTGGTAAACGTAAAGTCTCTAAGAAGAACATGTAAAAATCATTAAAATCACCCCACGCTTTTGATGGTAAAATTATTTTCTTTTTGTTGATAACTTTAGTTTTATTCTATATGTGTTGGAGATTATTTTTTTTGTTAACCACTTTAATTTTATCCCAAGCGTGTTGGAAATTAAAACTATTTTTCATTTTTTAGTTCGGTTTTGTAATAAAGCGTGTTGTTTTAGTTTTTTAAAACTATTATTTATTTTTTATTTTTTAGTTTTAATATTTTACAGAATAAGATAAAAATGTAAATATCTTTAAATTCGATACTATTGTAGTATGAGCTAAAAGTAATACTCTTCTAAAAAATCCTCCCAGCCGGATTTGAACCAGCGACCTATGGATTACTGAAATTATATACCACTAGAGTTCACCGCTCTACCAACTGAGCTCTTAACAACGACTGACTAAAAGGTCGATAAGTCCGCAACCTATTATACCAGTTTTCATTTTTTTGATTTCCTGATGATTCTGGCCAGGATTTTAGAAACAAAATATGAAATTATTGTATTGTCACGGATCCTTTACAAGTATACAAAGTTTCAAGTCGATCCAATGTTTATAAGTGGGTGAAAATCGTGTTCAAAGATTCCGTTACATAGATACAAAGACACTTTTTTTTTTCTGATGATTCTGGTCAGGATTTTAGAAAAAAATATGAAATTATTGTATTGTCACGGGTCTTTTATAAGTATACAAAGTTTCAAGTCAATCCAATGATTTTAAGTGGGTGAAAATCGCATTGAAAGATTCCATTACATAGATAGATACAGGTCAAGCTAATATAAAGTGTGTAAAAAAGGGGTTTTAGGCTAGAACAAACAAATTTAAGGATCATAATAGGGATATAATTGCAGATTCTATGAGTATATTAACCCTTAAATTGGCAATGTATCCTACAGGATACATCATGCAGTTTAATGTATTTAATATTTAAACAAAACAGAAGAAAATGAATGAGAAGAAATTATATTTGAAAAGAAAAATATATGCCTAGACTGGGGTTTGAACCCCAGGACCTTTGACTTTCTATGTCAATGTTCTTCCATCTGAGCTCAGATGGAAGAGCACTGACATAGAAAGTCAAAGGTCCTGGGTTCAAACCCCAGTCTAGGCATATATTTTTCTTTTCAAATATAATTTGTCCATCATTAAGGTGTTTAAAAACGAATAATATTAACATTGAGAAGAAATTACTTAAATGTGTGTCGAATTACACAATATATCTAATAATAACACTTATGCATGATTATGTTTTCACTGCAGTCTGCCACATTTAAATAACTGGCTAAAGAAAATAGTGGTTTGCCAATTTAAGGGTTAAAAAAGTTGGAAAAATTACTTTGATCAGCTATTAAATGTACATGCAGAACAGAGTACTGAAGAGGTAGATTTAAAGACAGCAGAAATATTAGTCACAGAACTAAAGCACATTAGAGATTGAAATGGTAATAGAAAAATTAAAGATGTATAAAGATCAGATTCAGATGGGATCCCAGAAGAAATAATAAAATCAGGGGGAGAAAAATTAATGGACAAGATATATAGGTTGCTTAGTATGATATGGGAAAAAGAGAGACTCTTTCAAATGAATGGAAATAATTAATTATCATATCAATCTAAGAAAGGAGATCAAACTGATTGCAACAACTACAGTCACATCTCATTAATTTCAACTTCATACTGTATTCTAACAAAAATACTCGGAAGAAGACTTACTTCCTATATTGACAATGCAAAAGGTGATCACCAATGTGGATATAAAAGAAATAGGTCTATTTTTTTAATAAGACAGATTTAAGAAAAGAAATGGGAATATAATGGCACTTTGCATCAAGTTTCAAAAAGGCATACAATTCAATTAAGAGGGAAAAGTTATATAGTATCCCATTGGAATTCAGAATTCCTAAAAATTTAAGTTAGACTTATTCAAATGTGTCTAAATGGCACAAAGTGTAGGGTGCATACAGGCAACAGTTTTCAGACACTTTTGAAATTCACAATAGGTTAAAGCAAGGAGATGCACTCTATTATTCAATTTTGAACTAGAGCATGCCATAAAATCTTTGGAGGATGAAGAAGTCCTATAACTCAATGATATTAATAATTTGTTTGTTTATGCTGATGAGTTATTAGGTGATAGCAAGGAGATACTAAGGGTCAATGTGCATACCCTATTGAGTAACACTAAGAAATTGAGGCTGGAAGTAAACATTAATAACACTAAATCAGCAGTGATGATGATGATGATGATAGTGATGAAGGTGGTGATGATGATGGTGGTGATGATCATAATAATAATAATTAATAACTGACAGAAAAATTTGATTACAAAGGGTTAAAGAGACTACAGAATCTATAGGCATACAGGAAGACCAATGGAAAGAGAGAGAAATGATATTTGGACACCATAAAATAAAAGCGACATCTGTTTAATTCACGATTAGCCTATATATATATATATATATATATATATAAAATTATATATAGGGATTAGAAGCTGAGGAAAAATTTGTTTTTCGTTTTATGTCTGAAGACGAGACCAACTTTATATATATATATATATATATATATATACACACACATTTTGGGTCATTGTAGGCCAGAAAATGGTGGGTTTTATTTGTCATTTTTCGAAATTTTTTTGGCTTACTGGTCCATTGTTAGTCTTTTTTAGGTCTTAATGGCTTTTTTGCAACTTTACCTTGTTTTAAAATTCATCGGAGAACATTTTGTTGTTTAAACAAAATGTTCTCCGATGAATTTTAATGATTATACCTCATAATGTTTACTTCCCAACATTAATTTAATATATTTACATTCTTTTAACTATGTTTATACCATTTGAAGAATCCGCAGAGTCTAGTCTCAATTCCAACTTCTTTCAAAAACACTGTCTAGTTTTACTTTCTAAAGACTTTACACATTCCAAATACTTTTAATCCGCGATAAACTATTGTACCCTTACAAAATATCCCATTATTTTAACCACCAGCCTATTGACCACCTAAACTATTGTTAAATTTTCTAAGAATTTGCCACTTTGTGAAAATTACCTCAGG
Organism: Diploptera punctata; assembly: GCA_030220185.1. NCBI lineage: Eukaryota > Metazoa > Arthropoda > Insecta > Blattodea > Blaberidae > Diploptera > Diploptera punctata. Next base: position 454,754 of record JASPKZ010002320.1, read on the forward strand.
TAAAGGGTGAAGGCAGAGAAGTTGTCTTTATCTATTAGTTAGCAAATGCAAAACTTTTTACATCTTTTTCCAGTTTTTTAGGTCTTTTGTAGGATATCTTTGGGTTTTTTAAAGGTCTTATATAGGCATTTTATAGGTCCTCAACTTCCGAGCCCTAATAATAATGATACATTTAGATGACAAATCTTACATTTTTACTAAATATTAAAATAAAATCACTAGCTCAAAAAGTACCCGGTTATGAATAATGGTTGCTTTGTTTTAAATCAGGAAAAATATTAAAATTGGAGCATTAACCATAAAAACATTTACTCTAGTTGAGTAAATAAAGTTTAGTTATCTGAAGCTTGTGACTGATAAGATGATATAACTCTTTATATCACAGCTACCAATTTGTTATAGAGAATGTTCTTATAAACCGCTTTCAACATAAGTTCTGTGACAAGAGAAATATCGTCTTTATATATAAAACAAATATTCTAATATTTTTTACATTATTCCTAATGGAATATAGACAAAACACAATCTCACAAAATCCCTAGGACAAGTTTTTTTCTATCTCAGTATCAAGCACTCCATGTTAAGTTTTATATTCCTTTTTAATTTAGTTCTTTACCTGTTCACATAGTTTTATATTCATCTCATATTTCCATTTACACTATAGATAAAATTGTTTTCTTCTTCATTCTGTCCAATGCTAACCTATCATTGAATGTCCATCACATTTTTAAATTCCTGGGACTATCTATTTCATGGGTGCTCCATTTCACAAGGAATCAGAATATGTGTGAGTATGTGTGATTAATGGCGTAGCCCATTGTTGAGCCATATCCTCTCCTTTGAAAGGAGTTTATAGACTAAGTTCATTTTAGTTACCTTATTTGACCACAGATGTCATGAGTAGCATGCGGTCAACACACTGACTCAATGAGACACCTAGCAGGCAACTAAACAGAACTTTTATAGGAAAAATCACTACGAGGTTTAATTTAAGATTTAAATTAAAATTCTTTATAACTTGCCTCATATCCAGTTTTCCAATTAAACCAGTTTCAAAACTTTGCAGTTTCATCTTCAGTATTATTTCAACCTATGTTATGTCATTCAGGAGAACTGCTTCTTACTCTATTGGTTGGTGGACCGATGAATCTCCTATTCAAATCAAATTCCCCAGAAATTTAAAAATTCATAAGGTTTTCTTTCTTGTTTTTTTTTTAATGTGGAGCTCATGGTTTGGGAAAAAATCCACATTAAAAAAAAAAGAAAGAAAAACTTACTATTTTGAAATTCCTAGGAATTTCATTTGATTCGGAGGTTCACCGGTCCATCAACAGATAGAGTAAGCAGTTCTCCTGAATGACGTAACATCGGTCGAGATATTATTGAAGATGAATCTGTCTAGATTTTGAAACTGATTTAATTAGAAGATTGGAACATGAGGTGAGGTGTAAAGAATTATAATCAGAAATATAATTCAACTCTGAAGCATCAGTCTCCCCTATTCTATAGAGTCCTGCTCTAGGGCAATCATAGCATTTTCCATGCTATTCTTTGCAGCTTTACTAGAGAATTATAGGTGTGAAAGCTTCCCACCGGTGAAAGATTACAATGATAGCCAGATGACGTTCGGGGAGCTTTTGGGCTTAAAGCTACCTGACATTTAATGGAAAATAAGTGACAAATATTACTTACTTACTCACTCACTGGCACTATCGAACCCGAAGGTTCATGGCCGCGCGGACATAAGCTCTCCATACATCCCTATCCTGAGCTAATGCTTTCCAATCATTCCGTATAATCTACTTCCCTCAAATCATAGTTAATGTTGTTCTCCCACCTCATTCTTGGTCTACCAACTGGGCGTTTTCCCTCTGACTTTCCTACAAGAAGCTTCCATGCACGTCTTTCATTCCCCATACGCGCAACATGTCCTGCTCATCGCAGTCTACGAGACTTAACTGTTCTTATTATATCTGGCTTCCTATAAAGACAAATATTATGGTAATATTAAAAATGTACAGTCCCGCGTCGTAGCCGAGCGGTTAAGGTAGGAAGCCTTGGTGCAGAGCTACGGGACTTGCGCTGGTTCGAGTCTCCATGGGGGAAGAAATTTTCTCATGGTATTTCGGCCAGTATGGGACCGGTGCCCACCCAGCATCATGAGGCAATTGGGTAGCTACAATAAGTAGCGGCTCCAGGTTGAGGAACCAGCTATAACGGCTGGGGGACTCGACATGCTAACCACATGTCACCCCTACACTGGCTGTTGATCATCTACCTCTGTGATTGACACATGTGGATGTGAAGGGCCAGCAGCCGGCTGGTAAAAGGGCAACCGCTGAAAAGTGGAAAGACCCTCAATCGGACAACAGCATCTTTCATCCATCAACTAAAGTGATAAGGCCAGGACTGTTGAAAAAACACTTGACAATAGGTTGACTTCTCCATTCTGCATCATTGCCAAGTTGAGACCTCACAACATGCCACTAAGCATTTCATTTCTGTGAGGTCTCAACTTGGCAATGATGCAGAATGGAGAAGTCAACCTATTGTCAAGTGTAATATTGACTTTTTGAGATACATTCTCAGGAAAGAGATCATATTTATCTTCATAATAGTGAAAGATTGTGTAGTCCTCAATATGTTACAATACTCTTCTCTTTAATTAGAAATAAGTTACTGCATGTTATTCAGTAAGATAGTGTTTAGATTATATCAATTTGCTACGGAATTATATGAGGAGACATTATATGCCACACCTGACACATTTTTGACCTCATGTTTTTAGAAATGTTTGAAAATTCTCGTATGCTTTATTGTGGAGTTATATATGATGATAAATGTCTTCTTAACTAAGAAGCCGCCATTTGCAAAGATAGAAGCAATGGTTTCAAAAACATTTGGCGATAGGGAATTACAACGTATATAAGAGAAAAATTTGCGTCTAGATCGTAACTCGCCTCGGTAGCTCAGTTGGTAGAGCACTTGGCCCGGAAAGCCAAGGGTCCCGGGTTCGAGTCTTGGTCTAGGCGAAAATTTCTCTCTTCAAATATATGATAATTTGTTTATTTTATTACAAAAATTTCACATAACAATATGAAAACTTCCCCCCCCCCAGCAATGAGGGACAATATCAAATACCTATAACTTATAGAATGGCAGTGAAACACAGACCAATACGTCTAGACTGACTTAATTTAAAAAAAAAAGATATTAAGAAAAATATGTGATAATGAAGAATGGCATATAAGATATAATTCTGATTGAACTTTTATAGGAATAAATCACTATGAGGTTTAATTTAAGATAAAATCAAATGTTTCATACCTCTCATAATATCAATCTTCTAAGTAGGTCGGCATGATGGTACTGAAAAATGGGACCACTATGGTCTTGAAATCGCGATCTACTTAGAAGATTAATATGAGGAGACGTATGAAACATTTGATTTTGATTTTATCTTATATAACTCTGAGTTTTATCAGTTGTATATATCTCCTGATGTGGTTATATCAATTAAAGTCCACTGCTGTGGTCTCGAGGTAGCGTGCTGCCTTGTCATGCAGCAAGCCCTGGTTCAATCCCTGGTCGGGACAAGTTTCCTGGGTGATGGTTTTTTTGGGGTTTTTCCTCACCTGTAAGACAAATGCCAGGAAACTTTTAAGGCCCAAACAGTCCCCAACATCATCTAGCCATTGTTATCATCATTAACATATCCATTAAGTTTAATATTAAGGCCTCTCCTGGCGCATTATTATCACCACCACCACCTATCATATATCGAGGCAGCGTAACTCTGCCTTCCAGGCGTCCCAACCTCAGAAGTGAGTTACAATAATGCCATGCTAGGAGAAAATACCACAATGACAAAATTACAACGTGGTGACATCGAACAAAAAAAAATTTTCAAGATTACAATGGGCAGGTTAGGGAAGGTAACTTAAAATGTTCCTATGATATATGTGTAATTATTATAATATTAATAAGGGTTCCGGTTGGCCTTAAGATTTTATGGAAAGTTTTATTCTTGCTTGATTTATTTACTTTAAGAAATTTTTAAACAAAGAACGACTGAACATGAAATACCCAAGAAAATCATTGAATGTAAGTTGAAGGAAAAAGGAATGTAGGATGACAGACTTGGTGGATGGATGGAATTTTGGAGAATCAGAGGAAGCTGAGAATTGAAGGATGGTGGCTGACTGCTAGAGACAGAGATGCCTGGAGATGCTTCTGAGGGAAGCAGAGATTCAAATCGGGCTGAAATGCTGCTGCTGATGATGATAACCTACAGAAAATTTGTAATAAGATCACTGTAGTAAAAGTGACTATAGATAACAGAAATAAATATATACTAGCTAATACCCAGCATGCGCTGCCACTCCTATATAAATGTTAATGTGTTTTTACCACCAGCCGTGCACTGTTATGCTTGCCCGGGAATCTGCTCTTCCTGATCTTCTTGGCATCAATGAAAGACAAAAATGGTTATTGTAAGTTATCCATAGAAGATAAACATATGCTGTCGATGACTTTTTTGTAGAGTTTTTTGAGATATTCAATTCTGTGTACATTAATTTGGTGTATTTATTATGGTTTAGGCAGTAAGTCATTTAAGCGTCAAAATAGGGACTTTATTTCATTGATGTTTTTATTATTAATTTAACACTTCTCACTGAAGGATACATTATATTTGAAGAGAAAAATTTTTGCATAGACTGAGACTCGAACCTGGGACCTTTGGCTTTCCGGAGAAAAGTTTTTATTATTTTTCTCTTCAAATATAATTTATGCTTCAGTGGGAAGTGCTAAATTAATAATAAAAACATCAATAGAAGCCCTACTGGCTTTATAAAGTAGTGTTAAATTCCCTATTGATGTCTTCTTAACTAAGAGGCCACCATATGCAAAGATAGAAGCAACGGTTTCAAAGCATTTGGCACGAGGGAATTACAACGTATAAAGAGAAAAATTTGCATCTAGATTGCAACTCGCCTCGGTAGCTCAGTTGGTAGAACATTTGGCCTGGAAAGCCAAAGGTCCCGGGTTCGAGTCTTGGTCTAGGCAAAAATTTTTCTCTTCAAATATACTTTATTTCATGTTTTTCACTACAAAGGATGATTTTTAGGGGTGAAAGGGGTTGAGCATTACGACTCTCTTATAGCCTATGTTCATCCCCGGAATCTTCTGAACATTTAAAAAAACCCATCTCAATCGGAGCATGCTTGCCTGGGAATCTACTTATCCCAATCTTCTTGGCATCAATGAAAGACAAAAATGGTTATTGTGAGTTATCCGTAAATGATAAATATATGCTGCTGCAGACTTTTTTGTAGAGTTTTTTGAGATATTAAATTTTGTGTACATTAATTTGGTGTATTTGTTACGGTTTAGGCAGCATAAGCCATTTAAGCATCAAAATAGGGACTTTTCACGTTTTTCACTACAAAGGGCGATTTTTAGGGGAGAAGGGGTACAATATCACAACTCTCTTGGAACTCTCCTGGGAATCTCCTGAATGTTTTGCAAAAAACCCCATAACAATCGGATCAACTGTATGGCCGCGCATAAAGTATGAACAAACAAACATTCATTTTTATATATGTATATATATTAAAAGCTCCTTATTCGTGTTTCATTATTTGCAGATTAAAAAATTGACAGTTCCTGTATTCGTGGCTAAAAATGTCTTTATTCGTTAATCCAATCTGTATATTAAAAGGATTAGTATCCTTTATTAACACACTTGCAACTTTTTTTTTACTGTAGGCACTTGTCAAGGCGACTTTTACACAAAGAGCTTGTCACTAAGCCTAAAGTTCGTTGTTAAAAAAAACTGCCATCATATTTACGCACCGCTATGTCCGTTATAAATGCCACTCTCATCACAATCGGTATTTTATTGTTTCAATTTGTCATTTGTTGCAATAATTTTGATTGAATAACGTGTGTGTCTTCTTTGTTGACAATTTATAATGTCGAGTAAAAGCAAAGAAAATTAGTTCTGAAGCAGAAAAATGTACTGTTGCCACTTAAAGTAAAAACAGAAATGCTTGACTGTTTACGCGTTGGCGAGTCGTTTGCAATTGAAAGATTTTTAAAAGCGGGAAATAGGAAAAATTTAGTAACTTCTTTAAGCCCTTGCCTAAGCCTGACAATAATAATTAATAGAAACTGTTCAAAATCTCTCATTAATTGATTTCACTTTGATAATTTTTATTTTATTCTGGGACTTTCAAACATATGCCCTATATAGCCATACAAATTACCATTCCATATTCACAGTTTCTGTATTCGCGGCATTTTTACAGAACATATCCACCATGAATAAGGGGCTGTTATTGTATGTGTATATATATATATATATATATATATATATATATATATATAAATAAACAAATGTATGTCTGTCTGTTTGTCCATTATAGACTTCTAAACCATTCAACCGATCTTCGTGAAAATTTGTATATACAGGTTTTCAGATGCAGCAAGTGTTTAGCCGTTATCTATTATGTTCTAAAATCATTAGGTGCAGAAGTTCACCTAAAATGAAAATTTAAAAATCGCTCTAGCAATCACAATTTTCCATGTTTCACAACAAAACTTGAAATATCCTATTAAAATAAATTGAGGTATGTATTATCCAAAAAAGAGCAAAATCCAATTGTTAGAAGTGGGGGTTTACCGGAAATTTGAAATTAAAAATTTAGTCTAGCAACCGCCATGTTTGATTTGTCGCAGAATATACCATATAATTAATTAACCCTCAATATTTAATTTATTTAGGTGTAGCAGCGCACACTGGGTATTAGCTAGTTATTAATAAAAACTGACCTGTTGTACCAAATATTTGGTTCACCATGTCCCAGTAGAAGCCCTCGAGAATAGATTTGTCATGAGTATGCTGTTGACAGAGAATTGGCCATAGCTGGGACCGGATCGTACTGTTGATTGGCCAGGCATTGTCTCTAATCACTTGTTTCACTTCACGTTTACGTCCTGACTGAATGAGGCCATAAACTTCGTTGTATGTCTTGAGTGCTGGTTTCTTGGTCGGGCTGTCTGTGAGGATAGGGACACTGCTGGTGTCCACATGAGGGGGGAAAACCTCATATATGTCTGATTCTTCTTCCAGTACAGACAACATCTTGTTAATTTCAGATGCATTAGTGTTACTTATGTCTGGTCATGCACCATTGTTCTACCTGCAATAAAACGCAACAAACATATTAAGCACACTTAGTTCCTTCTGCAGGGTGTCATCAAAATAGTGGGCAAATTTAAGCAAAATTTTATCATCTCACCTCGTGTTGTTCTTTTTCTTAGACTAGTTTTGAGACCCTCTTTGTTTCCATCCTTAGTATTTTCACGACCGTTGAAATGTCGTCTTAAAGAGTTGCCTCTTGAAGAGTGGCTATTCAAGACAACATAACAACCTTGAAAATACTGAGCATGGAACCAAACAAGGTCCCAAAACTAGTCTAAGAAGAAGGAGAATGTGAGGTGAGGTGATCAAATTTTACTAAAGCAAATAATATCTCATAGTGTTAATTCCTAAAAAAAAAGTAATAATGGGCAAAATTCCAAGTATAGAGCCTTCATATGTAAAATGAAAAAGTTACATTAACACAAGTCCAGAAATGCTTAGAGTTGCAAATATATTGTTGCTTAAGAAACAATACCACATAACTAACAAAATATAAATTTTACAGGAGAAGCAAAAAACAGTTTATTTTTCCTAGTACTCATAGATTGAAACCATTGTGTCTGCATGTTTAGCGAGGTCACAGTACAAAATTTCATCCTAACCTATGTTTGAACTGAGTGCACTTCTTCAGTGATGCCAACAGTATAAAAATGTCAATTTCACCAAAGTGTCAGTTATGCAGTATTGATTCTTAAGCGATGAAATGTAATTAATAATGCATAAAATAATCAATTTTAAACTCATTTGTTGATATAATTTTTTATCTCTACATAAGAAATTTATACATTAAGTTCTCCCTGATAATTTAATTACACCCTGTATAAAATGAAGAATTTTCCGTTGAAATTTGAATCAATATAAAAAATATATCATATTTGAAGAGGAAAATTGCATGGGAATTGACAACATATATAAGAGAGGAATTTGCGTTTAGATCGGAACTCACTCGGATAGCTCAGTCGGTAGAGCATTGGCCCGGAAAGCCAAAGGTCCTGGGATTGAGCACCAGTCTGAGCGTATAAATTTCTCTTCAAATATGATTTGTCCATCATTGGGATGTATGAAATGAATAATAAAAACATTGAAAGAAGCCGTACTGGCATTATAATGTAATATAAAAATTCTCAAATAAGTGTCTTCTTAATAAAAAGCTGCCATTTGCAAAGATAGAAACAAAGGTTTCATAGTATTTGGTGTGCGGCAACTGACAATGTATATAAGAGAGGAATTTGCATTTAGATCGGAACTCGCTCGGATAACTTAGTTGGTAGAGCATTGGCCCAGAAAGCCAAAGGTCCTGGGTTTGAGCCCTGCTTTGAGCACATAATTTCTCTCTTCAAATACAATTTATCCATCATTAAGACGTATGAAATGAATAATAAAAACATCATAAACTTATATATTTGTTAAATTAACATCAAGAAGCTAAAGCTATTACTATGACTGAAATAAGCAAATTAAAATATACAACTAATGTAATCAATGGTAATGAGAAAAATGTATACTTAAACTGGGAATAGAACAATGAATCTTCATCTTTGTGTGTTGATGCTCTTACCACTGAGCTAATTCAGGCTTCCCTACCATCAAGTACAAATTCTCCTTTTACCTCACTCTCTTGATGCCCCCATCCAATGCTATGAACCATCATTCACAAATACACATTGAATGACGACATACGGGATTCCACACAGCTATAGTTACATTTATCAAATTAATATTAAAAAACTATAAAGCTTATATGTGAAGAGAAAAATTTTCGCCTAGACCGGGACTCGAACCTGGGACCCTTGGCTTTCCGGGCCAAGTGCTCTACCAACTGAGCTACCGAGGCGAGTTACGATCTAGACGCAAATTTTTCTCTTATGTACGTTGTAATTCCCTCGCGCCAAATGCTTGAAACCATAGCTTCTATCTTTGCAAATGGCGGCTTCTTAGTTAAGAAGACATTTATTGGGAATTTAACACTACTTTATAGCCAGTAGGGCTTCTATTGACGATTTTATTATTAATTTAACACTTCTCATTGAAGGATAAATTATATGTGAAGAGAAAAATTTTCGCCTAGACCGGGACTCGAACCTGGGACCCTTGGCTTTCCGGGCCAAGTGCTCTACCAACTGAGCTACCGAGGCGAGTTACGATCTAGACGCAAATTTTTCTCTTATGTACGTTGTAATTCCCTCGCGCCAAATGCTTGAAACCATAGCTTCTATCTTTGCAAATGGCGGCTTCTTAGTTAAGAAGACATTTATTGGGAATTTAACACTACTTTATAGCCAGTAGGGCTTCTATTGACGATTTTATTATTAATTTAACACTTCTCATTGAAGGATAAATTATATGTGAAGAGAAAAATTTTCGCCTAGACCGGGACTCGAACCTGGGACCCTTGGCTTTCCGGGCCAAGTGCTCTACCAACTGACATATAATTTATCCTTCAATGAGAAGTGTTAAATTAATAATAAAATCGTCAACTATAAAGCTATTACTATGAATGAAATAAATAAAGTACACAACTAAACTATTTTAATCAATGATAAGAATTTATACCTGAAACGGCAACTAAACATCAAACCTTCATCTTTATGTGCTGATGTTCTGACCACTGAACTAAATCCGACTTCCCTCTCACCAAGCACAAATTTCTTTACCTTACTCTCTTGACCCCACATCCAATGCAATGACCCATCATTCACAAATACACAATAAAATATTTATCTCTACCATTGATTACAATAGTTTAGTTGTGTACATTAATTTACTTATTTCAATCATATTAATAGCTTTATCTTCTTAATATTAATTTAATAAATATAGTTATAGCTGTGTAATATCCCATTTATCTTCTTAATGTCTTTCAATATGTATTTGTGAATGATTTTTATTGCATTGGATGTAGGGTCAAGAGAGTAGGGTAAAGTAGAATTTACACTTGATTAGAAGAAGTCTGAATTAGCCCAGTGATCAGTATATAAAACTGAAGGTTTGGGGTTCGATTCCTGGTTCAGGCATAAATTTTCAAGGCATTTTAGCATTGATTATATGTACTTTTAACTAATTATATATTTCATGTATCTTTAAAACTTGCATAATAAATATTATCTACTATTAACACTCAATAGAAACATGCTTCTTAACACTCATGCCAAGTCATTCATCTTATTTCATATTTAAATAACCCAGAGTTGTGAGGCCAGTAGCTGGCTGGTCACAGCGTAGAGTTTTATAATTCATATTGGATCAAGATCATAGTGAGTATAGTCATGAAGAGATAAAATCTGAATAAGTAATCTAAATAACTCACTATCACTATCAATCTTGGAGGTACATGGCAATATTGACTTAAGCTCTCCATACATCCTTTTCCTGAACTAATATTTTTTCAATAATTCCCTGTACAATTCACCTACCTCAAATCATGAATAATGTTACAGTCCCTCTTCTTTCTTAAGAACGTACTGGGTCAAAGAAATTGAATTGGTTCTTTATACCTCAACTCATATCAGCTCTATCTTCTGGATGTTTTGAAGGTTTCACCATCATCATCAGCCAAAACTGACTGTTGAAATGGACATTGTATTACTAGGATGGGAAAATTCGGTAAATTTTGCTTAGAGGCCTTTTTTTATTCAGGCTTAAGGATCTTTTACAAGCCTGAAAATCTTCAGACTCGGAACCCACAGCTTAAAGTCCCTCCTGGAGGACTTGCTCCTTGGATTTTATCATCATAAAAAATCTATAGACCCCGGCCGGGTTTGAACCCGCAACCCTTGGGATCAGAGACAAGGAGCATAACCACTAGTCCACCGCGGCCTACAATTAAAATTTGTTTTATTTTTCATTTTAGTTTAATGAGTAGTCTATTAGTCTATAAGCTTATGTAAGTGCATATCCATAAAATTTCAACACCAGATACGTTACACAATTGTTACAATTCATAAACATTCTACTCGTATATTTTATCATGATCAGTAGAATTCTTGGACTTGTTTCCTGTAAGGCTTAAAACTCCCAGACATATTACCAGGGACAACATCCGGCATCATCAGGGGTTGGCACTCTCTGGCGAAATATTGGGGAGTTTCAAGCTTCATGACCACAGCCAACAAGCCTGGAAGAATTCTACTGATTATGATATTAATTCCAGCCTTGAAAACCTAAGTAAATATATTCTACATTTTATTTACATGAATAATCACAATTCAAGTATTTTCTTGATTACCCAGAAAATCCTAACTACTTTTGTCTGTTATCCATAAATACAACTAACTTCTTTAGTCTGTTATCCATAAATACAACTAACTTCTGTGTCTTGTTATCCATAAATACAAATAACTTCTGTGTCTGTGTCTTGTTATCCATAAATACAACTAACTTCTGTGTCTGTTATCCATAAATACAACTAACTTCTGTGTCTGTTATCCATAAATACAACTAACTTCTGCGTCTGTTATGCATATATACAAGTATAAAAAATGTGGCAATACGATAAATCATTTATATAAAAAAACTTTAAAACTAAAAGTGGGTTCATACATTCAAGCATGTATGTGCAAACATGAACAAATATACATCACCTCCACGTGGTATAAACACATTTGCACAAGCATCAGTTTGTGTTTAGAAGATATGTTTGGAACTTTAAGTTTGTATGCCTTTTTTGAGGTTATATTTTTAAATTAACATGTTCCAGAATTGGAAATAGTTTTATTTTAGAAAGAAAAATTATGTTTGAACTGATAGCCTTCGGATGAAAGGAGAATTAATTGTATAAGTAGAAAGAAATCTGACGTTCCTATTGGAAGTTCGAATGGCATAACGGTTACCGCACTGACATACAGAGTCAGAGTTCCGGGGTTTGACTCCCGGTTCAAACGTAATTTTTCTTTCTAAAATAAAATTGTATGTCTTGTTTGGTAACAGTATGTGTCACATTATGTTTTAATATATTATCCAATGTTTTATTGTTTTTGGAAGTGGACCAGTTTTTAATTCTTCATACTCCTTTGAATCTAAAAGATTATTCATTCTATTTTATTCCTTTGAACCTAAATGTTGTTCATTGTATTAGTGTAATCTTATCAGTCCAAATTAATTATTTTATATCCTTTGTCTCCTTTTGAAATCTTTACATTTTGTTATCTTCTTCAAAGTATCCATATTCTTCATTGCTATATTACTTTTATATTCTTCAGAACATTTTCATAATCTTTCCTAATTATTATTTAATCTTCATTTTTTAGGTCAGCTTTCAGTATCAATATCAGCAAGATAATTTTCTAAAATTAACGTAAGTTTTTAAATCTTGGTTTAGTAATTTAGTTTCTTCTTTAGTCAAAACTACAGTGGAAAGGTCGACTACATTATCATCATTTTGTGTTTCCAATTCTTGAATATTGTTTGATATTCCATTTATTACTTTAATTTTTTTCTTTATGGATAATTCTGAGTCTATTAATTGTATTAAGCTTTTGAAAAAGGTTTATTTTGTGTTGTAATTTTCTTCTTAATTACAATATTGAAATATTAAAAAGAAATTAACTATTAAAACAAATATCTTCCAACAATTTTGACAATTTCAAATCTAGATGATAAATTTCCAAGTCTTAGTTACATACATCAGAATAGAATTTATTTTTTCCTCTTCTAAAGCTTTATTTTCTTGGCAATCTTTTGTTGTATGCTATTATTATTATTAAATTTAACCATTTTCTAACAAAATTGGGCACTACACTGTTATGGTGAAATTGAAAAATCGGTAACTGTAGCTCACAGTTTACTAGAGAATCACATAATTGGAAGAGAAACTGAACTTTTGAAACATTTAGAGAAGCATTTGGAATTAACAGTTTGGGATAAGATATACATTCAGAAAAACAAGTATAAATCAATGAATTTTGAAGTTTCCAGCGAGCAAAATTTAATATCAAAGTTCATAAAATCAGCACTAGATGACAATTCAAAAGATGGTGGTAATGACAAAATTTCAACAGTTGGAGTTTGACTGATGATGAAGACAAAGGCCTTTGAAACCAGTATCATGAAAACACAGAACTTTATGAGGTGAGAAGTAAAAAAAAAACTATCCAACTCATTTTATAAATTGGATTTTTTATCTTTTGAATGGTTTGGTATGGAATAACCAATTTATATTTTATAACAGAAATGTTAAATCAAACAAATACTACACTTTTTCTTTTAATGCTGTTTCTCATATAATACAAGGGATTTCTTCATGTTACCAACATTAAAATTTTGTCATTTGTCAGATAACGTAAATTCCTCGATTAGATTTTAAACCAGCATCATAGCACAGTCAATTTAAACACAATCTTAACTACTATTTCCTTTATAAACAACAACTACACTGGGACAAAGAATTCCTGTCAAACCCACAGTAAATTATAATAACACAAAAAATGAAAGAAAAGAAGAAAATAGTACAAAATAAGCAGCAAAGTACAAATAAAGCAAAATGTTTGACAGATCATGAAAATCAATTTTTGGACCACAGAAAGACAAAGACAGGTGAATGGAGAAAACTATATGACAGTGAATGGAAGTTTTTTTGTAGGGAAACCAGAGGGAAAGCACCCAGTTAGTAGTCCAAGAATGAGGTGGGAGAATAATATTAACCATGATTTGAGGGAAGTAGATTATACAGGGAATGATTGGAAAGCATTAGCTCAGGATAGGAATATATGGAGAGCTTATGTCCATGCAGCCATGAATCTACAGGTTTGATAGTGCCAGTGAGTAAGTAAGTATATGACAGTGAGCTACATGATCTTTATGGGAAATCAGATGTAATAAGAACAGTCAAGTTCTTGAACTGAGATGGGCAGGGCATGTGGAATGAACAGTGAATCAAAGAGAGGAATAGAAAATTCTAGCAGAAAGCTAGAGGAAAATTGCCCTATAGGTGAGCCAAGAATGAAGTAGAAAGCCAGAGGGAAACTGTCCTGTCAGTGGGCCAATAATGAGTGAGAGATTAATATTAATCATTAACTGATGGAATGAGGTGGGAGAATATCAACCCTGATTTAAGAGAGGTAAATTATATAGGAAACGATTGAAAAAAATTAGCTCAGGATAGGGATTTATGGAGCTTATGTAAGCACTGCCATGAACCTCCAGGTTCAATAGTGTCAGTTAGTTAGTTAGTTAGATCATGAATATCAAGTAAAATGTAAATGCAAATCCTCTATTCATGTCCGGCTTAATACCAAGTCGAGAGATAAAGTTCCTATTAATGAAGGTGTCTATGATATACACGATGTTGGATGAATCAGGCCTGTCGTACTATAACAGGAGCAGATGAAATTAAATGGATGAGTATGGAGAAGTGGTGGAATGAAGTGTTAGGTAAGGGAAAAACAGGAGGAACTCTGAGAGAAATCTGCCCTGGCTCTGATTCGTCCACCACAAACCCCAAATGTTGTGACCGAGACACAGATTTGGGTCCCAGAGATGGAGGGCGAGTGATTAATCACTTTAACCTGAATATCATATTTCTACACTTAAATCTTCTCTAACAATCACTGATAAAAAGGGATTTTTCCATAAATCTGAGTTCTAGGATTCTAGGGATAATTGAGCCCTTGAGTATTAAAATGGACCATGTCCACTTTTAGTTCATTTACAAGTAAGCACATGTACTGATTACTCAGGAGTCTATCTATGTTAATAGTTGTATTTTAATAGTGTTACAGGGTCTCTATTGAAATAAATATAATATTTGTTCTTTGTATTACTATTTGTTTTATTTATACCAGAACTAAAAGAAAATTTTATGTTCTCAAAATTTAACATAATGGACAGTTTCTTAACAAACAACCAGTAATAGTCATTCATTAAAATCATAAAATATATAACTATAGCAAGTATAATTCCTGTCGCATTTTTTGTAAGAAGAACAAATAATTTATTTTAATCAATAATTTTAAAATATAATTAGAAATTTCCTTTAAACTTGACTATAAATCAGAGCTAATAACTTCCAGTTTGCTCACCGATTCAAAGATATATTATGCATCATTACACAACTGGCTACTATACTTGCACAAAAGTGAAAAACTAAAGTTTGTCGTGAAGGAGCTACATAAACTAAACAAATTCTTCAGCAAGTCAAATTTATGGTCCAGGTTCACTATTTACAGAATATATATTTCTTTTGTTGGCTATTGTATGCCACTGTGCCACCCGTGAATTTTCTATCAGAGAACAAGTAACTTTTAGCATGTTCCAGCTAGAGCCAATTTTCAACATGTTTGCGCACATAAAAGAGGATATCAACCCAAGAGTCCACCTACATTAGTGGATAAGTTAGGGTGAGAAAATGGGCAAGTTAGTGTTAGATTGGCAAATTTGTATTAGTTTGGGCACAATAGGGTGGGTAAATGGCTGAGTTAGTACACCAGATTATTTAGGGTTCACTTGTTTCTTAGCGAGTTTTTGTGATAAGTTGGCTACGATGTCTGAGCAATGACTAACACATATTTTACATTGCAAATATACTGATTTTAGGTTAATCAACATATATATTCCTGAGGTAATTATTCACATACTGCAAAAATAAATTGTGTGTATTTCCGTTTTTTATTTTAATTTACGTTGGTGGCTTGGTGGTATGGTAGCAGACAATCCCCTATTTGTTAATTAAATATGTATCTAGTTTAATTGTGAGAGAACAATTTATGGCTGCTAGAGCAGTTTTAAAATTTTGGATTTCTGGTAAACCTCCACTTCTAATGGTTCTATATATTGGCTTATGAAATATGTCATTCCTTTGATAATTAGATTGTATATACAAAGTTGAACAAACTGTGGTCAGCAGAGCATTGAAAACATTCATACTAAAATTTCAGCATTCGGCTTAATCTCTTTCCTAATGGTCTAAATAACTGACTCACTTGCACTATCAAATCCATAGGTACATGGCCTTGCAGACATAAGCTCTCCACATATCCCTATCCTGAGCTAATGTTTTTTGATCATCACCTGTATAATCAGAATTCTGCTTAATAATGAGATACATGATCTTTATAGGATAGATAGATCATCGGTTGATTAATGTCTTTGACATTGTCCGATCCCTAATAGCCAACTTTGTCGGTTCATCCAATCTCCTGGTTGTAGATGTTTCTCTTCTTCTCCTTCTTCCTTCCAAAGTATTAGGCCAAGGCCTGTTACGATCCTATAGAAAATTTTCCCTCCAGCATTTCATAGGACGGCCCAGTGATCTTCGTCCTCTTGGTATATAATTATAAACAGCTTTGGGGATCCAATTTGAACTCATTCTTTCAAGATGGTGTTTCCAATTTAGTTGGTACTGTTTAATATATCCCAAAATTGGCGTAGTCTTCAATTCTTTTAAGATATCGGTATTCCTTTTCCGATCCCATCTGGTGTAACCGTTCTGCGCATGAATCTCATTTCACAAGCCGTTATTCTGCTTTCATGTTGTCTTTTTAGTGTCCATGCTTCACTACCATAAGTCAACACTGGTCTAGCCAAAGTGTTATATAAACGTAATCTGGTGTTTTTTTGTACAAGGGATGGTTTGATAACTTGATTAGATGTTTCTCTTACATGTATAAATATAAGGAAACCAGGTATAATAAGAACAGTTCAGTCTCGACTATGATGGGCAGGACATGTGGCACAAATGGAAGATGAA
This sequence comes from Diploptera punctata, assembly GCA_030220185.1. Taxonomy (NCBI): domain Eukaryota; kingdom Metazoa; phylum Arthropoda; class Insecta; order Blattodea; family Blaberidae; genus Diploptera; species Diploptera punctata. The sequence goes on from JASPKZ010002320.1 coordinate 471,643, forward strand.
AGGGGAGCATGGGAGCTTCTTGTAGGAAAATCAGAAGGAAATTGCCCAATTGGTAGACCAAGAATGGGGTGGGAAAATAACATTAGCCATGATTTGAGAGAGGTAGATTAAACAAGGGATGATTGGAAAATGTTAGCCCAGAATAATGATGTGTGGAAAGCTTATGTTTGTGTGGCCATGAACCTATGTGTTCAATAGTGTCAGTAAGTTAATTAGAACAATTATTAAATTTTTTTCTTCAGATTAACTCCTCTCTTAATGCTCTGATTTAGGTAGTTAACAAACTATCTTCCTTTTCTTCACTGACTGTTATGTACTGGGTGAATTTCTCAACCGAAGTCTAAACCACGGCCGCAGTTTTCCAGCTTTTTTATTGTTTCCATAACAACCATAAAAACTGAAAATCTACGGCTGTTAATTCCTAAAACAAATGTCTGAATCATGTCTATGGTTTCATAACAATTTCTGTGAATTTTCAATCATTTTATAGGTGTTATGGAAACAATAAATAATTGGAAAACTGTGGTCGTGGTTTAGAACTTCCGTTGAGAAATCCACCCACTGTGTTTAGTTCTAAAGAAACAAAAAAATTGCTACTGAAAGGGTTAACCATGCCAAACAGGTAAAAGATAAGCCAGACTAAAAAAATACCTTGGTTGGAAGGATGATGCTCTTTCACCCTAAAAATACAACTGTCAAGAAATGCAGACATGGGTTACATTTGGGTAAAATTTTGCAGAAATAAAATAGTCCCCCCATTTGGATGTCTGGACAAGTTCTACTTCAGAGAATTCATGGCCAAGTCTTAAATATAGGAACATGGAATGTTAGAACATTATATAGTAGTGGGACACTAGAAATTAAACATAGGCTCAATTCTAGGAATGCATTGACAGACTTGTCATCCATTTTTTAGGTTGGGCATCTGGAAGGCAGAGTTACATTACCCCGATGATACGATGGATGATAAATGATAATGAAACACTAGAAGGGCCCTTAACCTAAACTTAACTTAAATTCCAAACCATGGACAACCACAGGAATAATTCCCATTACAGAAAAATTCCAATGGTCTGACCAGGAATTGAACCCAGGACCTCATAAACTATAGTCAGAAATGCTGACCAACTAGTCCATTAGGTTGGACAAAATAAAAAACTTATTCTTCCAGTTATATGGATGCAAAACATGGACTCTTACTTTAAGGGAGGAGAAGAGATTACGAGTATTTGAGAATAAAGTTCTTAAATAATTTTTGAACCAAAGACAGATGAACAGACAGGTGAATGGAGAAAACTATGTAACAAAAGAGAGCCTGGCAACACTGTCAACTGCTTGACAATACATCCAACAAACTTTAACATTTATACACCCTGTTTTATGACGTACAGCATCTCTGCCAAATGAAACTTTGCATATAATTAAAAAAGAGGCAGTTGCATTCAGAAAACAGTTGTGAGATGAATAGGAAAGAAGGCGCCCTACTGAAAATACATAACTGAGTATTTGGCAAACAAATTCACAAAACTTCTAAACTGAACTAGCAACTGGAGCAACGCCAATACTTGTTTACATGTTTACTTTTGCCAAACGGTATACCATTAACAAGTGAATGTTTACCAGCTACCCACACTCTAGCTTAGCAAATTAAATTGTCACACTGACGTCCAAAATAAAAGTAACTAAACAAACAACATACGTATTACTCATGTCGTATACTGTACTAACACTAGTAGCTGTGTATGGCAAGAATGGAAAATGAAATAGAAACCATATACATAAATTGAAGGACTTAGGACAGTAACATAATAAGCGACATTCTGTTAAAAAAATATCTTTATTACAATGATAGCAAATAAATGTATTGAAATATTCATAAAATCATTTGTAAGTGTGCCATTGATGAGTTAAAACAAATAGACACACAATGTATTAACAACAATACTGCCCAATTAGTATTTATAATTTTTATGAAACATTAAAATCCTTATATCTCAGAAAGAACAATATGTGGCTTATCATGTTATTACCCTAAGCCCTTCAATTATAATAAATTTGCCAAAGCCTATCCCAGGCCAGGTTCAAAAAAGGTGAGGGGAGGAGTAATAACTTCTTAAAAAACCTGGGTTCACTAGCCCAGCTGATAGTACTCTGTGAGGGCCCCTAACCAGGGTTACAGTGAAGATATCAACGGGGGATATGGTGGAGTAGGAGACCTAGGGTACAGCACTGAAAGTGGAAGAGGCAACTCTTCCCCTAGAGTTTAGCAAACTGCTGCCTTGCAGTGAAGAGGGATCTTCAAAGGCTAAGGGAGCTCACCCCTATAGAAAAGCAAGGACTCTGGAGCTGCAGTGAAAGCACTGATTTAGGGGATAAAAAACCCCAAAATCAAATGGATTGGTTCCCCAGGTTGGGGTTGGGCTTAAGATTGACAATCCTATTCTGTAAAAATCCTACTTTTGAGAAGCTAATACAGAATTTAACCAGACTGATCAAACAATAGCAACCTAAGGCAAGAAAAAGAGTTAATGAATTGAGGATATGTCAAATCTTTAGAACTCAAGAATTGGTGGATGGTTGCCAGAGATAGAGAAGCCTGGAGAAAAATTCTAAAGGAAGCCTTAACCCACTCAGGGTCATTGTGCTGATGATAATGAAAGTCAATTGGAACATGTTCGGTCACATGAGTATTTGGGAATAATAATACATCAAAATAGAGGGGTTAGAAAAAATGTTAAATCGAACAAGAAAAATAATCAAGGTTATAGTCAATTAAGTGGCATAATATTTTTAAAAAATTAAGCAAAAAACTAAAATACAAATAGAACCAACCTCCTATATGGGGGAGAAAGTTGGCCAGTAAGAAACTGGAAATAAGTAATATTAACAGCAGTGCAAATTAAATATTATACAAGATTATGAAGAAGGTCTACAATTCAATGATATTAATAAGCTGTTAGTTTATGCTGATGATATAGTATTATTAGGCAATAACGATGAGATACTAAGGGCCAACATGCACCTTCTATTGAGTAACATTAAGAAATTGGGACTGGAAGTAAACATCAATAGGACAACATGTTTACACATAGAAATACATTATAGGCCTATAATGAAAATGACAAATGAGGGAAATTTTGACACTTCTGTAATCAATGTTCTTAATATGTTAGTTAAATACATGTCATCACAAACACATTTTTTAACAAAAGTTATACATCTTAAAAAAAATCTGTAATGCGATAGATTGGATGAAGGTCAGCTGAAGTGGTTAACTCTCAATGGTTAACAGAACACAGTGGCAGGAGTCAATGGTTAGCATAACATATTCTCTTGGCCCTAGAATCAGTTTTCTTATACAGATTTTGCTTCAATTTAAAGATCAATGAATTCACATTTGAAAGAGTAAGTTTGTCTACTTTGGTTCACTTGAGACGGATACTAATGATGTCGGAGAAAAAATCAGCAGAATAATTCAAAATGCAAATAATTGCTATTTTGGACATCAAAGACAGTTTAAATTGAGATTCCTGTCTTATGGGACAAAATGTAGAATATATTAAACGCTGATAAGACCAGTGCTGATGTATGGAAGTAAAATATGGACCTTGAGACAGTGTGGTGCTGACAAATTGAGAGTATTTTAAATAAAGATCCTGGGGAAAATATATATTCCAGTTCACTACAATGGAGAGTGGAGAATTAGAAACAGAATTCTACTTATAAATCCCCAAATGTTTCAATGCTATTAAATGTGGGCATGTGAATGAGAACAAGGTTCCAAATGAGAGCTGGATGTCCCAGATCGAGATGGCTGCATGGAATGGTTACTGATGAGGAAACTTGTGTTAGGTGTTGATGAATGATGGCCAGAAATAGAGAATTGTGGAGGAAAATCCTTGAGGAAGCTGATGACTATCCATCCTTAGAAATTCTGCCCTGAGGGCAGGTATTTCACTGCAATCATAGCATTTTCATGCTATGTTTTGCAGCTTTATTAGGGAATTATAGGTGTGGTAGCTTCCCGTTGCTTTCCAAACCGGTGAAGGATGATGATGATGGCCGGATGATTTTTGGGGACTGACATTTGTTAGTCTTGTAGGTGAGGAAAAACCTAAAAAAAAACCTGCACCCAGGAGCATGTACCGACCGGGAATCGAATCCAGGCCCGCTGTGTGACAAGACAGCATGCTACATTGAGACTGATGACTATAAGGGACTGTAAGTGCTAAGATGATGATGATGAAATGCATTTTGTTACTCACATCAATTTTGGTTCTCATTTATCCTTATGAGCCTATACCAAAATAAATATTTCTCTGGTATAGCCCAGAGTCGAACCTGGTACTCCTGGGATACCTGTCAGGCATGCCACACAACACAGGCATCAGAACGGAAATGTAATTGTGTTTCATTTTCAGTAATTTCAGACCAATTTTTAAACTTTTTTTTTTCAATGCCAACAGTTTGCCATTTTGACATTTCTGGTATTCTCTCCTGGCAAACTGTAACTCACTTCTGAGGTTGCGATGCCTGGAAGGCAGTGTTATGTTGACCTTATGATATGATGTGTGATGATGCGCCAGGAGAGGCCTTAATCCTAAACTTAATCTAATGAAGTGAATATGATAATGATGTCCAGATGATATTCAGGGACTGTTTGGGCCTTAAAGTTTCCTGACATTTGTCTTATAGGTGAGGGAAAACCCTGAAAAAACTTCACCAGGAAACATGTCTTGACTGGGGATAGAACCCGAGTCTGCTGCATAACAAGGTAGTATGCTACCTCAAGACCACGCAGTGCAAAACTGATAATGCAGAAAGTCACCATAGTTGAGTGGAAAAGAAAGCCACATGGCCTTAACTCTACTAACTAACTAACTCACTGGCACTATCAAACCCGGAGGTTCATGCCCATGCAGACATAAGCTCTCCATACATCCCTATCTTGAGCTAATGTTTTCCAATCATCCCCTGTATAATCTATTTCCCTCAAGTCATATTTAAAGTTATTCTCCCACCTCATTCATGGTCTACCAACTAGGCATTTAGTTCTGGTTTTCCTACAAGAAGCTTCCATGCACATCTTTCATTCCCCATTTATGCCACAAGTCCTGCCCAATGCAGTCTACAAGACTTAACTCTTCTCATTATATCTAGCTTCCTATACAGACCATGTAGTTCACTGTTATGTAGTCTTCTCCATTCACCTGTCTGTTCATCTCTCTTTGTTCCAAAAATTTTCCTAAGAACTTTATTCTCAAATACTCGTAATCCCCTCTCCTCTCTTAAAGTAAGAGTCCATTTTTCGCACCCATATAATATAACTGGTAGAATAATATTTTTATATATTTTCTGTTTAACGTTTTTGAAAGGAGTTGGGATGACAAGAGTCCCTGTAATGCATAATAGCTTGCATTTCCAGAATTGAGCCTATGTTTAATTTTTTTGTGCATCTCATTCCTATTTGTAATTTATTGTTCCTAGTTATTTGAATTCATCCACTTCTTGAAAATTTTCCTCATTTGTCATTAGTTGTCCATTTCCATTATATAATGTATTTCTGTGCGTCACCATATATTTAGTTGGACTATTTAATTCATGCCCCAAATGGGAGTTAATGACCAATCATGTTTCAATGAATTTTGTTTTACAACCAATGAAAGTCGCATTTCATCTCAATCTATATCGAATTCTCTTTACCACTTCCTGCTTTTGTGATAAAGAAAGCTCCTCCTACAGGTCAGAGCATTATTTTGCAGTGACTGACTCTCCAACAAATACACTGAATACAGCAAATAATGAACTATACATTTGATAATTGTGTGTTCAATAATTGTGTTTTTAAATAATGATTTTACTATGTTGTTTACTAAAAAAATTAATTAATAACCTATAATATTGGTTATAATATACAGTTTGATATGTTTCATGCACTAGGGTGCATTCTAACAATATTGCAATCCTATTTGGCAATAAATAATATGATCAAGTTGCAGTGAATAAATAAATCAAACATAAGCACACATTTCTGATTTCTTTTCAAACATCGCTGTTTACATATGTAAATATTTTAAATTATATATATTTAAATAATGATTTTTGAGTAAACAGTTTTTTATTTGTTAAATAGTCCTAACAAATACCACTCTTGATTTCCAAATCCTCTAGATAAATTCACTCGTGACAATACTTATGACAAATGTATCAAATATCACTCTACAAGCGTTGGTAGTATCATATCAGAGCTATACAATGTATGAAGATATAATTACTTGACAAAGCAGATGGAGTATTTATTGCACAAGTGGATGTATTATTAATACTCACATCTGCAAGGACGTACTAATTCTATTAAGAAATTGTGTTAAGTGTTTTTATACATAGCAGCATTTCACAACACTATAATCACATCTCCAGCAATTTTACCTAAACTCACTGGCACTACTGAACCCATAGGTTCATAGCCGCACAAACATAAGTTCTCCATACATCCCTATCCTGAGCTAATGTTTTCTAATCAACCCCTGTATAATCTATTTCCCTCATATCAACGTTAATGTTAATCTCCCACCTCATTCTTGGTCTACCAACTGGACGTTTTTGTTTTCCTACAATAACAATACACTAAAAACCGGAAAGTCGAGGGTTCAAGTCCTGGTGGGGTCAGGATTTTTATACTGACCCAAACCTTCTGGTGGCATCATGGCCCTGGGGTCGACTCAGCCTCTAACGGAATGAGTTCTCCTATGGCCTGTAGTGGGATCACTTTACCTTTACCTTTCCTACAATAAGCTTCCATGCACCTCTTTCATTCCTCATTTGTGCTACATGTCTTGCCCATCACAGTCTACGAGACGTAAGTGTTGTTATAGCTGGCTTCCTATAAAGACCATGTAGCTCACTGTTATGAAGTCTTCTCCATTTGTGTGTCTATTCATCTCTCTTTGGTCCAAAAATTTTCCTAAAAACTTTATGCTCAAATACTCACAATTTCCTTTCCTTCCTTAAAGTTAAGAGTTCATGTTGGGCATCAATATAATAAAACTGGGAGAATAACAGTTTTATATATGTTCAGTTTAATGTATTTTTTAAAGGAGTTGGGACGACAAGAGTCCCTGTAATGCATAATACCATGCATTTCCAGAATAAATGCCTATGTTTAATTTCTTAGTGCATCTTACTCCTATTTGTGTTAGCTATAAAATATAAATTGTGTCTAAATGACACAAAGAGTAAGATGCGTGTAGGCAAACAGTTTTTGGATACTTTTGAAATCCACAATGGGTTGAAGCAAGGAGATGCACTATCTCCTCTACTATTTAATTTTGTACTAGAGCATGCCATCAAATCTTTAGAGAATGAGGAAGGCATACAACTCAATGGTATTAATAAGCTGTTAGTTTATACTGATGATGTAATACTATTGGCCGATAGTGAGGAATACTGAGGGACAACACGCACACACTGTTGAGTAACACTAAGAAATTGGGACTAGAAGTAAATATCAATAAAATGAAATATATGGTCACATGTAGAAATACATTATATAATGGAAATGCACAGCTAGTGACAAATGAGGGAAATTTTGAGGAAGTGGCTGAATTCAAATACCTAGGAACAATAATCACAAATAGGAATGAAATATACAAAGAAATTAAACATAGGCTGAATTCTGGAAATGCGTGTTATTATGAATTACAGAGACTCTTGACATCCCAACTCCTTTCAAAAAAATGTTACACTGAAAATATATAAAAATATTATTCTACCAGTTATATTATATGGATGCGAAATATGGACTCTTACTTTAAGGGAGGAAAGAAGATTACAAGTATTTGAGAAGAGTTCTTAGGAGAATCTTTGAACCAAAGAGTGATGAACAGACAGGTGAATGGAGAAGACTACTTAACAGTGAACTATATGATCTTTATAGGAAGCCAGATATAATAAGAACAGTTAAGTCTCGTAGACTGCGATAGAAAGTCATGTGGCATGAATGGGGAATGAAAGAGGTGCATGGAAGCTTCTTGTAGGAATACCACAAGGAAAACACCCAGTTGTTAGACCAAGAATGAGGTGGGAAAATAACATTAACTATGATTTGAGGGAAGCAGATTATACAGGGAATGATTGGAAAACATTAACTCAAGATAGGGATGTATGGAGAGCTTATGTCCGCGCGGCCATGAACCTATGGGTTCGATAGTGCCAGTGAGTTAGTTATAAAATATATTTTTAAAAAATTATATGGAAATCGCAGTAAACAGGATATGGCATACATTTGGTAATTTTTGGGGGGGGGAGACAAACACTATAAGTTGGAATCCCTTCTGGCAGAAAGATGGTCCTGGGATCAACTCAGCTTCAACAAATGAGTACCAGAATTTTGTTCTAGGGATAAAGGTGGCTGTCACACAGGGCTGACAACCATTCCAATATCTCATGTTTAACTAGAAAGTATGGAAATCTTAACCTCCTACTACCCAAAGGACCTCCTAACGTCTGTAGTGACAACTTTTTTTTTTTAATTCCATACTTTACATATTACGTCATATGAGAAGTCTTATTTTTTTTGTTCATTTTCATAAATTTTTGGGAAGTAATCTAAGTCACCTATTTTGGTTGTAAACAAGAGCCATTTTGATTACAACAGCCACATTTAACACAAGATTGTGGATGTTCTGAAGCATATAGAGACTCTGAACATAGAGTAATCTATGAAGAATGCAGACACACGAAAGGTAGATAGGTGGTATAAGGTGGACTAGTGACATTTTGCAAATGAGCCCAATTTCACTTGACAAGGGAACTGTCAACCATTGCATGCCGAAATTTCTTCCAGATAAGCATTGTGAACTCCGCTTCGCCAGTCCCAAGTCCAGATGAAAAAGGAGGAGGGAGAGGAGTAACACCTCGTTAAAAAAACCTTGGTTCAGCTGGCTCTGGCTGATAGTACCTTGTAAAGGCCCCTTGCCAGGTTTATGGCGAAGACCTCATCGGCAGTATCAGCAGAGAAGGAGACCTTTTGTATGGCAAACCTGGTGGAACAGGCAACCCTCCAGATGGGGCTAGTACATAGGGAATAATGATCATATGCTCTGAGATGGCTACCCCATCATGATCTTACCCTCCAAGAGATTGGTAGCCTCTTTAGGGTACATTATTTTACTCAAAGTCTCCAATCAAATATTTTTGTGTAAAAATATGCCGGACTTTAGCAGTAAAATTCAAAAAGAAACATTATTAAAGTTTTACAAAGTGATGGCTTTGCCAGCTTTTCTGTATGGATGTGAAAACTGAACACAGTTTTCACATCCATACAGTAAAGAAAGTAGGGAAGAAAGATGAGAGAAAAATTGAAGCTGTTGAAATGAGGTTTCTGAGGTATGTAGCTAGCTGTAAATTATTTGATAAAAAGAGAACGGAAGACATTAGATCAGATATAAAAATACGCAACATTATAGACATAATAAGAAGACATCAAGTCAATTGGGGAGAGCACAAACAACGCATGCTAGAAACATCAATTACCAGAGCAATACATAACTATGATCCTCACATAAGAAGAAACCCATGAAGGCCTACAAAAAAGAGGCAAGACTAGTTTTGACTGGAGCTGGAATCATGGGGCACTTCCACCCCCCTTGATTTTAGATCAATTAACACTAGATAGAATGAGATTTTCTTCTATCCAAAATTAGGTTAAAAATAGATGTAAAAAATTTCAATAAATAGTAATACAGTAAATAAAAAATTTTTCTCTTCAAATATAATTTATCTTTCATTGAGAAATGTTAAATGAATAATAAAAACATCATTAGAAGCCTTACTAGCTTTATAAAGTAATGTTAAATTCCCAATAAATGTCTTCTTAACTAAGAAGCCGCCATTTGCAAAGATAGAAGCGATGGTTTCAAAAGCATTTGGCAATAGGGAATTACAACGTATATAAGAGAAAAATTTGCGTCTAGATCGTAACTCGCCTCGGTAGCTCAGTTGGTAGAGCACTTGGCCCGGAAAGCCAAGGGTCCCGGGTCGAGTCCCGGTCTAGGCGAAAATTTTTCTCTTCAAATATAAATAGTAATACACCTGCCAATCCCAATCAATGTGATATATCAATATATCAAGTCCCTGTCCCAGTGGATTTAAGCATCGACAGTACGCCAGAAAATTGTAGATCTCTATTATGAATGGCTAACGCAGCATTCATTTCTTGAATTTCAGCTGAGTACCTGAGTTTGTTTTTCGACACCTAGATGCTGTTAGAAGCTCTGCTTGACCTTGACTGTTCATTGGCTGCATACACTTCTGTAATGAATGCCTTTTTTTACAGCCTTACATTGGTCAAAGGTTAGCCATGTCTATGTCTCGTATTTTCGAGTATGTTCGACAGGTTCAAATAATTATCCAATTGATATTCTTTACTCGAAGGTTCTAGACTCATGCTTTAACGTTTGAACTATGCGTATTTGTGTGTGTATGCATAAAAATGAATATAAGAAATTTCTTTGGTAAGTACCTACACAAGTCCATGGTATCTTTACCTTGTCGTGGTGGAGTGGCTTGCATGCTTAAATGATCCTGAGAGCTATGCCGGCGGTAGCATTGCTGCCGATAGCGTTACCCATGCCAGACTGGTCGAAGGTGATAAGCCAGAAGAAAAAAGTACCTTGGTCGAAAGAGTGATGATCTTTCACCGTAAAAATACAACCATCAAGAAATGCGGACATGGGTTCAACTGGGGTAAAATTTTCCAGAGGTCAAATAGTCCCCCATTCGGTTCTCCGGGCGGGGACTACTTCAGGGAACCCATGCCAAAGGCTCAAACACAGGGACATGTTCCTAGGAACATGGAATGTTAGGACTTTATACAATAGCGGGGCATTAGAGATATTAACGCGGGAATTAGATAAATCGCCCTTGGATATAGTCGCTTTACAGGAAGTTAGGTGGCCAGGAGAAGGTAGTCAGGAATCAGAAAGCTTTGCATTTTACTACGGGGGTGCAGAAAGACCTGCATTTGGAACGGGTTTTTTAGTCAGAAGGAGGATCCTATCCGCTATCCGAGATATTAAGTTAGTTAGTGATAGGATATCATACATAATTCTAAAGGGTAAATGACATGATTTTATAATTGTAAATGTACATGCCCCCACAGAAGATAAAGATGACAAGATCAAGGATGAGTTCTATGAAGAATTAGAATGCTTATTTGATAGCCTTTCATGATATCATATGAAAATTGTCTTAGGAGATTTTAATGCAAAAGTGGGACGGGAAGATATATTCAAACCAACAATAGGCAAATTCAGTCTTCATGAAGATAGTAACGACAACGGGATTAGATTAGTCACATTTGCCACATCGAAGAATCTCATTGTTAAGAGCACAACATCTCAGCATAAGGATATTCATAAATACACCTGGACGTCCCCAGATGGAGAAACTCGGAACCAGATAGATCATGTATTAGTGGACAAATGCTGGCACAGTAGCATCATCAATGTTAGATCATTATTATTGATTTCGTACATCTCAATGATGGATAAATCATATTTGAAGAGAAAAATTATACGCTCAGACCGGGACTTGAACCCGGGACCCTTGGTTCTCTAGACCAAGTGCTCTACCAACTGAGCTACCTGAGCAAGTACCGACCTAAACGCAAATCTTTCTCTATATACATTGTAATTCCCGTCCACCAAACGCTATGAAGCGATGCTTCTATCTTGCAAATGGCGGCTCCTTTATTAAGAAGACATATTTGGGAATTATACATTACAGCCAATACGGCTTTTTCCATGTTATTATTATTGATTTCGTACATCTCAATGATGGATAAATCATATTTGAAGAGAAAAATTATACGCTTCATAGCGTTTGGTGGACGGGAATTACAATGTATATAGAGAAAGATTTGCGTTTAGGTCGGTACTTGCTCAGGTAGCTCAGTTGGTAGAGCACTTGGTCTAGAGAACCAAGGGTCCCGGGTTCAAGTCCCGGTCTGAGCGTATAATTTTTCTCTTCAAAAATGTTAGATCAGTTAGAGGGACAGACTGCAATTCGGATCATCATCTGGGTCGGAGTGAAAATCAGACAAAAGCTATCGCTTATGAGAGGAACAAAACGCTAAAGATGATTCTGTAAAATTTGAATTAAAAAACTTGAAAAATAATTAAATGCGGCAAGAATACCAAATCAAAATTGCTAATAGATTTGAAGTACTGGAATCTTCAGATGACAATGTGGCAAACAAAGAAGAAACTGATATAAATAAAGAATGGGAGGCTATAAGAGATACTATTAAATTGTCAGCATCAGAAAGCATTGGTTGTTTAAAAAAGAGGCAAAACAAGAAATGGTTTAATGCGGAATGTGCCGACATTTTAAAGAAAAGAAAGCTAGCAAAAATGAAATAGTTACACGAGCCAAATGAAGTAAATTTAGAGCAATTGGGTAGTACTAGACGGGAAACCACCAAGTTACTAAAGAGTAAAAAGAGGGAATATTTGTGAGAGAAGATTAATGATCTTGAAATGAACGCAAAAAATAGGAGCTTTAGAGAATTATATCAGGGAATTAGTATAGAGAAGAAAGGGTTTCAGGCTAGAACAAACATAATTCGGAATGAAAATGGGGATATGATTGCAGATTCCAGGAGCATAGTAAATAGATGGAAAAGTTACTTTAATCAGCTATTAAATGTACATATAGAACAGGACATTCAGGAGGATAATTTACAGACAGCAGAAATGCTAGTCGCAGAACCAAATGCATTAGAGATTGAAATGGCCATTGAAAAATTAAAGATGTATAAAGCATCAGGTTCAGATGAGATCCCAGCAGAAGTGATAAAATCAGGGGGAGAAAAATTGATGGACAAGGTACACAGGTTGCTTAGTATGATTTGGAAAAAAGAAGCTCTTCCAGATGAATGGAAGGAATCAATTATTGTACCAATTTATAAGAAAGGAGATAAAACTGATTGCAACAACTACAGGGGCATCTCATTACTTTCAACTTCGTACAAAATTCTAACAAATATATTAGTCAGCAGACTTACTCCCTATATTGAAGACATTCTAGGAGATCATCAATGTGCATTTAGAAGAAGCAAGTCTACGACAGATCAGATTTTTAGTATAAGACAGATTTTGGAAAAGAAATGGGAATATAATGGTACTGTACATCAACTATATGTAGACTTCAAAAAAAGCATATGATTCAATTAAGAGGGAGAAGTTATATAGTATCCTGCTGGAGTTCGGAATTCCTAAAAAGTTAGACTTATACGAATGTGTCTAAATGGCACAAAGAGTAGGGTGCGTGTAGGCAAACCTGAATGGGTTAAAGCAAGGAGATGCACTATCTCCTCTACTATTTAATTTTGTACTACAGCATGCCATCAAATCTTTAGAGAATGAGGAAGGCTTACAACTCAATGGTATTAATAAGCTGTTAGTTTATGCTGATGACGTAGTATTATTGGCCGAGAACGAGGAGATACTAAAGGACAACACGCACACACTATTGAGTAACATTAAGAAATTAGGACTGGAAGTAAATACCAATAAAACTAAATATATGGTCACACGTAGAAATTCATTATATAATGGAAATGGACAGCTAATGACAAATGAAGGAAATTTTGAAGAAGTGGTTGAATTCAAATACCTACGAACAATAATCACAAATAGGAATGAGATGCACAAAGAAATTAAACATAGGCTCAATTCTGGAAATGCATGCTATTCAAATGCATTGCAGACACTCTTGATGTCCCAACTCCTTTCAAAAAACGTTAAACTGAAAATATATAAAACTATTATTGTACCACTTATATTATATGGGTGCGAAACATGGACTCTTACTTTAAGGGAGGAAAGGAGATTACAAGTATTTGAGAATAAAGTACTTAGGAAAATTTTTGGACCAAAGAGAGATGTACAGACAGGTGAATGGAGAAGACTACATAACAATGAACTACATGGTCTTTATAGGAAGCCAGATATAATAAGAACAGTTAAGTCTCGTAGACTTCGATGGGCAGGACATGTTGCACGTATGGGGAATGAAAGACTTGTATGGAAGCTTCTAGTAGGAAAGCCAGAAGGAAAACACCCAGTTGGTAGACCAAGAATGAGGTGGGAGAATAACATTAACTATGATTTGAGGGAAGTAGATTATACAGGGAATGATTGGAAAGCATTAGCTCAGGTTAGGGATGTATGGAGAGCTTATGTCCGTGCGGCCATGAACCTATGGGTTCGATAGTGCCAGTGAGTAAGTGAGTAAGTAAGTAAGTAAGTACCTACACAAGTTGTATCATTGCGATATATTTTCCCTGATAGTTTAGAATTCATCACATCCGAAAAAGATGATTTACCAACCAACTGGTTTGGGAGAACGGAGCTAATGAATAAAGAAGATGAAGTGAAAATTCTGACAAACTGTTGGAGTCCATCTGAAAGCTACAATTTCAGCAAAGGTGTTGAACATTTAAAACGGAAATTCAAGCATTGTTGGATCCAACGGCATTATCCCTGGCTAAACTATTCCGCAAGACTCAAAGGTGCACTCTGTTTATATTGTGTTCTGTTCTCCCTACATATTGTGAGGGGCGCTAAAGGGTCATTCAAAGTGAGACCCTTTCAGAAGTTTTTCAAAATGCACGATTTTGCAAAAAAAAAAAAAAAAATTGTGAGATCTGCTGGCATGTGGAAGCTGCGCAGTCAGCACGCTTGTTTTTAAGCGAGATCCTTGTTAGCTAAAAACTTGTAAGTGGCTATAAGAAGATTGCGGTGAGTTACTTGAAACATTTTCATCCATCTCGGCTACCTTATCTTCTGTGGCTTGCATGACTTACATTTAAGGGGTAAAACACGGACGAAGGTGTCTTCAGGGATTTGATTCAGTGGAGAATTGATGCCGGTGATATAAACTTAAAACCTCATTTAAACGCCAAGAAAGCTACCTACCTTTCTCCACAAATTAAAAATGAATTGATTGAATTATGTGACTTGAGGCAAAGAAAATGATGCGGATGATGTAAAAAATGGCAGCGCTTACAGTGTTCTAGCTGATAAAAGCTGTGACATTTCTGGAAAGGAGCAATTGTCCATTGGTGTGCGGTTTTTTATGAGAAAGTGAATAAAATTCGATAAGAGATTTTGGGCTTTGTTGAACTGAAACCAATGGATGATCAATCAATTGCTGCAGAGATTGAGTTTTTTCAAAGAGATAGACATTGACCCATAAAAATGTGTCAGCCAGGGTTATGACGGCTGCTCAACAATGGCAGGAAAAGAAAACGGGGCCCAGAAACGTCTGTGCGAGTTTTTTCCCAAAGGTATTTACTTCCACTGTGTGAGCCATAAAATAATTCTTGTGGTAAATGATTTGAATAGTGTGCCCAAGGTGAGAAACACGATAGATACAATTAAAGATATAAACTTTTTCAAGAGTGGCCGTTGAGAAGACAGCACGTCCCAAGCATCCGCATTAGGATATTTAAGAAAAACTTTTTGGAATCGATGAATGGCCTGAAATTGATTGCCATAGAAAAAATGCAGCAAGTCGAAAACAAGCTGATCAATTGCATGCTGTTGGAAGTAGAAGTACTTTATTTTTTTTGTGTCTGATAGCAAAATATTCTAGTTATTAGGAACCTGTTGTTAATTCCCTGTAAGCCATGATTATAGATTTAATTAAATGCAATGAACGGCCCATGCTGAAACCATTAAAAGCATATTAATAGATCATCGCAAAAAAAGGTGATGAGATTTCCGAAGGCATCATGAAAGAGATGGAGACTATTGCTTCTGAGTTAGGTATAGAAATCACAGTATCAAGAATATCCAATAAGCAGACACATAGAACTAATTCACAATACAATTCCAAAGATTATTTTAAGGTGGCCCATTTTAAATACCTACTTGATTCTTTTTACACAGCTTTGTCAGACAGATTTGGAGAACTTCAAATGCTGCACCCTAAGAACCTAAAAACCACTCTGAAATATGGCCAAGCAATTGTGACCAACATTTCAGAGTATTATAAAATCGAAGGTTTTGCCCACCGAAATTGAACTATGGCACCGTATGTGGATAAAACGAAGTGACAAGGATAAAGAAGGTGATTTCGTTAACATCGTGGACGAATGCGATTTTTTTCCCATCCATAAAAAAGCAGTTGTAATAGGCCTGTCATTACCATGCACTATGGCACTTTTAGCACCCTGAGAAGAGTGAAGACATGGTGCAGTTCTACAATGACAGAAAATCCCCTTAATGGCCTGTGTATGCTGTCTGCACAAAAAAAAAACTTACGAAAAATTGTACTGAAAAATTCAAACAAAACGTACTTTCTCTAATGAAAAGGCGAGTTTAACTTTGGTTGTAGTTGTACTTTACGTATTAATAGTTAAAATATAGTTAATAGTTTCAATATAATTAAGTGTAAAAATTAAGAAGTAATCCTGAAAAAAAATTCAATTTGCCAAGCAAAAATTATGCAATCATTTCACTATTATTCTTCACATTCCCTCTTCAATAGCGCTGTAGTTTTCTTCCGAAATACAGGGTATTCAGAAAGAAGGAACATACTTCAAACATTTATTTCTTCCAAACTACAAAACAATGCAAACACAATTCCAACGTTCCTGGAATGAGAAAAGTTCAATTTCACTATTTTATGCATTCAATATGAGAATCAAATATCAAAACGGTGGCACATTTCTTACCACACACGAATCAGCTGGTCTCTAGTTATTGAATTCACAGCTTCAACAAATCGATGTCGCAGATATACAAGAATGTCAGGTATAGGGGGATAAAACACGGTCTTTTACGCAACCCCACAGATAAAAATCACGCAGAGTTAGTTCTGGTGACCTGGAAGGCCACCGGTAATGAAGTTGATCTTCTGTTCCTCTTCCATTCCAACATCCTGTTGTGTCGTCATTTTAATACAAACAATCAAGATGACAAGTAACAGTGCCAATCCGGATCAGAACTTCAAACTTCTCTCTTTCCAGGAGCGTTGGAATTGTGATTCTATTTTTTGTAGTTTGGAAGAAATAAATGTTTGAATCTGTTCCATCTTTCTGGATAGACCTATATATCGAGGTTAGTTAAAAAAATGAAGGTAGTATTTTGAATTTATGATTTGTTCATTTGTACCAGAAGGTATACAGTGGAAAAAAAATTGCACCCCCCTTAATCCAATGCTGGCTATGCCCATGGCTGGAATGGACCTTATGGCGCATACCATAATGCAGACGATGATGATGATATGCATTGAGATGTACCACGGTCATGTCGAAAAGATTACCTGCCATTTTTAACTACAAGGCACAGAAATTGAAGCTAGAATTCAGTAATAGCAGATGGACTCCCTGCATGATAAAAGCAGATTAGAGTTAGGCAGAATTTGGCATGGACAGCAGGTAGTAAGGGTTGGTTATCCAATATACCAATTCACGAGTTATATTACTTCTCTATAGTTCACATGAGAGATCCTTTGCTAGATTTTTATGCCTTGCAGTTAAAAATGGCAGATTTTTTTTTGACACTGCCTTGGTTCATCACAATGCTTCTCTGGAACAAATTTCAAGATAGATTTCGGCATGCAATGGTTGATAGTTCCCTTGTGAAATCTAGGAGAATGTGTATTTATGTGTTTTCTGATCTAGAACACATTATACTAAGAACTCAGAGTTTACCTTGATGGCTAAGGAAAACCAGGAAAGATACTTCAGGATGGTCAACACAAGGTTTTTCAATACAACTCACTTCATGAAACTTTACTTTTAAAATGTTTCATCATAATAGATCATATGGTAGCACACCTGCCTCCTCACTAGCCATATGGGTAAATGGGAAGGTTTGAAATTTTAATTGCAAAATCTTTTAATTTGAAAACAAGGGTGAAAGAACGTCTTACAAATGTTAAAAAAAATGGTGAAGTGGAAATGTCAGCAGTAACTGCTAATGCTTGGTCTGAAAAACATCTAATTGATACAGAAGCTAGTTTAATTAAACAAAGAGAAAAACAAAAATAACTCATGGTTTGGGAAAAATACTATATTAAAAAAACAAGAAAGAAAAACTTATGAACTTTGAAATTCCTGAGGATTCTGATTAGATCTGCAGGTTCATCGGTCCACCAACAGACGGAGGAAGAAGCAGTTCTCCTGATCGATATAACATCAATCAACAAGAAATTACTGAAGATGAAACTGTCTAAGTTGTGAAACCAGTATAATTAGAAGACTGGATATGAGGTGAAGTATAAAACATTTTAATTTAAATCTTAAATTAAACAACATAATGATTTTTTCCTATGAAAGTTCAATATGAGCTCATTAGCCTGTACAGTCCTGAAAGTTTTCTCTCCATCTTATCCTTGGACTTCCTACAACTCTTCTTCCTCTGGGTTGGTACCATATAATTTTGGAATTCTTTCTAATGCCATTCTTTGAAGATGTTGAAACCAATTTTTTTTTCTCTTACACATTCATGGCCTAAGTCTTTTTATATTTAAACATTATCTTTGTTTCTGAGAAAACTGTGTAATTCATTTTCAAATTTCCCAATTCTTCGGGATAGAATATAATGTAGAATACAAATTTCAAAGTTCTCTGTAGTATATATGTTGAGAAGGCATGTGCTGTTCATCAGAATGGGATGTTATTTTGTGATTTTTTTAGAGTGGTAAGCTACACGACAGTAGCTCAAATTTTATGAGGACAGGAAAACACGTAGATCTGGAAAGTAAAGGTCTAACAAGGGATTCTGATGAATGTCCTTGATGGTCAGTCCAGTAGGAGAGCCTACCCAGATTTCATGGTTGTAAATTCCTGGCCAGGCACATGCACAAACAAAACAATTCCACTGACAAAAACAATGAGTACAGTCAAAAGCAAATTATAATGAGAAGCAAACATGTTGATTTAACAATTTAAACAGTTAATATAATAAATTTGGAAATGTTTACATTATGAGGTTTTCTTAATATGAGGTAAGAAGAATTCACAATTCATTTGATTCTTATTTTAAACTGTACTAAACACACAACTAAATAAAGCCCCAACATCAAATTCCTTAAAAATATATGCCAGTCTGGTTAAATAAATATAATGTTAATTTCAATGAAAATAGTATTAAAACACGTTTATATGATTTAATCTTAACAAACCAACACACAAAAGCTATATAACTGACACAATATTAGCCGAAAATAACTATGCAGTTTTGAGACTTCCACCTGACCATCTCATTGAATGAATGTGAGCATATGTAAAACAGTGGGTTGGCAGTAAAAGTATTACTTTTAAAATTAAAAATGTTGAAATCTTGTGTCGGTAAAGATTTGAACAAATTAATAAAATGGAAAAATGTATGTAATAAAGTGGAAGACAAAGAATGTGAATACTGGGAGAAAGATGGAATCATGGAAGAAAGAACTGAGAAGATTATAATTGAAGATAATGATATGAAAGCAGAGATAAGGAGAGTGAACATGAAACAGGCCAAACAGACTACAAAGATGATATGTCAGGTGATGAAAAACTGAAGACTATTAATGATTTCAATTAAAGCGACATTTAGTGGTTATTTAAATCTTTAACAGACTGATATGAAGCATATACAGTGCATACACAGTGAATGTACTTTGTCCACGGATAAAGATGGTCATATATTATTTAATTTTTATTGTGTGATTTTAAAAATATTTGGCAGTGACTGTACTTTCACTGGTAGGGATATTAGCAATGACATGAGATCCTACTTACTATTGGGTGAGCACTCATCTGATAAGTACAAGACTCACATCTAATCTCCCATTACAAATTTCATTCATCAGGAATCCTTGCTACACCAATAAAAGTGGACAAAAAGAGATCTAGGGGAGACTGAGAAACACATGGGATGAGCACACAGAAGGAATAGCTGTGAACATGAGAAAAGACATTGCGAAAGTTGAAGACTATTCTGCATCCGTGGAATCTGTAGAGAAACTGTTCGAAATAAGCCATCTGCACAAGAGGTGGGCAATAATGTATCGCTAATGAGGCCACAGTAGGAAGTGCAGGAGGGAGAACAGATCACATGACATTATTCACTTTGCTGTAGAGTTTCAAGTGAGAAAGATACTAATCGGACAGCTAGCACAGTCATGTGTTCTGAAGAATGCAAGACTGTTCTCAATGTTTTTTTCTTTTGGGGGGGAGGGTCACAATCTTGTTCATACAACCATTAAAAAAATCTAACAGCAAAACAAGTGGAGACAATTTTTCTCAAAATCTATATAAAACAGTATAAAAATCAGTTCATGTATGTATTTTTGCTTATAATTTTATAGTATATCGAAAATATAAAAAATTAACTTTTTTATGTAAAGCATTACAAAAATGTACATTAAAAATAACTTTTAGCAACTGAAAATGTAATCAAAATCACTTTGATCTGATTTGAAAAATAAATTTGCAAAAAGTGAAGTTTACAAGATGTTTTCATTTTTAACAAGTGTGAATTTTCGTGACTTATTATATACCTGGTTTAACTTGGCAAAGACAGAGATGGAGATATAAGGGTAGATCCTTGACTGCTTTTGCTCAGTTACAAAAGAAAGAACTCACCCTGTTGTGAGTTTTTGAAACATTCCTGGGATTTTTCCTCTTCTCCCTTTCCCCTACTAACATCTGGTAAACAATTTTATTTTCTCCATGAGAAGAAAACCGATTTTGATTACATTTTCAGACACTATAGAAATAAAAATAAAACCTTTAAATTCAATTAATGGACTGGGTGATGTGAATAGTTCTTGAGATAGCTCAGTGGCAGAGTATTGATTGGTGTATTACACCAAAGATTCCGAGTTCAATTCTTGGTCCCAGAACATTTCTTCACCTAAAATCATGAATTTGATTTAATATTTTGTGATACCTGAATATATTTAAAAATTGGTGTGATTTTCAAGACATTATAAAACAAATAAAAATATCTAAAACATGTGAACGGAATTGTAGTTTGTTCCATCTGCTTACAAATTCTGACAATATAAACAAGACTGTGGCACAGTATCATTGATCCATATTTATTTTTAGAGAATAATACAATGTATTATTATTATTATTATTATTATTATTATCACCATCATCGTTACGTGAGAACATTGCTTAATTTAATTTAAGAACACTAAATAAGAAGGTAAGTAAACACCAAACTTTCTGCTTCGTTAAAAATTACACAAAACATAGGCCTAATATAAAACATAATAATATTGTAATTTCCAAAAAATGCAAATTATTATATTATTATTATTATTATTATCATTCAGACTTATTCTAAATCAGATTACAAAATAAAAATCATTTATGCACATAATACGTAATGTTTAATAATTAACATTTTCCATTCTAAATAAACTTTCTAATTTTTCTTTCTTCAAATATTATTAGTATTTGTTAATTTCTGTGCTGACATTTTCCAAAATTGAAGTTTCAAGTTTTCAAGATGTTGTGTGAAAAAATCCTCACAGTTTTGACATTTCAAGTTTTTATTACTTTATTGGTTAAATCCATATGAAAATACAACATTTTGTATTGAAATTTAACATAATAGTATATTAATTTTACCACCATTTCTAAACACTGGTAAGCTTTAAGTTTTTAAAACATTGTTGAATGTTTGCAACGGAATTGTTATGCAGAACTCAGAGGGATCGTAACTGTCCAGCATTCACCTTCAGACTAATTTGGAAAGCAAAGGGCACATACGCTCTTACGCTCTGCCCTGTCTCTCACAAACATGATAGGCAAATTTCTCTACAGATTCCACAGATGCAGTTTACAAGTATGGATAGAAAGAGATGAGAGATTATTGAGACTTCCTATAAATGCTTGCGCATGCACACTGTTATTCTGTAGGACTTAGAAAATGTATAGTGGAAAACATACTAAAGTTTTTCCACATTTTTTCCTAGTCTCTACCATGTTGAATATTACAGGAAAGGGCATAACAATGCTGTGAAATGGCACCTCTCCCAGCTCTCCAGCTCAATTCGAAGAGCTCCTAGATCAAAAAGTTTCCATACACATTTAATGTCCAATTTTCGAAAACTTTATGTAAGTAATTCAGAAACGAGTACACATTAATCTCAATGAAATTTGGTATATTTCCAAGTCTATATAAATAGTACATCTGTGCCAGATTTCATAAAAACTGATACAGTGAGGTAAATTTTCTTTTACAATTGTTGATTGGACCGGATTTTGTTTACTGCAAAGCTATAATTCATATCTGCTGGTGAAGCTAGCTCATTTACTATTGATGTCATTTTGAATTTCCCCAAAATTGAGGATTCAAAACTTAAGGTAAATTTTACAATGCAATGCAATGGAAGCTATCCTAACAACCTAATCTAGGGTAACAAATACATGTTAACAAAGTAGTATCACTATATTGCTGAAATGTGCTCCAAAAAGTCATACAACTTAACAATGTAGGATGTAGAACCAAATTATGTCAGTAGAAGTCAGAATAGGGCCTATAAGTAAAGAATATGTTGGCAAGATGAGATGTAATCATAGATGTAATGGAAGATGATCAATATGAATCAAAATTGGGATCAAGTCTAGTATTTGTCAATCAGGATTATCCATACAACATTCTTATGCCACTATTGTACTACACACTTTTACCATTTGTAATAATGTTTCATACTATTTTAAACATTTCTTACGATTTTTAAATATGTATATAATTATACGAATATTGTGAATGAAGTTCTACAGAATCGCAGTATGCATGTGTGAGATGCACAAATGCTTAATATAACTTCTGCTAGATGGCTCTGAAAACGGTGTTACCAACATTTGCAATTAATTCTATGGTAACTCGCATTACAAAATGACATTATTATATACATGTGAAGATCAATACCAAGCAACGTGAAATAAACATACTGATTTATATGTGGTTATTTAATAATGCTATGTCTACTAAACAAAATTACCAACACAATCATTAAAAAAATAATACCACAGTAACTCACATTACACAGTCAAACTTAATATGACCATGAGCTCTTACTACAGTAGAAGGATTTATTTTCTAAGTTGTTTTGCCCTTTACATAATAGATTTTGTCTTCCGAATTAGGCTATTTGCACAATTTGCCATCTTTGTCATAACATTAACTTTATATTCTTCTTCCTTGATGCTGGTTACAATACCTGGATATTATACACCATCATAGTCCACTAACACCCAATCATCAACTTCAACGTCACTATCTTGGATTTCTGCTCTTGAAGCTGCTTAATCTGTTGTGAATCCTACAGTTCACCATTAAGGATTTGTAAGTGATGTACTTTGATAATGGAACACTGCTTTTAAGTAATGAGGTTAGAGTTTAAAATCTGATTTCTCTGAAGAAAATTGTTTTGTGTCATCAGAAGAACTGATAGCAGTACTTTTGTTGAAGGACCAACAGCTTTCACAAATTCAACAACATTATTTACACAACATTTTCTCTGTTTTACATTCATCCATATACATTGCGTTTTACAGCTCCACCTACCCCATCTACAGGTCCTTTCCCATGGGAAATAGCAAAGTAGATCCACGATATTTGTTTACCATGCTCTTTGGTGAGTGTTTTTATTGCCTTAGCTACATATATATTCTTATATTGTAAATTATGTTCATCTGACCAAATATTTACATGTGTGATGGAGGATGACAAGGCTATTATCAACATATGCTACGATAGTGCTCTCTGAATGATCAAGAACATCACTAACTAAAGCATATGAGTGATACATTCCAGACTCCCAAATAGCAGCGGTGAATAGGCTGACCTGATTTTGTTTCCAGTGAGCACTTTGGATCTAATTTTGTGAAGTACAAATGAATCAGTCATTTTGAAAAGGGATCATTTACGATTTTTTCTGAAATTCACTTTTTTCGTTATTTCATGTTTACATATGTCCTTACATCGATTCCGCGTGAGAATAGATCAAATACACAATTATTTTACCACTTTCTGACTTTACCTTTCAGGTAGACATTTCAAAAAAGGATCAACTCGCCAAGTTGTTCCCTTTTCGAACGGACTGACGCACGAATGTGATCTTGTTTCAGCTGCATATCTGTCCTGAATGCCCTTTGCACTCTTTCTGTGTTATTTAAAGTAAACAACATTAAAATCATTTTATTTAAAATCATTTTATTAAAATCATATTTATTTAATGCAGGGCACTTGAAATACAGATCATTCACTCAAATGAGAGACTTTATTAACATATTTGTAATAACTATACATAACATAAACACTATAACAATATAAGCAGAATAATACTAAGTAGATTACAATCGTATCAGTTGAGATCTGAACGTTACATAGTGAAGTTGTTTATTGAAATTACGCTAATGTAAGGCCGTCAGCCGTTTAATAATGATGATAATATTAATGAATCTGTTTGGGAATCGTCAGAATCTGACGAAAGCGGTCGTTCGACTGAGAGAAAGAAAGGGATCAGACAACCAGAAAAATATTTGCACAACATATTCAAGGACAGAGACATGTCAACCACGCCAAAACAGAGATTCCAGATCGAAAAACAGGAGAGGATTGTGGGTAAGCAATATTAAGTCAGTTTGAACCTAACATTGAAAACGCTGTACCTGCACAATTTCATTTCATTACTGAGTTTAAATTCCAATTTTAATTCAATTTTAGATGTCCACGCCGTTGCTTTCAGTCATTCTCGCCCTTATGATGACAGGAAAATTCACTAAAGTTAAAATATACTTTCCCCAAAGAAGTAATTCCTTCAATGACTGCGATAGAAATTTTGGGGTAGTGAAATGCAAAATCCGCCGTCACGACCGCGTTTATACTCCAGAGGAATAAGAGGGCTTCATAAGTAGTTGTTCTCAAACCAACAAGTTTTCTTTGAAGAAAATTCATCATACGGACATTATAAATTTTCAACAATGGTGACCAATATTTTTCAAAAAGAAAGTGTTGTCCATACAAAGTATGGGTAACGGTGTTCCAAAGGAACAAAAACATTATTTTACAATAAATAAATTTTACGAATTTGAGTGTAATAATGACAAGCCTGGAATCGTAATCGGCCAGAAAGTCATTGACGCCATTTTCGGGGAACAAGAGTTCAACTTGCTCAAACCAAGGCCCCCAGAAATACTGTAAATACCAGATGTGAAAACACACCCTGCCTACACCAGCAATGTACCAATCAATCACAAAAAAAAGGATGATGTAAATAAACTTTATCATTACATTCCTGATATCCATCGACATTTTTATGATGATTTATTCAAATGGCCTACAACTACAGCTGAAGTAGTAGAGAACGCCAAAGATGTTCAATGACAAAATTTTTCGGGTGTACTATTTTTAATAGTCACTTCCAGGTAATAAAATGTATACAGTATTATTCCATGTATGTAGTTATTTCGCAATAATAAACTTTTTCAACGAAATGTGTTAAATTTAATAAACATTTCTTCGTTCATTTCAAAAAGGGATCATCTCCGGAAAATTGTAATTAGTTTTCTGGGAAAACCAACAACAAGAAAGTCTTGCAAATCGGTTAGTAAATGTGAATGGGCATGAAAATTATTCAGCAGAAATCCTGGAGAAATTGAATCAGTTTTTTCCCTCTCCTGTAAAATTTGATCAGCTGTAGATGATCCCTTTTCGAAATGACTCATTCAAATATAGTTCTCAGCAAAGCCAACTTGATTAATTGTAACATGAGGAGTAGATTCAATTGAAGTACCACTGCAAGTTGTAGTTCTTGGATTGCTTACTTTTTATATAGGCCTAGCAGTGCTCTAAAAGTGGGCCAATAGTCAGTATGTAATCTTAAATCTTGAAGATTACCTTCTTGCACTTTCATTAATCTC
Source organism: Diploptera punctata (assembly GCA_030220185.1). NCBI lineage: Eukaryota > Metazoa > Arthropoda > Insecta > Blattodea > Blaberidae > Diploptera > Diploptera punctata. The sequence goes on from JASPKZ010002320.1 coordinate 497,588, forward strand.
CCATCATGGTCTTTCCATACAAACCAATAAACATTCAAGTTCTCATCTAAATTGGCATGTAATTGCTGAATTCTGCATGATACATTTACCAAACCAGCAATCATCTTTGATATCCTGACCAATACTCTTAACATAAGCTGTTACTTAACCAAATTTTCTACATGAAAATCTTGCATACACAGCTCCACTTAATAAGATAAACATGTAGGCTATCCTCGGTAACTCACATTACACATTTTTCAAGCTCTATAACAAAATATTATGTAAATTTAAAATAAATAGGCTGAAGTTTCTATTAAGCGCAGTGAGAAACTGGCAGACACCACATGCATGTGTCAACAGGGTTGTATTTTTAAAATATTTTCCACCATTTACAATAAATTTTACATTTGTTCTAATGATTATTTCAATATATTTTTCTTCTATGATATTTAACAATATACATGCTATGCTTGCAGCTTTACTAGGGAATTGTAGGTGTGGTAGCTTCCCGTTGCTTTCCACACCGGTGAAGGATGATAATAAGGATGATGATGATGATGACCATATGATTTCGGGGACCGTTTGGGCCCTAAAGTTTTCCTGACATTTGTCTTACAGGTGAGGAAAAACCCCAATAAAAACCTCACCCAGAAAAACTGCCCTGACCGGGGATCGAACTCGGGCCCACTACGTGACAAGGCAGCATGCTACCTCGAGACCACAGCGGTGGACCTTTCAATCATAATTATATAAAATAAAATACTAAATAAATGTGTTTATAGTAACTCACATTACACTGAGAACATCACTCAACAAATATTGCAATATGTATTAAAAATATATTTTTAAAAATAAATTTTATACTAGTAGTTTGATGTCAGTGTTATGTTGTTAAACTGCAATGCAAGAAAGTGTCCATTTATGTATTTTATATAAGTATTTATTACTTTAAAGTTCATACAAAATTTAGTTGGAATTAAGTGCACATGTGCTTCAGAATAACTTGGCAAAATAACAGGAAATAGAAAGTTCCAGATGAGTTAGTGTTCCTAATAAGGCCTATATTTCAAGTCCCTGCTAACCATAACTGAGAAAAATAAAGTCCCTTCTACAAGTTTTAATTTTTTTACCCATGTCCTTACTTACATATGGAATGATACAAACCATATTTAAAGAAAGTAACTTCATTTTGTTAGGTTCTGATGGGACAAGTTAGTGTACAAAAAATTAATTTAACCATCCATCCATTGTAATTCTGCCCGAGGGCAGGTCTTTCACTGCAATTGTAACATTTTCATGCTATGCTTTGCAGCTTTACTAGAGAATTATAGGTGTGATAGCTTCCCGTTGCTTTTCACACCGGTGATGGATGATGATGATGATGGCTGGATGATTTTTGGGGACCGTCGGCCCCTAAACTTCCTGACATTTGTCTTACAGGTGAGGAAAAACCCCGAAAAAACCACACCCAGGAGCCTGTCCCGACCAGGAATCAAACCCGGGCCCGCTGTGTGACAAGGCAGTATGCTACCTCGAGACCACAGAGGTGGACAATTAGTGTATAGTTAATTAAATAATATGCATGTAATTTATTTTGTTAGGTTAGGATAAAAAGAATGGATAATTGAAGAATCCTAAAAATGATGATGCAACATAAACCCAAAGGATATCATCGACCAGGAAGACCTCTTAAAAGACTGCTAGATGGGATCGAAAGAGGTCTACAAAGGTCTAATTCATGACGGATGAGGAAGAAGGAAGTTGGTGTACATCCGTCTATTACAAAAATTTGGGAATTTACTGCAAAAGTTGGTAACACCAATTTCAGAGCCATCTAGTGAAAGCTACATGTATTAGAGCATTGTGTGCATACACACGCAATTCTGTAGAACTTAGAAAAATTTGAGAGGTGACAAATACTATAGACTTTATCCAAAATTGTATTCTGCAGCCCATCGTAACATGCATATCAAGCCATTTGTATTACAAAAAAAAATAGCCAGTAAAATGTAACCAAAGTGCCCCAAAACCTTACAAAATTGTTTTAATACCAGTACATATAAATTTAATGCATACACATATAATAATCTGTACTTCTTGCACTTACCTATTACCGTATACAAATAAATGGTATGCCTAATTGATAAAATAGTCCAGGTAAGAACTAATAAGATTTCTTTAATGGTTAGGTTTAAAAAAAAATAAAAATTATCTTTGGTATATGATTTAGGTTCTATTTTTAGAATTGAAACTTAAAATGGGCTTTAATATTCATGAGGAGATAAAGTAAGAACAAAAATGTAACATGAGAGCGATGGACTTTGGTAAATTACCCTCTTAAATAATTCAATGGCTATCCAATTCAATTAGCAAGATAAATAAGTTTTGCGAGATCTTCATAGTAAGACTTAATGGTATTTTAAGTTATTTATGTTTCAAAACACTATTGTTTAAAATATAGAGATCACCTGATTTCTTACATTTTTAAAACATGCGAATAAATGTTTAAATAATAAAACAAGTACATACCTGAGTTATGAAGCATGATGAAAATTTATCCACTGTTCAAATAGCGTGAAACTTCAATATAATTGTAATTCTGAATGTAATTCCAATTTAAGTCGTACATATACATGATTCTCTGCATTTATTTACTTGTATCAAATGTTACTTAAACGCACAAAACTGCAACACATTGTAAATATACTCAAGCTAATCAATTATGTAAACTTACGTCCCCGCCGCTGCTCCACAGCAATTTCTACCGACTCAAAGAAACTGGTGTACCAATTATTATCTTTCGTACAGGTCAGTATATTAACTACAATCAATTTTTTCTTATCATAAATCCAAAGAAATGAAACAATCACGAGCTCTTTGATCACTGGCCACACTAGTTCATATATAGCACTTCTCTTTCAACACCCATAACTTTCACGATCTCACTGATCATATACCCCTCAAGTTGTTTATTAAATGCGAAGTTAGATACGATTTTCGAACAGATGGCAGCACTAAATGGAAAAGTAAATCAAAACACGTGTTAAATGTGCATTATTATGATCATTATTTTAGTTTTAAATTATATAATATTGCAAACAAACCCATAACACTATTTCCGGTTCATATGATTTCACACTTCACAATTAGAATAAAGATGTGTTCATTACATTTGCCGCCAAATTTAAACATAATGATACACTGTACCGTAATAACATAGCAGTGTATAATCATTTTCATTCTTAGTTATAGATGCTGTAACATCTAATGTCATATCACGTAGTAAGTAATTTATTATTAATAATTTTTTCCTTTTTTATATTATTTTAATCGCTTATTGAGCGATAATAATGTATATTGTGGTACTGTACTGTGAAAAACACAGTATTTATTCAGTAAACGGTCACCAGTGTAGCGCTTCCTCCTTTATAATTTATTTTTATTCATTTACAATATGTATATATTAATGTATTAATGTAAACTTCCTAGGCCTTATGTATCAAATCTGTAACCATAGGAAATAAATAAATATATATATATATATATATATGTTATATTGCAGATTTTCGCGGATATAAGTATGAATAAGAACGTTTTCTTGGGTTTTCCGCGTCTTGGATTCAAGTTCGGCCCCTGGCCACTGACTCCGACGTTTCGGCATGATCCCACATGCCATTATCAAGGAATGATAAGTTCGAGTCACAGGTTTAGGTCTTATATAATTAAACAAATAGAGTTTTCGCTGTGGTCCGTTTCCGAAGACGTACACCCATCCAAGGTTGTTCTTATTTAGTTAAACATTTTCAGTTTTCAGTGCGGTCCGTTTCCGAAGCCGTACACCCATACAAAGTTCAGTTCTTATGTGGTTAACCACCTTCAGTTTTCAGTGTGGTCCGTTTCGGAAGCCGTACACCCATCCAAGCGTCGACCACGCTCGATGTTGCCCAACCGTGGTTTTCTTCATATCTTCTTCGCTGTTCTAGGGATGGCATGGTGAGCAGCGAGAGCAGTTTTCCATGTAGATGGTAATCTTTGGGCATCATCTCGGGTGTTCATAGTATGTGGCCTTTTTTCAATCTCTATTGCTTCTCTGTAGACTCTTGCTTTTTCATGATCTATTTTAGCCAACGTTCTAGATCCGGTGAGGTCGATCTTGTGACCCCTCTGTTTCATGTGTTGCACGAGAGTTGATGTAGGTTCTTCTTGACGATTTATTGCAGCCTTATGTTCTTGAATTCGGCAGGAAATTCGTCTGTTGGTACGTCCTACATACGTTTGTTCGCAAGAGGTGCAAGGGATCTCGTAGATGCCTTGTGATTCTAGAGGTATATTATCTTTAGCACACCAAAGTAAATTGGAGATGGTGTTTTCCGAGTGAAATATAGTTTTAATTTGATGTTTTTGTAGTACTCGGCTTATTTTATCCGTAGTGCCTTGCACATATGGTAAGAAGGCAGTGCCTAACGTCTGCTCTTTCTTCTCCGATGTGCTTGGTGCGTTTCCTGCTCGTTTAAACACTCTTTTCACTGCATGTTCGGGATAACCATTTGCTAGAAGTGCCCGTTTCAGTTGTTTTTCTTCTTCATCAAGATGATCTTGGTCTGTAAGTCGCAGTGATCGGATGACGAGAGTGTTGATTACTGAATTTATTTGTGCCGGGTGATGGTGTGATGCGGCGTTCAAATATCTATATAACTCTATTTGTTTAATTATATAAGACCTAAACCTGTGACTCGAACTTATCATTCCTTGATAATGGCATGTGGGATCATGCCGAAACATCTGAGTCAGTGGCCAGGGGCCGAACTTGAATCCAAGACGCGGAAAACCCAAGAAAACTTTCTTATTCATATATATATATATATATATATATATATGTGTGTGTGTGTGTGTGTGTGTGTGTGTTTTCTCTAATCTGACAATTAATTTGTCCAATGCCATCAATTTACTTAAGATATTATATCCTGGCATTGGCGGAATTGTAAGGTTTTTCTAAAGTTAGGGTACATGGAAGGCAGATTTATGTTACCGTATCTACGATGATATGATGGGTGATAAATGATACTGGAAGGTCGTTCTCACCTAATTTTCTTGAAATAAACACAACAGATGTTCACGTAAAATGTCACAATAACTTTATTTGGATTACATAAACTTTCAGTGACACTTCACTAACAAATTGCACAATAATTAATCTTGATTTACAATTCATTTATCTCACAATTATTTTCACTTGGCGCAATTTATTTTGATGTCAGATAATTGCATCCCTATTGAAACACAATTGAATTGTCTTCTGACTCTGGTAATGCTTATGTAAGCCAGGGAAGGAAATTTCTCGGCTAGTCGCCGAGATCGTTCTAGATCGGAAGCTTCCGGAAACGAAGCCTCTGAAAAAAGAGGGTATATGTGTAGAGAACCTTCTAGTCATGGAAGGATTAACTAATCAAACATTCTGCGCGGGTCTTTCAACTCGTGATTTTTACCATCCACTAAACAATGTAATCTTCCTACTTCCACCATCGACTTCGCAATTTAAACGCTACTATCACAGTGCGTCACAATACGAAGCATCAAGAGAGTCTTTAATTAAGTAAATACCAGAAGATTGGCGATCACAGGAATAATTCGCTTTAAGGAAAAATTCATGCAATCTGGGCAGGAATCAAGGCCTGGACTTACATGAACTGTAGTCAGAAATTCTGATTACAGAATCATTAGGCTGATCATAAAATCATATACATAAGGACATCTTAAATTCAATATAACTTGAAAAAATAAGTTATAAAATATTTGTGTTCAGATATGTAACACAGAGCAAAATATTTGGCTCTGTTTGATCATCATAAGTAACGTCACGAGTGATTTCTAAATCATCGATAAATTCACGAGTCACGAAGTGATTTTGGAAATTAACAGTGGCATTTGTAAGGACTATTTAACAAATAAAATTAAGTTGTTTACTCAAAAATCATTATTTAAATATAGTTATTTTAAATATTTTATTAAACAGCTATGTTTGAAAACAAATCAGAAATATGTGGTTATGTTTCATTTGTTTACTCACTGCAACTTGATCATATTATTTTATTGCCAAATAGAATCGCAATAGGGTAAGAATGCACCCCAGTGCTGGAAAAATTAAACACATCACACTGTATATTATAACAAACATTATGTTATTAATTTACTTTTTAATAAACAAACTCAGTAAAATCATTATTTAAAAACACAATTATTGAACATACCTTTATCAAATGTGTAGTTCGAAGGAATCTGTTCATTATTTGCTATGTCCAATGTACAATAATGCTCCGATCTGTTCAGAATATTAAAAAAGGAGGAGCTTTCTTTATCGCTAAAGCAGAAGGTGGTAAAGAGAATTCGATAAAGAGCGAGGTGAAATACGACTGTCATTGGTTGTAAAACAAAATTCATTGAAACGTGATTGGTCATTGACTCCCATTTGGGGCATGAGTTAAATAGTCATTTAAACATTTGTATGTCATTATCTCCAAACAAGTATGAGATAAAGTAAGATTCCCGATTTGTGATTTGTTTTTGTTAAAACAATAGTGTGATTGAGTGACTATTCTCGCAAATGGACTGCCGAGGAAGATGAAAGGTGAGAGTTCAGGAATTATGTTCACAGTCGGGACCTCGCATTCTTGTTCCTCAGTCAGATTCTGTTCTCTCTACCGAGAGTTCAAAATTCACTTTGTATAAATTTTAAATTACTCTTTGATTGTTTATCCAACCTTCAGATCTCATGACTGTAAGGAAGTATGCGTATATTTACAATCAATAACAATAATGCATAAGTAAATATTCATTAGTGTTCACCAGACCTTCTAGTAGAAATTGAGGGTTTGATAGCGTTGGAAACATTTCCCTTTATGTAAAGGCACAGTGCAAAATAGCATATGTAGCGAGTTTCTTTTCTTGTGTTCACTGCAAACGCGGCAAGGTTTGGAGGGCTATTCTTTTCTTTCCAATAACAGTTGGTGTTAATTTATTTTTCTTCATGTCTCAGCCTCCCTGGTGGGTCTTGAGGTGGTCTCTTAGAAGTGGTGTCCTTTTTCTCTTTGTCTTTCTTCCTCTTCCCTGTCATCTGTTCCTAATTTCACGACTGCCAAACAAGAGGCTATTTCAAGTAAAAAACTTCTGTTTGACATTTTGCTGTTAGGATTTTGAAATTTATAGACCCTGAAAGCATTAAAGAGTGCACAATTCAGAAGCCACAATACAACTTTCTTGTTCCATTTCACTGTTTTTCTAAGGATGGAGTAATATGATAGGTACTGGTTAGCCCTGTCTACACCCTTCACATACTTGATATATTGAAGTATTCAATAGGGCATTTTTACTACTTTACTCCTCCCACTCTCGTGTTGCCTGATGCAATGTGCTAACCATCCTTGCGTCTCGTTTATCTTTCGATGTTTGTAGCAAAAGGTCCCCCTTACTACAAAATAACTTTCTCCTGGTTTGAGTTTATTTCCTGCTTCCACAAATGATTTTGGAAGCCCTCTGTTAACCTTTATTGCTTCAGAAACTCTCGTCTTTCTTTCGAGCAAATTTTTAGCTATAGCCACACTGTTATAATGATTATCCTGGCGGACATGATGCCACAGATATAAATTCGGCTCCAGAATGCAAAATAGAGTTTCTTTTATTTTTTCCGCTCTGCAACATATATTTACAGGTTACATACGTATCCCGTAATCGCCTAACTACCCGCACTAAAATTCCATATTTCACCAGCCGTCTGTCTTAAAATTGTAAACAACTCTTTCTGTAAAGTTGGCAATTTCATAAAAGAGAAGAGAGGGGTACAAAAACAACTAAAATTTATTTCACAATGAGAAGAAACAAAATTGCATGCATCATTCAAAAGCGAAGAGGCAGGGAAACCATAGAAAACGTAAAAATGGAAATCTCCGTGACTGGTCGTCTAGCGCTGGCCATTTAAACACGGAGATCTCCATGGCCCGTCATCAATGTGTTAATTGGCATACGCTGATTTCGAATTTGAAGTCAATTTTTCTCTATCACCTAACAGGTTTTTGCGAGGACGTTGAATTTGTTCGTTATATTTCACATATTATTGCTTATATTCACTTAGTTTCAGTTTTTTGCAATAATATTGCTAGAAACAATTGATCTATGTAAAACCAAATCATGTAACGTCCAAAAAGTTAAATAATTTTTCTAATAAGGATAAATACGTATTTATATTACAACACATGTTTAAATTGTAGCAAAAATCTCACCTTTCAAAACATCTACCTGGATGACTACGCCGATAAGATTAATTCGAAACGTCTATGATAAGTTGCCAACAGTAATCAACAAGCATGTTGGTCACTGATTTCTCTTTGTAACCCCTTTCCATTTCTAAAATGTCTTGGTGGAACTTTTCGCCATGTTCAGTACTGACGTTAACCAATGTCGGTGGAAAAAGATCCAAATGTGAATGCAGGGAGTGCATCTTAAGAGACATATTGCATCCCATTAATTTGTAAACCCTCAACAAATCTTCCACTAGGTTTCTGTAATTTTCTGCTCTATAGTTTCCCAGAAAATTCACGCATACTGACTTGAAGGCAAGCCAGGCAGTTTTCTCAACTGGAGTGAGAGTCCTCTCGAATACAGCATCATCAAGGAGACTGCGTATTTGAGGACGTAGAAAAATGCCTTCTTTTAGTTTAGTCTCACTCAACCTTTGAAATTTCGCCCTTAAATATTGGAAAACCCAGCCTGATTTGTCTATTGCCTTCACGAAGTTCTTCATCAACCCCAGTTATATATGTGATGGTGGCAAAAATATTTTAGTTGCATCAACAAGTGGCGGGTTTTCACTTTTTTGTCCTATTACTAAAGTTTCTCTTGATGGCCACTCCCTAATTTCATAATGATTATGCTTATCATGACTATCCCACTCACACAAGAAACAGTAAAATTTTGTGAATCCTGGCTGCATCCCTCTTACCATGCGTATTACTTTTAGATATGCACAAATCTACCAACCTTGTGCATAATTCAAAGCCATAAGAATAGTTCTCATACTATCGTATGTTTCCTTTATAGTAATGAAGTAGGTAACTGGCATAGAATGATATACATTCCCGTAATTCAAAATAACGGCCTTTAAATTCAATTTCGAGTCTTTGAAGAGACGCCATTCTTGAGAATTATGTTCTCTTCCCAATTCAACCATTAGCCTATTAATACCATTGCAGAAACCAACTGTTCATTTTCTGTGAAGAGTGGTGACAGATTTAATTCCCGTTTTCTGTAAGTGATATTTGTGCCACGCTGTAACAGGTTCCATTCCTGAAATCGAGATGATAAAAATCTCTGCCAATTGTTTATTTAGTTTCAAGTATATTATAAGATAAATTTAATTCAGCTAGTGATATCAAATGTGATTCTCGAGATACATTGAAGTCAGGAACACATAGGGATGATGAATCATCAGTAGAGGAACTGGAGCCAGGAGATGAATTGTTTTCCTCCAAAGTCCATTTTTGAGGAGGTTTTGGAATTGGCAAGGGAATTACTATGTTTAACAGTCGCATCGTAGACCGCAAATTTGGATACTGAATAAAATTCTTATTTTTTAAACTGAAACCAGATATAATGACCACACAAAAATAACAGTCAGTGATGTGGTATGTAGGTTCCCTCCACAATATTGGAATGGCAAATGGCATGCACGAATGTGAACCATTTAACCACCCTATTAAAATCCAATGTCAGTTTGTACAGCAAGAATTGAGGGCCCAATATTTATCAGTAACCCCAAATTTACTATAGTTCCCGAAATATAAATTGTACGCCTTTATAACTAGTGGAAGTGATAGTTCTGCGCTGAGATTTTGTACTATACTCTACGCATACGTAACAGAATAAATTAGGAGAATTCTTACAGCGGCGAGACACTGCAAAATTATAAAACACTAAAACTTACGTATGAAAACATTTTATAGAAGATTTTTTTAAAATTTAACTTCTTCATAATGATACACAATAATGCACATATGGACACTTCACAATCGCAATGATTAACTCGTAATGTAAGATGAACTGCAAAGAACGAGGTATTACAAGCCACTATTTCACGTATTTTGACAGTGGCAGATAGGAAATTCTGTATACCTGAGCATTTCTGAGTGTTGAACAACCCCTAAGATTAATAAAACTGCACCAAAGAAAAATAAGGGTGACCAGTTTGAGAAACAATAGCGCCTGCGGCTCTCACGGAAACGAATATTTCTGCTATAGGGTGTGGTGGAAATATCTGACTCCTGTTAGGCAATTCGAAAAAAAAACTAATATCATTCTCGTCTTCTCCCAGTCGGAAAACATAATTATTATTATATATTTCGAGCCTGCGAGCAATTCTTTGATATTAAACAATGGTGTAAAGACAAAAGTTCACATTAAATTAGATATCAGCTGGAGTGTGTAACAGAGTACGTTTTGGCAAGCTGTGCTTATGCACGCAACCACCTCCAACTTTGTCCTAGGGTAGCGGTCGAGAGATTACTCATCCCACTTCCCTAGGCTGAAGAGGCGAATTGAAGCCGAAACAGAGAATTAACACAAAATGTTTAGGAACACAGTTCCAAAGAATAAGTTTACTTTGGTCGAAAGCATTTCAGACATACCTTTGCAACATGATCAAAGCGCTTGACAAAGCTCGAACTTTGAGCTGTCTTCGCCGCTCATCGTGCGTTTGACGTCTGTCTGCTCGTCGATCTAGTAAAATGGGAGGGATTAAAAACCCAGTTGTGTAATTTCTGTTTTCGAACTGAACAGTTCTCATCAGCGTGCACAAGCACAGCTTGCCAAAATGTATTCTGTTACACACTCCAGCAGATACCAAACTTAGTGTGGACTTTTGGATTTTGACTTTTGGCTTTACACCATTGTTCAATATCTTAGAAGTGATAACCGTCACAAATTGGTAAGTTACCTTGTTCCATGGCTTGTTCGCCATGCTGATGAGAACCGAATATTTCGAAAATAGAAATTACACAACTGGGTTTTCAATCCCTCCCATTTTACTTCATCGACGTGCAGACAGACGCCAAACGCACGAAGACCGGCGACGACGACTCAAAGTTCGAGCTTTGTCAAGCGTTATGATAATGTTGCGAAGGTTTGTTTGAAATGCTTTCGACCAAAGTAAACTTATTCTTTGGAACTGTGTTCTTAAACATTTTGTGTTAATTCTCTGTTTCGGCTTCAACTCGCCTCTTCACCTAGGAAAGTGCGATGAGAGTATTCTCTCGACCGCTACTCTAGGACAGAGTTGGAGTTGGTTGCGTGATAAGCACAGCCTGCAGAATGTATTCTGTTACACACTCGAGCTGATACCAAACTTAGTGTGGACACTTTGCCTTTTTACTTTAGTCATTCGACTTTTGTCTTTTGTCTTTACACCATTGTTTAATATCTTAGAAGTGATAACCATCACAAAATGGCAAATTTCCATGTTCCATGGCTTGTTCGCCATGCTGATGAGAACCGAACAGATCAAAAACAGAATTTACACAAATGGGTTTTCAATCCTCCCATTTTACTAGATCGACGTGCAGACATACGCCAAACGCACGAAGACCGGCAACGAAGACTCAAAGTTCGAGCTTTGTCAAGGGTTTTGATCATGTTGCGAAGGTTTGTCTGAAATGCTTTCGAACAAAGTAAACTTATTCTTTGCAACAGTGTTCTTAAAAATGGTGTGATAATTTTCTGTTTCGGCTCCAATTCACCTCCTACAGTGGAGGAAATTGGTAAAAAGCCACTAACTTTTAGTAGTAAAACAACCTGAAATATTTATGCAAATACCATATGTGTGTCATAGATTACATATAATTATCTTGGACATACTTGCATACAGGTCTCCTCATTTTGTATTTATTATATATGTAAATAATACGTAAAATCTAAGAAAACGCTGTCCTATGGGGTGGAAATCGGTATAAAGGCAGGTCAACTTCTGGCTCTTACAGAGACATAAATGTAAACAAAACACTGCAATTACATGGAGACGACGTGTCTGTGAGTATCGATCATCAGTTACAAGTCAGCAGTACGTACAATGCCACGTGGAAAGCCTCTATCAAATGAAGAGAAATCAAGAATTAGTGCCTTTAAGGAGATGGGCCTTTCCAATAGACAAATGATCACAAAATTGGGGCTTCAAGATGTGTCATTGATAATTTTGTCAAACTGTGCTCACAATATGAAAGAAACGGGAAATATGGACGGAGAAGAAAATTGTCTGAACGCACTAAACGTCTCATTTTACGTAAAGCAAAAGGTAAGAGTATGTTTTCTTCTCAAATCCAGGCTGATTTGAAGTTGCCAGTAACAGCCAGACGAGTAAGACAAATTCTGTCAGAAGACAAGAACCTAAAATTCAAAAAAGTCTTAGTAAACTACCTCTGAACAATGCACATAAGAAAGCTAGAATGACTTTTGCTGAAGAACACATGTTCTGGACCTCAGAATGGAATAAAGTAATGTTCAGTGATGAGAAGAAGTTTAATCTGAACGGGCCTGATAGCCTTCAGTATTACCGGAACGACCTCCGTACTGAAGAGCAAGTTAGAATGAGTAGAAACTTCGGTGGTGGAGACGTTATGATTTGTGCAGCATTCTGCTTTAAAGGAAGATCAAAAATAGCATGGATACGCACCAAGATGAATTCTGAGTCCTACACTGAGGAGCTTCTGGAGTCCTAATTGAAACGAACGTATGAGGAATTTGGCGAAGATCTAATTTTTCAGCCAGATAATGCTTCCATTCACGTGTCTGCCAAATCAAAGGAGTGGTTCAGGAAGAAAGAAATACAACTTTTGACGTGGCCAGTCAGAAGTCCTGATTAAAACCCGATTGAGAACTTATGGGGGATCCTGGCAAGGCGTGTGTATCGCAATGGACGGCAGTTTGGGACAGTGACTGAGCAGAAAAATATTATTCAGGAAGAGTGGGCTTCAATCTCAGTGGAAGAAATAAACACCCTCATCAAGTCAATGCCAAATAGAATCTTCCAAGTAATTAACAACAATGGAGGTTCAACTAAATTTTAGAACTTTGTTGTAAACTTTGCGCTCAGTCTTTTTGGTTTAATCTGTGAAATACACAAAAGTGCCTTTATACTAATTTCCACCCATACGTGAGAGTGGTTTCAATTTTCATGTACTTTTTTGGACGGAAATGGATAATTAATTTTGACATTATTTGTGTGTGTTTTATACTCAATCACCTCCTAAGTTAATATAGAAAAATGCCAAAGAAGGAGTAAATAAACTTGTGTTAACCCTTTTAACAAGTCGCTTTATACCAATTTCCTCCACTGTAGGGAAGTGCCATGTGAGTAATTTCTCGACCGCTACCCTAGGACAGAGTTGGAGTTGGTTTTGCGTGCATTAACACAGCTTGCCAAAATGTATTGGGTAATTCTTTGTTGTTGTGTATAATTAAAATCACATTTACTGCTTACATAACTTTTGGACACATAATCAATAAATTATAATTTACTGAACCCTGAACCCTGTTCCTAACTTCATTAACCCTAATTATTCAATTTGTACATTGGTATAATAGTTAATTATGTATGAGTGATGAACGTTGTAACTTTGCACCTAACCGCATTAACACTAATAAATTATTCATTTTGTACTTTGGTATGACAATTAATGATGTATGTGTGACAAACCTTGTAACTGTTTACCTAAACGCATTAAAACATTAATCACTTTATACTTTGAATTGACAATTAATGAAGTATGTGTGAAAAATTTGTAATTTTGTACTTAACCGCATTAACACTGATTATACATTTTGTACTTTGTTAAGACAATTAATTGTGTACGTGTAACAAACCTTGTAATTTCGCATCTGACCGTATTAACACTAATTATTAATTTTGTACTTTGGTATGAAAATTAAGGATGTAGGCCCTATGTGTGACTAACTTTGTAACCTTGAGTCTAAGCGCATTAACATTAATTATTAACTTTGGTATGACAATTAACGACGTATGTGTGATGAAACTTGTAAACTTGTAGCTAACCGCATTAGCATCAATTATTCATTTTGTACTTTGGTATGACAATTAATTATGTATGTGTGAACAACCTTTTAACTTTGTATCTAACCGCATTAACACTAATTATTGATTTTGTACTTTGGTTTGGCAATTAATGATGTATGTGTGACAAACCTTGTAACTTTGTACCTAACAGCAATTATACTAATTATTCATTTTGTACTTTGGTATGGCAATTAATGATGTATGTGTGACAAACATTGTAACTTTGTACCTAACCGCATGAAAACTAATTATTTATTTTATAATGATATTTGTGTGAAAAACCTAGTAACTTTATACCTAATCGCATTAACACTAATTATTCATTTTGTACTTTGGTATGATAATTAATTATGTATGTATGATGAACCTTGTGACTTTGTACCTAACGGCATTAACACTAATAAATTATTCATCTTGTTCTTTGGTATGACAATTAATAATGTATGTGTGACAAACCTTGGAACTTTGTACCTAACCGCATTAACACTAATTATTCATTTTGTATTTTGGTATGGCAATTAATGATGTATGTGTGACATTCCTTGTAACGTTGTACCTAACCGCATTAACTCCAATTATTCATTTTGTACTTTGGTATGGCAATTAATGATGTATGTGTGACAAATCTTGTAACTTTATACCTAATCGCATTAACACTAATTATTCATTTTGTACTTTGGTATGATAATTAATTATGTATGTGTGATGAATCTTGCGACTTTGTACCAAACCGCATTAACACTAATAAATTATTCATCTTCTTCTTTGGAATGACAATTAATAATGTATGGTGGACAAACCTTGGAACTTTGTACCTAACCGCATTAACACTAATTATTCATTTTGTATTTTGGTATGGCAATTAATGATGTATGTGTGACATTCCTTTTAACGTTGTACCTAACCGCATTAACTCTAATTATTCATTTTGTACTTTGGTATGGCAATTAATGATGTATGTGTGACAAACCTTGTAACTTTGTACTTAACCTCACTAACTCTAATTATTCATTTGTACTTTGGTATGGCAATTAATGATGTATGTGTGACAAACCTTGGAATTTTATACCTAACCGCATTAACACTAATTATTCATTTTGTATTTTGGTATGGCAATTAATGATGTATGTGTGACAAACCTTGTAACTCTGTACCTAACCGCAATAATACTAATTATTCATTTTGTATTTTGGTATGACAATTAATGATGTATGTGTGACAAAACTTGTAACTTTATACCTAACCGCAATAATACTAATTATTCATTTTGTACTTTGGTATGGCAATTAATTATGTATGTGTGACAAACCTTGTAACTTTGTACCTAACCGCAATAATACTAATTATTCATTTTTTACTTTGGTATGGCAAGCAATGATGTACTCGTATGTGTGACAAACCTTGGAACTTTATACCTAACCGCATTAACACTAATTATTCATTTTGTATTTTGGTATGGGAAAATGATGTATGTGTGACAAACCTTGTAACTTTGTACCTAACCGCATTAACACTAATTATTCATTTTGTATTTTGGTATGACAATTAATGATGTATGTGTGACAAACCTTGTAACTGTGCACCTAACCGCAATAATACTAATTATTCATTTTGTACTTTGGTATGGCAATTAATGATGTATATGTGACAAACCTTGTAATTTTGTACCTAACCGCAATAATACTAATTATTCATTTGGTACTTTGGTATGGCAATTAATGATGTATGTGTGACAAACCTTGTAACTTTGTACCTAACCGCAATAATATTAATTATTCATTTTGTACTTTGGTATGGCAGTTAATTATGTATGTGTGACAAACCTTGAAACTTTAAACCTAATCGCATTAACACTATTTCTACATTTTGTATTTTGGTATGGCAATTGTTGATGTATGTGTGACAAACCTTGGAACTTTATACCTAACCGCATTAACACGAATTATTCGTTTTGTATTTTGGTATGGCAATTAATGATGTATGTGTGACATACCTTGTAACTTTATACCCCAACCGCAATAATACTAATTATTAATTTTGTACTTTGGTATGGCAATTAATTATGTATATGTTGCACCGAAATGGACATTTCGATACAGGATTTACGTCTTACTGCGCATACTATACGTCATCGCGTCTCCATCTCGACTGTCATCTCTATGAACAGTGCCAAATGCTTTCCTATCTATCCCTTCCCTTTCCTAGTGCGCACCCTGTGCTATCGCGCATTCCCCCTCTCCCAGTGAACTCTCATAAATAGCTGTGTTTTGGTAACATCGGGGGATCATCTACTTAGTCACCGTTGGAGTCCGGTCAGTACAGCTCAGGAGAGCTGGTTATGTTTGTTTAGTCCAGTGAGCCAGGGTGGGGACGCCAGGACAGCATTTCCCCCAACCCGAGGCTGGACTTGAGTGATTGATTGTATGTGTGTATGTAAGTTTATTTATATCATATTTTCTTCTTGTATAGACGATCTATTATGATTTCTTTTCTTTGTAAAAGCGAATATTTATTTATTTATCTTTATATCATATCTGACAAAATTTTGACTCGCATTAAAAGCTTTAATTGTGCTTTTTACTTACTCTGTGCCTATTCATTCAGTAGTTAGCATTAGTCAGATGTCTAAGTCAAATTTTAAAAGCTTACTTAAGCGAGTATTAGTTCCTTTATCCCAAAGCTTCCACGATTGTATTTTATAAGTCAGTAAATATTACGTATTGGGAAAATTGAGTAAAGAAAGTTGTATTCCTCTTTGTCTCTATGGGCTCGGGCAAAGATGTCACAATTTGAAGAATCTATGCTTTCCAATCGAAATAGTTATCAGCAATACGGTTTGATCCAGCACCCGCCGGTGCAAATTCTGGTAACAGAGCGTGGTTCGGTCCGGCACAAATTATGGTAGCAGAGTGTTGGGTTATTGTTGTTGTATACTATTTTTTAATGGAATGTGCTTCGCGAATTCAAAATTATTAGTATCGTAATTTTGAGTTTGAAATTTGTAAGCGATGAGTTATGTTTTGTATGGGAAATATAATTATAGATGGTTTGTTTCGAGGAAAAGTGATTTTGGGTTCAAGCCCCAAAATAGAACGTAGCTTCTGGGTTCATGTCCCAGTGGAGAAGTGTATTGAAAGATTAATACAGTATTCTATGGTTTGGAAGAATTTGTGGAAACATAGAATGTTTAAAAGTGATATTTATGAAATAGAATTGTCCCGTGTATTATGATTTATGTATTAGAACTTACTTACTTAAATTCATTTAAGTTGTTTACGTATTATATTGGAATTGTATAAATACGTCAATTCATCTTTCCTGCTCTGTTGTTTACTGTATTGTGGGTATGTAATAATAACTTCTCTTACAGTTTGTTGTTTACGTCTTATCTACGTCTGTATATCTTGTATTGTAAACATGCCTAGCTGGATGAATGTTATCAGTTGTTTATTGAATTGAGATGGTTTGGCATGTATACTGTTAAAGATGTAAATATTAATCGTGGAAGACTTAAGAAGGTTTATCGGAATAATATTGTTGCCTATTTGAGCCGTATTTTCATTCGCGTATTTAAATTTATTATGAGGACTTTATTGAGTAAGTTTTGTAATGTGGTCCATGTTTTGTTATGTAAGGCGCTCTCTAAAGGTTAGAGCTAATAGAGTTTGGGAAGCGTCAATGACCACTTAATTGAATAATTTGGCTAGCTAATTATAGGCGTGTCCTGTGGTTAATTAATTACCACTGTTGTTATAGATATCTATTTTGTAAAGGACACATAGTATAGGTAATCTAAAGTTTTCAAATATTATTGATGTTAAGCTTTTATGAGGTTATGTTTTCTGTTTCCTGTCCTTTGTAATTTCAGTTAACCTTTCCCTGTTTGGCACTGATGGAGCAGTGGACTTTTGCCAGCTGTTTATTCGGTGGGTTCGGCCGACCCCGAGTATTCGCTGATGGAGATTGGGTCCTCAACGTGAGTTGCAGTAAATGGGATGGCTGAGCGGGATTGCGATCCGGCAATCCAATTTGGATGCATCGTCTTCCTGACGTCACCTGTAACACCACCGAGTTCAGCTATGGCGGCTGTAGTATTCTACAAGGTTCGTAATACAGCGCCTGGATAACTGATGGAGTAGGTTGGTGTGGTGGACAAATATGGTAACGATAAAATAGAAGATTGTGGATATTCTCAGCCTGATCCTGTTGTGAACTGTCGCCTTACCCTCCCGACGCGGGATTGCACCAAGTGATGTTCACTGTAAGAGTGAAAGTTTTGTGAACGATTATGGTTTCGTTTCGGTGTTGTGGTGGCTCTCCTTTTTTGGAGGGGCCCGAGGGGGCGATATTGTACCGAAATGGACATTTCGATACAGGAATTACGTCTTACTGCGCATACTATACGTCATCACGTCTCCATCACGAGTGTCATCTTTATGAACAGTACCAAATGCTTTCCTGTCTATCCCTTCCCTTTCCTAGTGCGCACCCTGTGCTATCGCGCATTCCCCCTCTCCCTGTGAACTCTCATAAATAGCTGTGTTTTGATAACATCGGGGGATCATCTACTTAGTCTCCGTTGGAGTCCGGTCAGTACAGCTCAGGAGAGCTGGTTATGTTTGTTTAGTCCAGTGAGCCAGGGTGGGGACGCCAGGACAGCATTTCCCAACCCAGGGCTGGACTTGAGTGATTGATCATGTATGTGTGTATGTAAGTTTATTTATATCATATTTTCTTTTTGTATAGACGATCTATTATGATTTCTTTTCTTTGTAAAGCGAATATTTATTTATTTATCTTTATATCATATCTGACAAAATTTTGACTCGCATTAAAATATTTAGTTGTGCTTTTTACTTACTCTGTGCCTATTCATTCAGTAGTTAGCATTAGTCAGATGTCTAAGTCAAATTCTAAAAGCTTACTCAAGCGGGTGTTAGTTCCTTTATCCCAAAGCTTCCACGATTGTATTTTATAAGTCAGTAAATATTACGTATTGGGAAAATTGAGTAAAGAAAGTTGTATTCCTCTTTGCCTCTATGGGCTCGTGCAAAGATATCACAATTTGAAGAATCTATGCTTTCCAATCAAACTAGTTATCAACAATAACGGTTTGGTCCAGCGCCTATCCGGTGCAATTTCTGGTAGCAATGAGCGTGGTTGCGCCGGTGCAACTAATGGTAGCAGTCAGCGTGGTTCTAACTGCACAATGTGACAAACCTTGTAACTTTGTACCTAACCGCAATAATACTAATTATTCATTTTGTACTTTGGTATGGCAATTAATGATGTATGTGTGACAAACCATGTAACTTTGTAGCTAACCGCAATTATACTAATTATTCATTTTGTACTTTGGTATGGCAATTAATTATGTAAATGTGACAAACCTTGGAACTTTAAACCTAACCGCATTAACACTAATTATGCATTTTGTATTTTGGTATGGCGATTAATGATGTATGTGTGACATACCTTATAACTTTGTACCCCAACCGCAATAATACTAATTATTCATTTTGTACTTTGGTATGGCAATTAATGATGTATGTGTGACAAACCTTGTAACTTTATACCTAATCGCATTAACACGAATTATTCATTTTGTACTTTGGTATGGCAATTAATGATGTATGTGTGACAAACCTTGTAACTTTGTACTTAACCGCAATAATACTAATTATTCATTTTGTACTTTGGTATGGCAATTAATGATATACGTGTGACAAACCTTGGAACTTTATACCTAACCGCATTAACACTAATTATTCATTTTGTATTTTGGTATGACAATTAACGATGTATGTGTGATGAACCTTGTGACTTTGTACCAAACCTCATAAAACCGAATTATTCAATTCGTACTTTAGTATGACAATTGTTGATGTGTGTGTGCTGAACTTTGTAATGCGTGAGAGTATATAGGCGTATACATATAGCGGATGTCCAATGCAATTCAGTCGTAAACATATAGAAATTTTGACAAGAAAGATTATTGAATAAAGATATTAATCTTAAATACAAACTTTGTGTGTTTTTTTGAAGTAGTAGATAAAGAACTTAACTCTGGTACTAAAAAGAAGTGGAGTATAACACACGATACATACATACATTGTGTTCTGCCCAAGAGCAGGTCTTTCGCTGTAAACTCAGCATTATCCACTCTTTCCATAACTCAGCCTTCCTTTTTTGTATCAACATACAAATCGTTTACTTTAATCCTATCATATGATGTCTTTTTCTGCCTCTTACCTTCTTTCTGTTGACCAGTCCTTCTAGGGCATCCGTCAGCGGGCAATTTATTCTTAGCCAGTGGCCAATCCAATTTATTTTCCTCTTCTTCATGAGTTCCAGCATTGTTCTTCCTCCACCCACTCTGCCTAGCACATCTTTGTTTTCTATTTTGTTTGTCCATTTTATACGCTCCATTCTTCTCCATATCCACATCTCAAAAGCTTCCAGTCGCTTTTCCTCATTCCGTCGTAATGGCCAAGTATCTGCACCATACAATACTACACTTCACACAAAGCACTTCACTAGCATCTTACGTAATTATTTTGCCAACGATCCACATAAAAATGCTTCTGCTCTTGTTAAAAGCTTATTTTGCCATTGCTATCCAACATCATTATAAATAAGGGAGGAAATCTGCCTTAAGTTGGTCTTTCAGGCTGAATGGTCGTGATCCAGTTTTGTTTAAACTCTATGTTTCGTCTACTGCTGCTGCAGTCAATAGTTGAGGAGTTCGCAGAGAGCACGTAGAATCTCCTGAAGATGTCTACCACGATCGTAGACGAAACATTAAGTTTGAACATAACTGGACCATGGTCATTCAGCCTGGAAGACCAAATTTGAAGTCACCGGCCCCATATTGTACGAAAGTTTATGAAAAATGTATTCCTATGGGGACTCGAACCAGCGCAAGTTCATTAGTTCTTCATCAAGGCGTAATGGCTTAAACTGTTCCATTGAATATATAAAAGCCGACTCAGGCATTTATTTTTCTTTTCATGTCGTATTTGCCTTCATTTCTAAATGTCAAAAAAATATAGTTATAACATCTAAATATGCAAGCGTTACTGCTATAAAGTAAATATTCTCTTTAAATATGCTTACTTGTTTTAGCGGCCACAAGATGGCAGTTGGAACTATTTCCTGCTACCTCTCGTGTTAATTGATTATACATATATATATATATATACACCGTGTCCACAAATATAGTATCATACTTTAAACAACTACTACTACGTCGTTTGGATAATCGTATCTAAATGAAAATGGTGACAATCAAAAGAGAAACTCAGAACGTTTTTGCTATACCTCATAGACATTGTGACACTGCAAACATCGCTCTCTGCTAGATATCCAACGATGAGCCCATGTCGACTAAAAAAAAACATGATTAATTTAGTTTAATTTCTGTATTGTTGTCCATTATTCTCCATTGTTGACATTGTTAACATGCACAAAACTTTTTGAGTTTCCCTTTTAATTGTCATCAATTTCATTTAAATACGATTATCCAAAGCGACGTAGTAGTAGTTTAAAGTATGATACTATATTTGTGGATAAATTTTTGTGTTAGGATTCCTGAATAACTCAGATGGTTAGAGCGCTAAACTTACAGAGTTTAGAAACTCGGGTTCAAATCCCAAATCAGGCATTTATTGTCATATAGGCCTATATATATTCTATAGTGTTCTGACCTAGGGAGGGTTTTCATGCTATGCTTTGCAGTTTTACTAGGGAATTATAGATGTGATAGCTTCCCGTTGCTTTCCACACCGGTGAATGACGACGATGATGATGATAATGATGATGATAAGGACATGATGGCCGAATGATTTTCGGGGACTGTTGGGACCTAAGCTTCCCGACATTTGTCTTACAGGTGAGGAAAAACTCCGAAAAAAACCTCACCATGTCCCGACCGGGAATCGAACCCGGATCCGCTGCGTGACAAAGAATCACGCTACCACGAAACCACAACGGTAGACAAATATTTTTTTTCTTAACGCTCTAGCGGTCGCAATTATTCTTTTTCTTTCAGAATCAAACTCGTTTTATAGCAATCTATTAAAAAAAGTAACACTTTTGTGTGTATGTGTGTGTGTGTGTGTGTGTGTGTGCGCGTGTGAACGATCTAACGGCCGCATTTTTTTATGTAACACACTCGCTGTATAACAACCAATTAAAAAAAGTAAAGTCGAGTTCAATAACCAGAAAAATCGGACCATTAGGAATGGGGTATTATCTGAAGTGAAAATTTAAATATCGCTTTATCGGCAGCAACTTTCGAATTTTCTTAACCAAACTCAGTATATACTATTGGAATAAAATGTCCAAATAACAGGAAAGTCCGACTATTAGAAGTGGGGTTTACCTGAAAGCCAAAATTTAAAATAGTCCGAAACAAAGTACTGTGTAAACTAAGCGAATTCCTTTGCAAGTCGAATTTATTGTCCGATTTTGCTGTTTTACGGAATATATATAAATAAATAAATAAATATATATATATATACACACACAGAGTGATTCACGAATTGTGTTTACTATTGTTATGGGAAACCCATATATTTTATCAGGAGTTTGATACTTGAATGATGAATCGCATAATCTTGTGAGTATGCGGAGACACTTAGGAAAGTTTTCTGTGCATTTATAGAAAATATACAACATTGACCACTGTTATTTTAAATGCAAATTCCTATTTTATTTTAGATGGAATTAAAGATCTATTTATTGGCTTTACAATACAATTTGAATAATTAGTTATGCCATATTAGAACAGTTCCTACAGGATGTTGAATCAGCAGGAGCAGACGCAGTCCGCTTTACACATGGGCTGTGTACCAAAGTATAGATTTCCTGTTTCAATATACCTTACCCTATTACTACAGGAACAGGCGTCTAATCACCAAGTAGATGTTTAAAAGTACCACCGTTATTGTTTACGCATTCCCGTTTATGTTTCCAAAATGACCTTCTTACGAGGACTAATTGGTGAACTGAAATGGACTGGCATGCTTCCCTGGTCCGATGTTGCATATCGTCAAAAATAGTTGGTTGCGTGGCATAGACTCGTTGTTTCACATATCCCCATAAGAAATAATCCAGTGAGATTAGTTCGGATGATCTTGGAGGCCAGTCATGAGGACCTCTCCTACCAATCCATTTATTAGGGAAAGTCCTATTAAGCACATGGACTTATATATTACTGGAATGGGCCGGGTGTGCTGGAACCACATCGTCTGCGGGTATGTAAATCTACTTTTTCCAGTAGTTGAGGTAAA
This sequence comes from Diploptera punctata, assembly GCA_030220185.1. NCBI lineage: Eukaryota > Metazoa > Arthropoda > Insecta > Blattodea > Blaberidae > Diploptera > Diploptera punctata. The sequence continues at coordinate 520,973 of JASPKZ010002320.1, forward strand.
TGGCGTCACAGAAAAAGTGCATAGCTCCGTCCTGTTACATTTCCGTCCAAGAAATGAGACCCTATCACGGAGTTGCCTAGAATTACGCACCACACAATCAGTGGCCACCTTTGTTGATAAGCAACATGTTGCACCCAGTGAGGATTTTCCGCTGCCCTGTAATGCATGTTATGGCGGTTTACCTCACCACGATTGGTAAAAGTAGCTTCATATGAAAACAGTATGAATGGTAACAGATCTACGATACCAGGTGACTGACTGATACCCGCCACTGCAACAATATCACGGGTATTTACAGCCCCCAACACAAACACTACATTTGCTTAACTAGTAGCAACTGCATGTCTTACATAAGGTTTCCTGTCGATAATTCCATTTCTGAAGTTTTGCTTAGCCCTTCGAAATGTCACTGGTACAGGATGCAGTCTGTCAGGATAGCGCAGTGAATAAACTCTGCTCGCTTCTTCTTTATTATTGTGACATTCGCCCAAAATAAGCAGCATGTCGACTTTTTAATTCTTGTATAGCTCCTTTTCCACTAAATAAAATTCAAACATTTATGCATACAGTAGGAAGATACAGTAGATGCGTACACTTTGTAAACAACGAGTTCTACCGTTCAAAAAGATGCGCCGTAGACCAGACGAGTCACTGCTGTACTTCGAGGCTTTACCTAGTGCGCCCGGTTTCGCGATAAGCAACGGATAGGACACCTGCAACGTCTTCGACCAAATACCCTCACCTATGACTCACTTCTGCTCTCCTTCCCCTCTCTCGCTCAGAAACGGTATCACGCCGTTTTGAAACTACTGTACTGGTATACCGTCTTCTTGACTGATTGTACTGTACAGTATTTCCTTCAGCTAAACAAACACGTGCAAATATCAACAACTGAACAGAAAGACATACGTATTTGTATGATACACTGTTTTACTATTGTTATTTATTTACATTCTGTCTAACTTCTCCTCCCACTTCACTTAACACGACTCGTAAATAAAACTTAGAACTTGAAAGAATACAGTATCTAGAACGTAGTTCCCAAGGTTAACGGTTATACCAAGACGCCGAGACCGTGAATGCAAGACGCAACATTCGGACGGGGCGCTAATACTATCCGGTAGCGGTAGCAGTGGCAGACGTCAACTTTCACACTTCTATAACACGTTAACCAATAGAGATAGAAACCTTATTTCAACGGCAATTTATTTCTTTTTCAAAGACACTTCGAACGAAGGGATAAAATGTGCCATGATCTATTTAAATTAACGAAGTTCGACACCATAACTTAAAGACGAATAAACATCAAAATGTGCCGAGCATCTCCGCATAGAGGCACATCAACCATTCACATGTTTCCACAATTCGTTTCACGCTAATGTCCATAGTTTTCATATAATGAGACGAAACATGATTCGTGAATCACCCTATATATATATATATCCATCCATCCATAGTAATTCTGCCCGAAGGCAGTTCCTTCACTGCAATCATAGCATTTTTCATGCTATGCTTGCAGCTTTACTAGGGAATTGTAGGTGTGGTAGCTTCCCGTTGCTTTCCACACCGGTGAAGGATGATGATGATGATGATAATGATAAGGATGATGATGATGATGGCCATATGATTTCGGGGACCGTTTGGGCCTTAAAGTTTTCCTGACATTTGTCTTACAGGTGAGAAAAAACCCCGATGAAAACCTCACCCAGAAAAACTGCCCCGACCGGGGATCGAACCCGGGCCCGCCGCGTGACAAGGCAGCACGCTACCTCGAAACCACAGCGGTGGACCTATATATATATATATATATATATATATTGTTAAATTGGAGAAACTCAATTTCTGTTTATTTAAAATGTCGGATACTGTGAAAACAAACAATGTATAACCGTAAGCCATTACCTGTTGCATATTGTAAAAGAAGTTCGGGTAATATATTGACTTAGGCTTTCACGGCCGGAGTTACTATGATCTTGTAGAAGATTTCAGGGCTGTTGGCCGTGGTCTTGAGGCTTGTAGTTCCCCGACGTTTCGCCAGAGACTGCGTCCGGCATCCTCAAGGGTTGTCTTGAGATTGGCAATTTTGTCGACTACCTGCCCTATTTATACATATATAAATAGGGCAGGTAGTCGACAAAATTGCCAATCTCAAGACAACCCTTGAGGATGCCGGACGCAGTCTCTGGCGAAAGGTCGGGGAACTACAAGCCTCAAGACCACGGCCAACAGCCCTGAAATCTTCTACAAGAACTTCGGGTAATTTGGACCCTTGTTTTGAATTTGTTGTTTTTCTTCTTGTAATTAAGATTTGAATTTTGTTTAATTACAGTGATTATCATTAGTGTTGTAACTATGAAACAGCATTGTTATTTCATTCAAATATGGAAACATTTTCATAATTTATAAACTTTTTTACATTACAAGACAGGTCCACTTTAACTTCCATATTCGGATAAAGTGAACCCCAGAGTCTATTAGCTTTTAGTCTATTTTAAGTTTATTTACTGTATTAATTTATAGAGACAGGCACAGATTAATCTGGAAATATTTATGACTGATCATAATTAAAAAGCGTCATTATTTATTTAATGTTTTGAAAAATTATTGTTGATTCTAACATTCACACGTCATTCAACTGCAAAAAGTGACGGTCTTTGGGTTTAGTAAAATTACAAGGATATTAAATAAAATTAATTAAGTGAATGGTTTCTACAGATAGCATCCTATTGATAAAATATACGTATTCGTGTAAAGTGGACCCAGAGGGTCCATATTATCCTAATTCCTTTGTTATGTTTAATTATTTATACAGCCACCATGTCGCATGATATCAAACCTAACTCGTCAGTATATTAAAACAGCATCTACATAACATATTTAAGAGTTTTTCAACATTTGTAATATTCAATAGCAGAAATTAAGAATTGATTCTTAGCTTGAAAAACTTTTAAAGTGGTCATTTTCATATATATCACAAATAAAACCCTTCTTCGCACAAATAATACAAGAAACTGGCCTTGAACCCGTCAAAGTTGATGAGGGGAAGAAGTTAAAATATTTTCTGCTCGAGGGCAGCACCAATTAAAGACGATATTAACATAGTCCACCCAAACAGAAGGATCCACATTACCCGAACTTCCCTATATATATATATATACAGGGTGCATAGAAAAGGCTGGCGCAAACTTATATGGTTGAAAGTACACGATAATAGAAGGAACAATGTCCCAGCAAACATGGGTCCGTAAACGAGCCGTTTGCGAGATAATTACGAATGTATGGTTACAAGCCGCCACTGATGTCATTGTTTGTAACATCGTTCGGTTTACTCATTGCGCACTTGAAGCCGTCCTATGTTCTTTGTTTACAAAACTGAACATTGCCGAGAGGTGGAGTTGTAGTCAAACCATACACGCAGAACGTACAGGACGGATACAGTACACAGTCTCAAAATGTATCAGTCTCGTCTGAGGAGTGCCACTTGTGCTGTGTTGTAGTTACAATGGAACCTTACAGCAACGAAAAGTATGCGGATATGCATTTCATGTACGGTAGGGCTAATGGTAATGCACGGGAGGCTGCACGCTTGTACCAAGAAACATATCCTGATCGAAGACACCCCGAAAGTCATATATTTACAAGGGTCCATCAGCGCCTCAGAGAAAATGGGGGTTTTGCACATGGAAGAGCAGTAGGTAGGCCTGCTCGCATTACGTCTGAGGTTGAGGATATGGTGTTGGAAGCAGTACAGCTCTCTCCAGGAACTTCGACGAGAAGAATTGCCACACAAGTGCCTGTACTAAGCCACAGTAGTGTATGGAGAATTTTACAGCGCAATTTACTTTACCCTTACCACCTCCAACGAGTTCAATGTCTCAATGATGCGGACTTTGTTCCTAGAGTGATGTTTTGTCAGTGGATGCAACAACAGACTGTAGTCAACCCTCGTTTCGCATGTAACATTTTATTTACAAACGAAGCAGGATTCACACGCGATGGTGTTTTTAATTATCATAATACACATTTTTGGTGTGAAATAAACCCACATGCTGTTCATGAGTCACCACATCAGCACCGTTTCTCAACGAATGTGTGGTTAGGGATACTAGGTGATCATCTCATTGGGCCACACATTCTTCCACGAAAACTTAATGGACGAAGGTACCTTAGGTTTCTGCGGCGTCATCTTCCAGGATTGCTTGAGGATGTTCCCCTTCAGCAACGTCGGAGTTTGTGGTACACACATTTTGCTGCTGCTGTGAGACGGTATCTATCGCGCAGATACGGCCAAAGATGGATAGGTCGAGGCGGATCTGTACTTCGGCCTCCAAGATCACTTGATCTAAATCCTTTGGATTTTTGTGTCTCGGGTCACCTCAAAAGTGAAGTGAACAGCACACCCGTTAACACGGTTGAAGAACTGGAGCAGAGAGTTGTACATGCTTGTCAAGAATTCAGAAATGATCCAGGGGGTTTCGAAATAATTCGACGTTCATTGCAGAGACGAGCACAGTATTGCATTCAGATGCAAGGAAGACACTTCGAACACCTTCTTTAACAGGTAACCCATAAGTGAAGTGAACTGTGAAATGTGAACTAAATGAGATGAAAAATTAATAGTAAAGTCTAAATCCAAATTAATTTGTACTAACTATGTACTAACAATGAAGTCAGTGGCGGCTTGTATCCATACATTCGTATTTATCTCGCAAACGGCTCGTTTGCGGACCGATGTTTACTGGGACATTGTTGCTTCTATTATCGTGTACTTTCAACCATGTAAGTTTGCGCCATCATTTTTATACACCCTGTATATATATATATATATATATATATATATATATATATATACATGATAAGAAAAATAAATGCCTGAACGGGATTTGAACCCGGAACTCTGGGTTGGGATCCCAGCGTGTTATCCATTACACCACCAGGCAAATCCAATTCAAACACTTATTTTCTTATATATATATATCTCCATAGTAATTCTGCCCGAAGGCAGGTCCTTCAATGCAATCATAGAATTTTCATACTAAGCTTGCAGCTTTACTAGGGAATTGTAGGTGTGGTAGCTTCCCGTTGCTTTCGGTGAAGGATGATGATGATGATAATGATAAGGATGAAGATGATGATGATGATGATGGTCATATGATTTCGGGGACCGTTTGGGCCTTAACATTATCCTGACATTTGTCTTAAAGGTGAGGAAAAACCCCGATAAACACCTCACCCAGAAAAACTGCCCCGACCGGGGATCGAACCCGGGCCCGCTGCGTGACAAGTTAGCACGCTATCTCGAGACCACAGCGGTGGTCATATATATATATATATATTATATTCTCCATTATTACTAAATGTCGCGAGAACTCGGTCTTCACTACCACATAATAGCTGACTATAACAAGTAAACAAATTTATGAGAATATTTTTACTTTATAGCAGTGACGGTTTGTCGATGTTATAATTACATTTTTTTTTTACATTGAGCAATGCAAGCTTAATATGACATGATAAGAAAAATAAATGCCTGAACGGGATTTAAACCCGGAACTCTGGGTTGGTATCCCAGCGTGTTATCCATTACACAGCCAAGCAAATATATATATATATATAAGAAAAATAAGTGTTTGAATTTGATTTGCCTGCTGGTGTAACGGGTAACACAAAATAAGTGTTTGAATTGGATTTGCCTGGTGGTGTAATGGATACCACGCTGGTGTACCAACCCAGAGTTCCGAGTTAAAATCCCGTTTAGACATTTATTTTTCTTATGTCATATTAAACTTGCATTGCTCAATGTCAAAACTTTAATTATTACATATATATATATATATATATATATATATATATATTGTTAAATTGTAGGAACTCATTTTCTGAAGCCAATTTATTTAAAGTGTCGGACTGATGTGAAAACAAACAATGTATAACCATAAGCCATTAACAGTTGCATATTGTGTACATTAACAAAAATGATATAATAACTACTGATTCATTTTTCCATTTTTTCATTAAAATATTAAATAAATATTAGACCAATGTCTATCTTGTAAGACACATTGCCAATCTAAGGGTTAATTAAATTGTATTCACAGTCGAGTCTATGGCAACGGAACACCACCTATAAGCACTCGCCACTGAAGATGCCCTCCGCAGTTGAGGGAGAAACGTCTGGAAGAAACACCAGTTATAGACAACGGCCACATAGCCCGGAAGCTACTAATCTATATGTTAATACGTAAAGAAAAAACGTTGTGCCCCTTTTTAAGCACATTGCGCGCACGGAAGAGTGTGATATTTGTCATAATTAAAGTTCGTATTATGATAGCATTCCCAAAAAAATGTTATGGGAAACTTTAGACAATTCTAACATTACCAAAAAATTAGTAAAAGCTATAAAAGCATTATACTAAGGATCTATTTCGAAAATAAAAGTTGGAAATCATATAACAAAGGGATTTACTATGACAAAAGGTTTAAGGCAAGGTTGCAGTTTATCTCCAACTCTATTTAAAATTTATCTTGAAAGAGTACTAAGAGATTGGAGGAAAAAATGTCAAAAAATGGGCATACCCATCTAAAATACACATGCATATTCACTAAATTTTGCAGATAACCAGGTATTAATAGCACAAGACCACGATGACATAGAATATATGGCTAAAAAACTAAAAGAAGAATATGAAAAATGGGGAGTTTATATAAACATTGGGAAAACTAAATACCTGTGTATAGGAGAAGAAATGGAAAATATAAATTTCAACAATGGAGAACTAAAACCTAGTATTGAATGCACTTATTTAGGAACAAAATTAGACCATTCAGGCGATAACACAGTGGAAATTAAAAATAGAATCGCACAAACAAAACAAGCCATAAATGCTTTAAACTCTGTTTGGTGGAGCAAAAATATTACAAAAAATAGAAAATTACAAATATATCAAACCATAATTCAGAGCATTTTAACATATGGTGCTGAAGTCTGGCAAATTCCTACAAGGGAAATGAGAAGAATTTTAAGTTCAGAAATGGATGTGTTAAGAAGATCAGCTGGAAAATCTAAAATGGATAGAATACGAAATAAAGAAATAAGGGAAATTATTGGTGTAGAAGAGGAGCCGGACATCATGGACATTATAGAAAAGAAAAGATTACAGTGGTATGGCCATGTCAAAAGAATGCTAGAACAAAGATTGCCTAAAATTGTTATGGAACGGATCCTAATGGAAAGGAGGAAGACCGAAGAATACTTGGATAGAAGGGGTACAAGCAGCTATGAATATCAGAGGAATGGAGGAAGATCAATGGATGGACAGAGAGGAATGGCGTTTGGTTTCCGGAAGACGGCGGCAGTTGCCATGATACCGGATGTTGATGATAAAGTTCGTATACCAAATTTACTTCTGCAGAACATACAAAATATTTACAAAGACAACACCATAAAGATTAAATTAAATAACAGATTTTCTGAAGAAGGAATTATAAATCGTGGTGTGAGACAAGGCTGCCCCCTAACCCCAATACTCTCTGCGATTTATATCAGCAAAGTAATATGTTGCTGGAACAAGAAATATAAATTTGGAATAAGAATATCAGAAAATACAAAATTAAACACCCTATTGTTTGCAGATGACCAAATAATAATAGCAAATTCAGAAGATAATCTGCAGAAAGGTCTGTATGAACTTAACAAAATTACAGAAGAATGTGGATTGAAGATATCGACAGAGAAAACAAAAATTATGGCATTTCAAGGTGTAGATCCTGTCAGAAGTAAAATTGTACTGGACAATATAATTTTAGAGCAGGTGAATAATTTTACATATCTAGGATGCAATATCTCATATGAAGAAGAAAAGGATGTAAATGCAAAAATATCTAAATTTTTAAGAATTTTAGGGTTAATAAATTCTATCTTCAAGCCACAGTTAGTCCAAAAGCATTCAAGACTGAAAGTGTATAAAAACACTGGCTCTTCCAACTCTTTTGTATGGTAGCGAAGTATGGACGTTGAAACAGAAGGATATACAGAGACTTAGATCTGCTGAAATGAGATATCTTCGGAGGACTGCAGGATACACACTACTTGATCACAAAAAAAAATGAAGACATCTTAGAAGAATTACACATGGAACCTTCAGAAAACAAAATTTCTCATTATAAGTCAAGATGGATGCAACATGTTCATCGAATGGAAGATCACAGGATACCCAAACAAATGTTAAGATATCAACCTGAAGGAAGAAGAAGACCAGGAGTCCACTCAAAAGACTTCTGGATGGTGTTTCTCTTGAGGCCGAAACAGGTCAACAAATGGCCTAAATTCGTGAATGTACAATGACGATGATTAAAGTTCATATAGAGAAGGGGCGCAGAAAAATAAAATGTTTGTATAATATGTGTTAAAATTAAATTAAATTAAATTAAATTAAATTAAATTAAATTAAATTAAATTAATTGTCTCTAAGAAATTTATATGTATTACTTAATCATTTTTGTACTCATTCATTTGTTTACGTTCGTACTGAAAGTGCATTGTTGCAAAAAGAAATTGTGCAGCAGCAATGTGAATTGACTTACTCTCGCGTATTTATCATTAGTGGTTTAAAAATCGTGAGTACATTTTATTATTTATATTTAAATTAAACCCTGTCTAATATTGGTTTCAGTAATTTCATTACTTCTTTTATATTTAGATATTCGCACCTACTTCCTTTATGCCTCGACTTAGAACATTGACGGATCGGAGTGAGGGACAAAGAAGAAGGAATATTCCCGTACACATAATAATATTCCAAATTCAAATTTAAATAATATTAATAGTATACACACCAGCAACGTGTATTGACTTGCTCTCGCGTATATGCCATATACAACACTGATCTGAAAAACTTAACCGATCATGCTATGCGATTCGCGTCCTCACTAGAATACCAGAGGAAGTATTAAAAACTGTATATTTTGGGGATACATACATTCACAGTTAACACATGGTATAATACTACCATCATCACCATCATGGGATCATCACCAAAATCTACTAAAATACTCAAATTACAAAAAAAGAATTATTAAAATCATGAAGAAAGCAACAGTCCGAACAGAAAGTAAGAAATTCTTCAAAGAACTAAAAATATTACCTGTTCCTTGTATTTGCTTTATTCATAAAAAATTTAAACTCTTCAAAATAAATTCATATTTACATGAACATAACACTGGAATATCTAATAATATACATAAATTATCACAGGCTTACCAGAAGTATTAATAGCATATCACATAGAGGTATTAATCTATATAATCTTCTCCCTTCCAATGTTTAACTTCTTACGGGCAGACAATTTAAACTTGCTGTTAAGAACATTTTATTATCTTACATACCATGAAGTATGGATGAATACCTAAATTTAAAATTGTAAGTAATATTTGATTGGAATTGCATCGCTATCTTTTCTTGTGAAAGTGCTGCCCTTGATTTTATGGTGTATTAATAGCAATGTAAATTGGTTTCATTATATATTTATGTATGTATGTGTTATATTTTATATTGTTGCTTATAATCTTGATACTTCCTAAAAACATCTATGATGCTCTAATGGATGTTAAAATAAAAATAATAAAAAAATGAAATATTATTAGTGATTTAAAAAAGTGAGTACAATTAATTATTTAAATTTAAATGAAATCCTGTCTAATCTTCGTTTCAGTAATTTCTTTGTTTTTTTATATTTAGATATTCGCACCTACTTCCAATATGCCTCGACATAGAACATTGACGGGTCGGAGTGAGAGACAAAGAAGGAGGGATATATATTACGGTATACACATAAAAATAGCCCAAATGCAAATTTAAATAGTAGTATATATTGTATACAAATGTCAAATGACGCGTTGTTCTTTAAATGTGGCTTAGCCAAATTATACCACATATTTCCTATCGTTCGTATTTTAAAAATAAATCGAAAATTAATACATAATGACGTATTTGTGACAAACTTAAACATTTAATGAATTGTGGTCGAATTTCGATCACTGGGCGACCACTAAATTGTATGTTATTCTCCCAGTTATATTACATGGACGCAAAACATGGTCTCTTACAAAGAAGGTTACTAGTATTTGAGAATAAAGTCCTTAGGAAAATTTTGGACCAAAGAGAGATGAACAGACAGGCGATTGGAGAAGACTGCATTACAGTAAACTATATTATCCTTATAATAATAATAATAATAATAATAATAATAATAATAATAATAATAATAATAATAAATAGCTTTATTTTACCTGGCAGAGTTAAGGCCTTAAGGCCTTGTCTGCCACTCAACCAGGTTTTAAAAAGTACAAAAAAATATCTTACATCTAAATTACAATAAACATAAACGATTACATGTTATAAATACAATACAATTATTATTTATAATGTATTTTGATTTACTGTAGATTTAACTAATTAAATATAATATGTACAAGATATATAAAAAACGATAAAAAATTATTAATGACATAGTATAAATTTAATTAAATAGAGAAAAATTAACTATTAGACAACAGGTAACTGTATAAGCGTGACTTAAAAGTGGCAAGTGCGCGGCAACCCCTGATATCTTGAGGAAGGAAATTCCAGGAGCGGGCAGAGGCTACTGTGAAGGAAGTGGAATAAGAGGAAGTACTATGAAGAGGGATTGTTAGCAGACTGTTATCTTGTGACCTAGTGTTCATATTATGATAAGAAGATAACTTCTCAAATCTGGACGCCAGGTAAGTAGGAGTGTAGGAATTCAGAAGCTTGAAAAGTAGTGAAAGAGAATGCAATTTACGTCTGTCAGTAAGACGGAGCCAATAGAGGTTATTGAAGTGTTCGAAAATATGGTTATAACGGCGGATATTGAAAATGAATCGAACGCAAGCATTATGAACACGCTGCAGTCTCTGCGACAAATCAGAGTTTAGATCATTATATATAACGTCACAATAATCGAAGTGTGGCAGCACATGATTCTGCACAAGGATTTTTTAATGAAACTGGGAGAAAATTCTTTAAACGTCTAAGATGATGTAAGATGAAGAAAGTCATTTTACATATGTATGTGTTTCACTTGTGTTTGCCAGGTTAAATTTGCGTCTAGATGTAGTCCAAGATCTATTACTGAAGAAGAATAAGGGATAATTATATTATTTATAGTAATTTTTGGAAGTATAGATATGATAAAAGTTGTAAGCAGTCTCTGTTATCTCATTAGAATTACTTGTGACTTGTGGGATTTAGATTTAGACCGATACTTGAAGACCAGTTAAAGATGGATATGAGATCGTCATTCATTTTCGTCAAGTTGTTATAGAGAGAATGAGGAGGTGAATGTAGGTAAATTTGGAGATCATCAGCATAGAGGTGATAACGGCAGTGCTTTAGTACAGTTCGTAAGTCATTTATGTAGGTTGAGAAAAGAAGAGGTCCGAGAACACTGCCCTGGAGGACTCCCGCATGCACGTTGCGCCAAGACGAAGATGTAGAGTTTAGTGAAGCGTATTGTTGACGCCCGTGCAGGTATAAGTCGAACCAGAAGATAACACTGTCATACAAGTCTAGGTGCTTGAGCTCTATCATAAGTACGTCGTGGTCAATTGTGTCAAAAGCTTTGCTGAAGTCAAGTTAGGTTAAAGGAGTCAATTCACGTCTGTCCATGGCTTCACGAATATCTTCAGTAATTTTTTAACAAAGCTGTGGTTGTGCTATGACCAGATCTAAAGCCGGATTGATAAGGATCAAGTTGGTAATTTGCTAGGAGGTATTCAGTAATTTGCTTATGTACAATATGTTCCAGGGCAGCCAGATATAATAATGACAGTTAAGTCTCGTAGACTGTGATGGGCAGGGCATGTGGCACAAATGTGGAATGAAAGAGGTGCATGGAAGCTTCTTGTAGGAAAACACAGGGAAAACGCCCAGTTGGTAGACCAAGAATGAGATGGGAGAATAACATTAATCATGATTTGAGGGAAGTAGATTATACAGTGGATGATTGGAAAACATTAGCTCAGGATAGATATGTATGGAGAGCTTATGTCCGCGCGGCCATGAACCTAAGGGTTAGTGAGTTAGTTAGTTAGTTATGCATTGAGACGAAGCCAACATGACGATTGCTAGAGCTAGTTTTCAATTTCGTTTTTCAGGTAAACCACTGCTCATGTTGGAAAATGGCTTCCTTGCTTTATTCGAATAGCATAATCTGAGTTACGTTCGGAAACGTCGAAAATTGCAACCACTGGAACAATTTTTTTAATTTTCGTTTAAAAGAACTCCTACTCATCTAATGGTCCGATTTTGAGAGTTAACGAACTCGATCTTAAATTTTTTAATTGATTGCTACATGCCATTTAAAAAAATATGAAAAGCCAAGTCTTGTCAAAATCTGTAAAGATATTATTATTAGTCCCATTTTGACATATGGATGTGAAACATGGATAATGGTGAAAAATAATGGATGCACTCTATAATGTTTGTAAAAAAATATTTAGGAAGTTGTATGGCTCTATATGTGAGAATGGTGTCTGGCGAAAATGCTATAATCAGGAGTTTATGCATTATCAAAGATGTGGATATTAGTAAATTCATTAAATTAACCAGACTACGATGGGCAGGGCGTGTAAGAAGAAAGGAAGAGTCAGAAATATGTTTAAGGATATGGTCCACTCAACCAGGAAGTAGAATAGAAAGAGGAAGACCGAAACTACGATGGAAGGATGAGGTGGGATTGAGAAATTGGTGGAGAGAGACACAGGTCCGAGCTAATTGGAGGAGGCTCCTTGAGGAGACCAGGATTCAGGAATCAGTTGTTGCGCCAGTGATGATGATGTTATATACCAAGTTTGATGCTGATGAAACAAAAAATTGCTGCCGCTAGAGCGTTAACAAGCGCATATATATATGTATATATATATATATATAATATACGGTGTTGTAAAAAAACACCAACAACAGAGGTGACGTGGTATATTGAGATATGTTGATAATTTTTAATAAAGTACGTATGTCCGGAAACGATGCGTTTTCACACTATGAGTAACTAACTTCTCAAAGAGTTCAGTTAGTTGGATTTGAAGAATTCTTGACAATAATGTCATAGGCACATCAAGTTTTGAAAATATCCACCTCCCATCTCATTGCAGAGCGTAAATCAGCGGTGTAGTGATTGGTGAACACATTCAAATACTCCTGGCCTCGTTTGAATTATTTCTGCAGCAGCGTGGATTCGGGCTACATGATCCATATGTGACTATACTGGAGTCTAATAAACAGATTGTTTCATGTCGCCCAACAGAAAGTAGTCGAGAGGTTTAAGATCAGGTGATTTCGAAACCATGGGGCTGGTCCCTCTATGCCAATCCATCGATATGGATGCGTGGTATTCAAAGGTCTCCTCACATTGTCATCGAAGTGAACTGGAGCTCCGTCGTGATGCAGCCACATTCCGTTGCGAAGCCACGTATCATAGATTCCGTATTTGTGAGGTGTTGTCAAGTAATGAGTCTTCAAATCCTTCGAAATAACACTGATCTTGCGACATAATTAACTACTCATAGTGTGAAAACGCATCATATCCGGACATTGGTACCTTATTAAAAATGATCAACATATCTTAATATACTACCTCACCTCCGTTGTCGGTATTTTTTTTTTTGCAACACTCTGTATTCAATCATTCATACTGTTCTGTCCAAGAGCAGGTCTTTCACTGCAAACTCAGCATTCTCCACTCTTTCCTTAACTCAGCTTTCCTTTTTTGTATCAGCATGCAAACCATTTATTTTAATACTGTCTATCATCTAATGTATTTTTTCTGCCTCTAACTTTCTTTCCGTTGACCATTCCTTCTAGGGCATCCCTCATCAGGCAGTTTCTTCTTAGCCAGTGGACAATCCAATTTCTTTTCCTTTTCTTTGTGAGTTCCAGCATTGTTCTTCCTTCACCCACTCTGTCTAGCACATATTTATTTTGTATTTTGCCTGTCCATTTTATACGTTTCATCCTTCTCCAAATCTACATCTCAAAAGCTTCCAGTTGCTTTTCCTTATTCCGTCGTAATGGCCAAGTCTCTGCACCATACAGAACTACACTCCACACATAGCACTTCACTAACCTCTTCCGTAACTCTTTTGCCAAAGGTTCGAAGGTTCGCAGAAAATGCTTCTCTTCTTGTTAAAGGCTTCTTTTGCGATTGCTATCCTCTGCTTTACTTCTTGACCGCAGTTCATGTTACTACTGATAGTACAACCCAAGTACTTGAAGCTCTCCACTTGCTCAAGGCCTCATATTTAATCCTTATGTCTATCTTCCTTGGTTTCCTTCCTATAATCATGACCTTCGTCTTATTTATATTTATCTTCATTCCATAATCCTAGCACATGTCATCAGCATGTTCCTCAGTGTCATTGCATCTTCTGCTAGCAAAGACATATCATCAGCAAATCTTATGAACTTACCGGTAATTCTTCTTACTCCCATGTTTACGCCTCCCGTATTCCTGAAGCAGACACCCTGTATATATATCCATCCATAGCAATTCCGCCCGAGGGCAGGTCTTTCACTGCAATCACAGCATTTTCATGCCATGCTTTGCAGATTTACTAGGGAATTTATAGGTGTGGTAGCTTCCCGTTGCTTTCCACATCGGTGAAGGAGGATGATGATGATGATGATAATGATAAGGAGGGATGATGATGGCCCGATGATTTTCGAGGACCGTTGGGCTCTAAGCTTCCTGACATTTGTCTTACAGGTGAGGTAAAAACTCCGATAGAAACCTCACCCAGGAGCTGTCCCGACCGGGAATCGAACCCGGGCCCGCTGCGTGACAAGGCAGCACGCTACCGCGAGACCACAGCGGTGGACTGTATATATATATATATATATATTGATCATGGCTATTTTCGTTGTTTACTATATAGGGTTGGCGAAAATCTATTTTTTTCATGCGAACAATCTTAATAATTTCATTCCTTCGGAATTCACTAATCTCACCCTACATGTCACCATATTTGAATGTGCAATTACGAAAAGGGCCTTCTTCGAACTAAACGATATCTAGACGTAAATTAGAGAACATTTTATTAAAAACTCAAAAATCAAATATATTCGAAATGGGCCGTTTTCAAAATTGTCCATTCATATATTTTCGCTACCAAATTCACGCACATAATTTAAATAAGAAACATAATATCGACCTTAGTTAATAGCATAACCAGACCATTAAGAATGGGTTTAACCTGAAAGCTGAAATTTTAGTGGGGATATTTTCGACGTTCAACCAGGTGCAATTTTTGTTTTCTCGCAATGAAACTGAATACTATACCACACTGCAGGCGACTTAGTTATAAATATATAAATATATTCCGTAAACTAATCAGATTTGACCATATGTTATACTTGCTGAGAAATTCGCTATACCAATTCCGAGCTAAATTTCAGTTGTACCGTAAACAAACTTGCTAAGGTATTACTTCGCCGACCCCCTCTATTGAGGGAACCGTGGAACTACTTTCGCCCGCTATATGACTGAAATGTGTACGGAACTGCCATCAATTAAAACGTTATTCTTAGGCCGGTATGCAGAAAACATCCACACTCTTCCCCCATCTCTCTCACTTCCGTAAGTTAAGTCTGAGCACATGAGTCGGTGACGGTTGGAACGAATAAATATGATAGTAGATCATTATAATCAGAAAATTAGAAGGGTTACGGAAATCATATTTTTTAAATTAAAATTAAATAAATCAATAAATAACCAAAATATTATATATTATTAATATCGCTATAAAAGACGTATGTGGAAAAGTAGAAATATATCCAGGTAAAATTCCATCTACATTGTCTAGCATAAAATACTGTCAAAATTCTACCTGACTACACAAATAACAAATAACAGAATAAAAGATATTGTCAAAATTCTACCTGACCACACAAGTAACAAATAATATAGGAACACAAAAGGTATTGTAAAAATAATAAAACTATTTCCATACATTAGTCTATACAAATAGCATGAAATATTCATTCCCCTTCAGAAAAAATAACATTAGTTATCTATTAAAAATATAAAAAAAGCAATTCCCAGTTCTCAAAAACTGTAATCAACGCTACTAACCAGCAATTCCAAGAAATAAGGATATAAAGAATTACTACCTGACTAATACAGACAACAAAAAGACATTCATCCCACCTTTAGAAAAGATAATCTCTTAATATTGATAGTTTACAAAATTGAAGAAACTGAAAAACATTTATCTATTAAATATCAAAGAAGCAATTAACCCAGTTCTTAGAAACTGTAATTAGCTCTATTAACCAGAAAACCCCCTCTAAGGAAACACATACTAGCAAATATTATTGTAACATATATATATTCAAATTGTAACGAGTGGAATCGAAAGAAGTGGGAGGAGCTATCGTGTTTATAAGCGAGAACATATATCAAAATACTCTCACTCTCAGTGATTCTGTATTGAGTGTTAAAACACCGTAGATATATAAACCGCGATCTCCGATTCAGTTAAAGCTTGGTCTCGGTCATTCTGTATTGAGTGTTGAAACATCGTAGATTTATAGACCGCGATCTCCAATTCAGTTAAAGCTTTGTCTCGGTCACTCTATGTTCAGTGTTAAAACACCGTAGACCTATAAACCACGATCTCCTATCTAAGTAAAATTTAGATTCGTCCGAGAAATTATTAAATTTAAAGTTATAGTCCGTTAAACATTTGGACTTTGAAAATATTTGATTCAAGCACGTGGGCCTCAAATCACTTCATCGAATCCACCCATTGATAAAACTTGATAATTGTAGTAATAGAAGTGTATCTCTTCGTGAATAAATATTTTTTTTTTGGATTCGTTAAAATTGAGTGTAAATTTCTACGTTGTTCTTTTACTTATAAAAAAAGTTCACAACCTTGACATCTCTTGCCTACCACTGAGGATCGCGTCATACGTTATGCATGAAACCATCTCGTCTGTATCTCATGCGAGATGGAAAAATGCGTATGTTGGCAATTATTTTAAAAATGCATAGAGAAATAATCCATATGATATTGTGAAATATGGCGAATTTTTTAAAACTCATCTGCAATTTTATAGGTTATGGAAATGTGATTGTTTCCGTAAAATAAATTAAAGTTATTACAAAAATGAGGAAATAGAATCTCATTGAGGTTAAATATAAAATATATGTGTGTAACCAAAACGTATTCATGGCAAAATTATGAATTCCTACATATAGAAATGTCCAGCAATGAAAGTAAAAAATATATAATTGCCCAGTTATCCCTTATAAAATTAGTTATCTGAATAGGCTTATATTATTGATAAATATAGTAAGAAAAATATAAAAGGTCAAATTGTAACATTCCACAGCTTTTATATTTTATACATGTGTAATTGTGATGGAGAAATGCATACATTATGGGATATCAACAAACCAAATTAATATAATATACGTGATCTATTTTATATCAAATTAAAAACAAATTACCTTCTATTAGTAGACATAGCCACATTAGGACCAGCAGCATCAAACGCCATACTGGATGCTGTAGAGAAGAATGAACTGCTGAAGATGGGACGGATGTCCTGAAAGGCCTACAGGCATAAAGATTATACGTTTTATAAGTTGAGGACGACGGATTTTACCTATGAAGGTATATTTTTAACTTATTTTATTTTATTCTATTAGTAATCCATTTGAGATGGTATATTTTATTTTATTGTTATCTTTATTGATAATACGTATACCTTCACGCATAACAGGTAATACTATAGGTCCTAACAATTGTAGGCCTAACCTAAAAGTCAAGATTGAGGCAAAATAATAATTTATTATTATGGTTTATACAATTATTGATAGGTAACTATGTATTAATTTATTGTTGTAATTGTTAACAGAAAACCATTATCAAAATTACACTATGAAGATAATATTTTAAGAACGTGGTAACAAATTTCCATCACCACATTATGTAAATACATCATATAAATACAAAGTTATTAATCCATTTGAGATGGTGCATTTTATTTTACTTCTTTGATAATAGATACACCTATATGCATAACACGTAATACTATAGATCGTAACAATGGTACGCCTAACCTAAAAGTTGAGATTATGGTAAAAAATATACATATCATGGTTTATAGAAACACCGTTAAGTAACTATGTATTAATTTATTGCTGTAATTCCTAACAAATCTTTCATCGCCATGTTATGTAAATTATTAGTGTCGTCTCTTCTCCTTATGGTCATTAATGCTTCTCCTGATACAAGACTATAGTCATAATTTAGAATATTTATAAACTTTGATACTCTATCAATGGTATTCTAAAATGTATATCAAAACCAAAAATGGGACATATATATATACCCACTTACTTTGCCCTATAGTCCTATAAGGGCATTTATACAAACAACCATCTTTAAAATGTATGGTAATTGCATGAAACTTCATTTCAGTTTCCTGTTTTACCTCAACCTCTCGTCGTCAACATGATTTTTTTTTTCAAATATGACCCCTTGAATAGCCAATTGGTTTTACTACTTATAGTGCAAGCTCTAGGTCTTTATGAAATACACAAGATAAATGGCACATTCATGAAAGCCCTCCACTGAACCTTTTCCTCAACAAACTTAATCCAGTAAAAATTTCTTCTAGGCTGTCTATTCAATCTACATGATTAACCCATAACAAACTTATAAAACTTATAGCGACAAATGTATTTATTTTATTGAGAAAATACCATTTGGAAGGTTAAGATGGGAAGATATTTGGATGAATCTTAGGGAACTGCATATTGGAAATAAACATCTGTTTTTGTGGACATGAGTTTTTTATGTCATGATAAAAGAAACAGAAGTAAACTCTAATACTCAGACAAATGCAGGAAAATGAAATTAAAGAACATTCCATACTCATATTTTATTGTGGAATTAATATATATGACACCTGAAATAAATACAAAATATGTTTCATTTGAAAACATTGCTTTTTAATATTTAATTTTAGGAAGTTATATTTTGAGGTTATTTTAATTATATTATTTTTGGTCTGGACATCTTACCTCAATATTAATGTTGATTTGTTCTTGGACATGTTTCAAAACAATTCTCTGTTTTATCTTCAGCTTTCCCAGTCTGGGAAAGCTGAAGATAAAACAGAGAATTGTTTTGAAACATGTCCAAGAACAAATCAACATTAACATTGCTTTTTATTATTAAGATCATTCATAAATTACTCATAACAATTATACACAAGAATCAATATGGATTTACATACATGAACATTACAAAAATATCAATGTACATAAACACACAAATTTGTAACACTAATACCTTATATATTATTGTGAAACATTACTATTTACACGTTTTTTTTAGAATATAATACCTCATCGTGTCCACCACTGTGGTCTCGAGGTAGCGTGCTGCCTTGACACGCAGCAGGTCCAATTCCTGGTCGGGACAAGCTCCTGGGAGAGGTTTTTTTGGGGGTTTTCCTCACCTGTAAGACAAATGTCAGGAAGTTTAGGGACCAACGGTCCCCAAATATCATCCGGCCATCATCATCATCATCCTTCACCGGTGTGGAAAGCAATGGGAAGCTACCACACCTATAATTACCTAGCAAAGCATAGCATGAAAATGCTATGATTGCAGTGAAATACCTACCCTTGGGCAGAATTACTATGGATGGATGAATCATAGGGCATTTAAGTTTCCATACCCAACTTACGGAAAACAAGATAACAAAACAATAAAGATTGCCAAGGATCTACCTACTTAATCAAATCTAAATTACCTTAATGAAAGTTTATGATGGGAATTTACATTATCAGGCAAATAAATTAAGTAAGTCGAATAAATTATTACATCTCACTTCATAAAACTAGGTGATTCTCACAGGACCGGTTTCTGAAGTTATTCCCTCTATCAACCAGAACTCAGACTATAGAGTTAATGGAGTCTTGGCTGATGATACATGCAATAGCTTCAGAAACCAGTCCTGTGAAGATCACGGAGGTAACATGTAATAACTTATTTGACTCACTTAACGGAATATAAAATAATAAAAAAAACATGGCTTGAAAGGCCTGGAAGGCTCTTGGCCTACTAGCTGGATGTTGGACTCACTTCCACATGAGTTGATCACAGAGATACAAGATCATTCACCCAGTGTAGGATTGATATGTGGTCAGCATGTCAGGTCCCCCAGTCATTATAGATGTTTTTCCGAACTTGGAGCCACTACTTATTGTAGCTACCCAAATACCTCATGATGCTGAGTGAGCAACGGCCAAATACTGGCCAAAATCACAAGAAAAAATGTTTTCCCCCATGGAGACCCGAACCAGCCAAGTCCAGTAACTCTCTGACAAGGCAGTTTGCCTTAACCATTCAGCTATGGTGCAGGACATAAAACAAACAAACAGAATTTAAATAAACATGTTCACAATTGGCTATACCAGAAATGTGAATAAATGTGCACGCATTTTAACTTACGTTATCCAATAAATTATAGTGTTAGTGACTTAAAGGACAATTACAAAGTCCATAGCTGATATGTCACATAGAATAAGGCCCTATTTAAGTTACATATTAGAACAAATAAAATTTAAGATTAAACAAAATGCTATAGTGTTACAGATGCACCAACAATTTAGACGAGGAAATTTGCATATTTAACACATAATGGTATATAAATACAACACAAATATGTTCACAGCCTTACAGCAGAGGAAGTATAGAAGACAAAAAAAAATGCACAATAGATGATAGTGTAGTGAAAAGAAAGTGTTCATACAATTTTGTCCAATCACAATCATAAAATTACAAGCAAAAATACAATGGGAAGTAACACTATTAGGTCCTTCTTAATAACAAATAAGGTAAATCCGGAGTTATTCTACCTCATAACGTGTTGTGTTCTATTTGAACTAGTTTCTGTATATAAAGTATACCATAGTCAGCTTTTCCAGAATGTTGAAATTAACGTTGTCGGCCCTCGATGTCCAGAGCTGACAACTTAAATTTCAACATTCTGGAAAAGCTGACGATGGTATACGTGAAATATCGAAACTACTTCAAATAGAACACCAGTTATGAGGAAGGATGACTCGGTATTCACCTTACTTATTATTAAAAGTGGGCATCTATTAGAGCACTTCTGGCTGTCAATCCATTTGGCAAATCATAAACATCATTCACAACTGGAATAGCATTATTGGTGGCAGATCCTCTATTTCAGCATCGTTTGCCCTCCTCGCTATATTGTGTAACACAGTTGTTGCAACTATAACAGTCGTCGTTTCAAGTTTGAGGGAAAGACCTTTTCTTAAGCACTGAAATTTCCCTTTCCAGATCCCGAAAGATCTTTCCACCAAACTTTTAGTAACTTTATGTGATCAATTATAATTGAAATCAGCTCGTGTTTGTGGGTTGAGGAGAGGTGTCATTAAAAATGATGGCACGCATACCCACTGTCTCCCAGGAGAATGCCGGACACTTCTCCTTCTTCAAATTGACCACAGATCGTGCTACTTTCGAATATACGACTGCCGTGTGCAGATCCAGGCCAGCCTGTAACGATGTTTATGAATTCCATAGTGAAATTCACAATGGCCTGAAAATTTAAAAAAAAATAAAAAAATCCAAGATATAAAAAGCTACACTCAATGCAATATATATATATATATATATATATAATATTAATTAAATAAAAATAAAACTTAGTTTTATTCGATTTTCATATTTATTAAGATATAATTCAGTGACAGCTGTTTTGGTACATGTCTGAAGAAGGTACAGTGTACCGAAACAGCTGTTATTGAATTATATCTTAATAAATATGAAAATCGAATAAAACTAAGTTTTATTTTTATTTAATTAATTAATAGGGATTTTCATCAAGTAAACGCCAACTCATTTGATGTTATATATATATATATATATATATATATATATATATGGTATGATAAGAAAAATAAATGCCTGGATGGGATTCGAATCCCATCCAAGCATTTATTTTTCTTATGGTACCATATTAAGCTTGCATTTCACAATGTTAAACATATAATTATAACACATATATATTTATTTATTTATTCAATTGTTCATATTCAAAATTCTTACTATAAACTATGCCGTTCCTCACGAAAAACTATTCATTTTTTATTCATAGCCATTACAACCGCTTGAGTTTTGTCATTGCGTTAAAACTTTGATGGTTTCGTCAATTATTTTATTGGAAATAAATTTGGCTTAACTGCACTTTTACTAGCGCTTGATTTTTCAGTTATATTATTGTAAACTATAGCTCTTCTTTTGTATTTACTAACATTATTTAATATTTTAAACTTTTTCAAACAACTTTTATAACATTATTAGACAGTTTTGAAGTATTTATTTAAATATGCAAATCACAATATTATGACACTGTTAGAAATATTGTGATGCTAACTGCTATTTTCTCCACAGAGTATACTTAGTCTTATGATTTTTCTATCGCTGGTTAGATCAGCGTTAGGGAGCGATAAGTAAGTGTACACCCATTTTTAATAAACGTTTGGTAATTTTAATATTATTAATATATCTTTTTAACATAGATTTGGGGATTTATTGCAAATATTGGTCATTTAAATTTCATAGGAACAGACAGTAATCGAGGATGATAATAAACTATAGTGGGTTATCTCTGATAATAAATATGTGGTTCGATTGTGGGTTATCGGTGGCTCTACAAACTCTGGCGCATGCGCACTGTTATTCTATAGGACTATGAAAATATTTCATTGGAAATATTTCATGCTAGTTTAAGTACAGTTTTTCTGTAAATTTACTTGTACCTTAATAAAGAAAGAAAAAATAATGCTTGAATTTTGACTTGAATCCTGGATCTCTGATTCTGTACATCAGTACAATACCAATTACACCATCTGAGCACCGATAACAATGTCAACATTTCTTTCTACTTATACAATTCTCGTTCGTCCGAATACTATCAATACCAACACGCCAATTGGCATATTTTATTCAGAAGTACTTTTATTGAGAATTTATACATTACTTTTGAACGGTAAAGCTTCATACTTTGAAGTTTTTATTAAATTAGCACTTTCCAACCTAGATTAATTAAGGAAGAAAAATTAAGGTTTGGAAAGTGCATATTTAATAAAAATTAAAATATGGTTATATTTTATTTGTTAATTATGCAAAAAACTATGTTATGTTATGGGATAAATGGTATGAAGTAGTAAAAGCTTATAATCTAGAACAATATTAACACAATAAATTTTCAAAATGTTAACAAAATGTTTCTCACTGATGTTGGTCTACAAAGTCTCCTACTTGGCACAAATTATTCAGTTAAAAAGCATCACAAATCAAGTATTCACCTAAAATGGTTCACAGATGCTGCTTGGAGATCTGCTTTTATGTGCTATATATTTAGGACAAGTAGAAAATGAAATAGAATTCAAACGCTGTAGAGCTATTGTTAAGAGGGAAATAAGAAAGAGACATAGGAAAACATGGTTAAATTTTGTTACACATTTAGAATCAGATTTGCATAAGCTCCAACCTAATGCCTTCAAAATATTAAAACATTTGAATAAAGATATTAAAGAATCTACCAAAATTAATTGCGGAGTAACAAAGAAGATTTTTTCAATTATTATAAAAGTCTTTGGACTGACAATAGCTATGAAGATACAATTTTCCGAAATAATAATGAGACAGATTCCATAATATCATTGGAAGAATTGAACAATAGTTTAAAGAAATTAAAAAATGGGAAGGCAACTGGCACAGATGGCTTGAATTCTGAATTGTACAAATATGCAGGCAAACAGTTCCATGAAAGACTGTTGTCCTTCTTTAATAATGTATTCAAAAATGCAGATATACCACAAGAATGGAAGACAAGCATTGTTGTTATACCCCTGTTCAAGAAAGGAGACAAGAGAAAAATGGACAACTATAGGGGAATCAGTGTTGTTAAACACATGCTACAAAATTTATGCAGACATTTTAAATGGAAATTGAAAAGTTTCAGTGAAACATTCCTTATGGAATGTCAAAATGGATTTAGGAAAGGACGATCTTGTATTGATTCAGCATTTTTGTTAAACTATTGCTTGAAAAAAGAAGAGAATTCAACTTAGAAACACATTTTGCTTTCATAGATTTTGAAAAAGCATTCGACACAGTCAAGAGATCAAAACTCTTAAATATATTGGAAGACAGAAATATACCAATTTACTTCGGCAGAACATACAAAATATTTACAAAGACAACACCATAAAGATTAAATTAAATAACAGATTTTCTGAAGAAGGAATTATAAATCGTGTGTGTGAGACAAGCTGCCCCCTATCCCCAACACTGTTTGCAATTTATATCAATGAAGTAATATGTGCTGGAACAAAACATATAAATTGGAATAAGAATATCAGAAAATAGAAAATTAAACACCCTACTGTTTGCAGATGACCAAATAATAATAGCAAATCCGAAGATAATCTACAGAAAGGTCTGTATGAACTTAACAAAATTACAGAAGAATATGGATTAAAGATATCTACAGAAAAAAACAAAAATTATGGCCATTTCAAGGTGTAGATCCTGTCAGAAGTAAATTGTACTGGACAATAAAATTTTGGAGCAGGTGAATAATTTTACATATCTAGGATGCAATATCTCATATGAAGAAGAAAAGGATGTAAATGCAAAAATATCTAAATTTTTAAGAATTTTAGGGTTAATAAATTCTATCTTCAAGCCACAGTTAGTCCAAAAGCATTCAAGACTGAAAGTGTATAAAACACTGGCTCTTCCAACTCTTTTGTATGGTAGCGAAGTATGGACGTTGAAACAGAAGGATATACAGAGACTTAGATCTGCTGAAATGAGATATCTTCGGAGGACTGCAGGATACACACTACTAGATCACAAAAAAAATGAAGACATCTTAG
Organism: Diploptera punctata; assembly: GCA_030220185.1. Lineage (NCBI taxonomy): Eukaryota > Metazoa > Arthropoda > Insecta > Blattodea > Blaberidae > Diploptera > Diploptera punctata. The sequence continues at coordinate 545,989 of JASPKZ010002320.1, forward strand.
AAGAATTACACATGGAATCTTTAGAAAACAAAATTTCTGATTATAAGTCAAGATGGATACAACATGTTCATCGAATGGAAGATCACAGAATACCCAAACTAATGTTAAGATATCAACCTGCAGGAAGAAGAAGACCAGGACGTCCGCTCAAAAGACTTCTGGATGGTGTTTCTCTTGAGGCCGAAACAGGTCAACAAATGGCCTAAATTCGTGAATGTACTATGATGATGATGATATTTAGGACAGTGCACTAATGGCTTTACTTCAATTTTTGTTACAACACTGACCAAGGCAACTTAAGCCATGGATCACATGTCGTAGATTTACAACACGTAGAAGAACCTGAATTCTAAAAATAAAGCTTCTAAAAAAATTAGTTGGACCTTTCATTATCTTTTTGAATTACAACTCTAATGATCTCAATTAAAGAGCATAAGGGTCTTCTAGGCCTGTCGCGCTTGGAGAGAGTGAAATAAAATAATAACGCACACAAAATACTTGCTTAACTAGTTAGTGCATATCTGACAGTTGAAGGAGAATACGCCCAAGTTATTTCTGAAGATTTCAGGATAGTCTCCTCCAGGATTCTTTATTTTTATATGCGTGCCATCGATGAATCCAACTACACCACGGAAACAAGCAATTCTATGAAATTCATAATGGAGATGACGAACCTCATCTCCATTAGGGAATGTTATAAATTGTAGTTTCAATTCTGCAATAGAGGTGGATACTTTTCTGATGACAGGTGACACAGTACTTTGGCTGATGCCAGGGAGGTCTGCCACTACAAGCTGCATACTTCCTGTGAATAGAATTAATAAACAAATTGAATAAATTCACAATTGGTAGGACACAATATTTATGCCATAATAAATTAAATATTTGTCTGGCTACACCTCGATTAAGTATTTGTTCCTGAATTGAGGAGTTTAGCATACAATTAAATGAAGCATTATCAGATAATCTTTCATGTGCATGATTTAAAGAGTGAAGCAAATTACGAGAAAACTTTAGTATTTTACTCTTATCTATTCAATGAATAAGTTCTACAGAATCGCACTGCACATGCACGAATGTTTAATGTAACCTTCACCAGGTGGCAGGATATAAATGTGCAATCGAAATAACCTACCTTCTCAATACATTCCCAAACAATTTATGTGTAACTGACATACACCAATTTCACTCTTCCTAACCTAACAAAATTAATTGCATGCATATTGTTCAATAAACTATCAACTAATCGTACGTACACTAACTTGTCCCAACATAAACACACGAAATGAAGTTAATTTCTTGAAATTAAATAAGAATAATGTTAAGTATTAAAAAGCAGGAATGGTATAATTAATATAAATATTATTTCATTAATTTCTACTACAGTACTTGAAAGAAGATGTTTCATTATTTGCATTTTCCTTATATAATATATATATACATACACATATATATCGTATTATTGAATTACTAATTATTATCCAATTTTGTTCGTTATGTGACCGGAGTTAATAAAAATTTCACTTTTTATGTGTAATATACAAAAAAACGATAATGTTAATGATTGTACGAGAGTGATACTTATATTTCTCTACATGAATTATTTGTAATCGATTTATGTAGTATTTCCATACTCGTTTGTAATAAACAGAGACTAGATTGTAAGAAAATTGTCATTATGCAAATTGAAGAAGTTAGAATATAATGAATCATACAAATATTACATGACTTACCTGTATATAGGGGAATATCCTGAAAGTACATGCGGCGACGGCGATTCGCTTGATCCCGTAGATTTTGTTCAATTTCCACATCTTCTATTAAGTTCTGTGCCTCCGACATTTTTACTGAGGAGCAGAACAGAGGCAAAGACGGGAATACTGCCGACTTACTTTCTGACAGAAAAAAGTGAGTAAGGCGTGGCCAAGATTTGAGATTTGAGACGAGAGTTGGTTTCATGCACACTTTCTATGTCATAGAGAGGCGGAGAGACTCGCTCCATGAGTAGAGTTGGTTTCAAAAATTCGGCCCTTAGACAACATAGTATTTTACAGGAAATAAGACTGAATACAAGGTAAGATGGTACCAATAATTAGGAACTTGCTCCACTTCTTATTTGTGACAAAAATTATATATGGACCTACATAATCAGACTTTTACGCCTTTTTTTCATGATGTCGATAGACACCCTTTATTTACAATTTCATTACGAGCAGAACTTATGCTCCATGCTGACTCACCTGGTAAGTTATGCTGTTATTTCCACCATATCTTCAATGGCTAATATAAGATATTCATAACTAAACTGTTTAAAAATATTCAAAATAATTTGTTTCTTTCAGCTATTCAAATGGTTTCCTTTCCAATGCTTTAAGAAATTCTACAGAATACGGTCATTTTTAGACAATAGAAATTCCAACCTAAACTGAATTTCACATGCGTAAGAATATAGCTAACAATACTTATTAAATATATTGAAATTGTAATTATATATTTTTAGATTCTTCCATTTAACGTGTACTACAGTGAGGTTCACTCGACTTGCGGCCACTAGCGTGGTCACTGCAGGTCAGCACAAAGTTGATGACTGAATGTTTACAGACACTTTTCCGCTATCGGCCGCAGGTCGAGTAAAACTCACTGTAGATAGTAATATATATTATATATATATATATATATTTCCTTTATTTCGAGTGTTAGAAACGAAACAACATTTTCTTACACGCTTAAAAGTAAAACCATTATCCGACCAATAAAAATGCAGTTATATAACTTATTCGTTTACATTACAACTGGAACTTAGCTCGGAAAAGGTATAAGTAGGATCGGTGAAGATCTGTGAAAATTATATATATATTTTTTTCTTTTTTTTTTTTTTGTCTTTTTCCATGCGTACAACCTCCTTTGGAATTTGCTAAAATCGCCCTAGCGGTCACCGTATTTATTTTCTCGCAATCACATTCACGTATATAATATGAATAAGAAACTTAACGTCGACTTCATTCATGAGCAAAACCAGACAATTAAGAGTGGCGGTTAACCTAAAAGCTTAAATTTTAGTGGTGATATTTTCAACCATCTGCCAGGTGCAATTTTTGTTTTCTCGCAATGAACTGAATACTAACTAACTCACTGGCACTATCGTACCCGTAGGTTCATGGCCGCGCGGACATAAGGTCTCCATATATCCCTATCCTGAGCTAATGTTTTCCCATCATCCCCTGTATAATACACTTCCCTCAAATCATAGTTAATGTTATTCTCCCACCTCATTCTTGGTCTACCAACTGGGCGTTTTCCTTCTGGTTTTCCTACAAGAAGCTTCCATGCACGCCTTTCATTCCGCATTCGTGCTACATGTCCTGCCTATCGCAGTCTACGAGACTTAACTGTTCTTATTATATCTGGCTTCTATAAAGACCATGTAGTTCACTGTTATGTAGTATTCTCCATTCACCTGCCTCTTCAACTCTGTCCAAAAATGTTCCTAAGAACTTTATTCTTAAATACTCGTAATTTCCTTTCCTCCCTTAAAGTAAGAGTCCATGTTTCGCACCCATATAATATAACTGGTAGAATAATAGTTTTGTAGATTTTCAGTTTAATGTTTTTTGAAAGGAGTTGGGATATCAAGAGTCTCTATAAAGCATAATAGCATGCATTTCCTGAATTGAGCCTATGTTTAATTTCCTTGTGCATCTCATTCCTATTTGTGACTATTGTTCCTAGGTATTTGAATTCAGCCACTTCCTCAAAATTTCCCTAATTTGTCATTAGCTGTACATTTCCATTATATAATGTGTTTCTATGTGTGAGCATATATTCATTTTTATTGATATTTACTTCCAATCCCAATTTCTTAGTGTTACTTAATGAAACTGAATTCTATGCCATAAAATTATAGAACTGAAAATATATGTTCCATTAATCTATAAAATTACAGCAACAACTTTCTATGGAATTCGTTAAGTTTACTAAGCTCCTGCATGACTGTCATTTTTCTTATGTAACAATGGAATAATTATACGTTATAGTAAGTAAAACTGGTCTTCACGAGATGAATGACGCAACACTTCAGTGCGTATTTCTATGTAAGAAAATGAACTCTGATGTGCGAAACGAAAAATCAAAAGACAATCAAAACATGACGATGGCATCAACACTAAAAGAATATATAAAAGAAATGTAGTCCCTATACATTTACAAAAATAGAAATCCTTTCAAGCTCTAAGTTATGAAAATAGTTAGTTAAAGATTCTTATGGATATTTTTTTTTTCCATTGATCCTATATGTTCTGCAACGTCGTTAGTAGATTTATTTAACTATTCAGGTCATTAGCGCACATCGTAAATAGCTTCCTACGCCGATTAACATTTCTGTGTTAGCATTTATTCAAAACACATCTTTTATTCATGAAAAACGTAGTCTGTAGCTTTAACGAACACAAAATTGACTAGAGCATGGGCCACAGATCACATATCACATCGTACATTGATTTTAGTCACGTTCTCTGCACGGAACATGATTTTATGTCTTTATCGATTGCAAGTTTCAACCAGACACAAGGACTTGCCTAAACGCGTCAAGTCTCATAGCTGACTCAACGTAAATCCTCAAATGCTTCGAGTTAAAATCAGGAAAATCCCAGAGAATAAAATCAATGTGGACTTCGATGTTGTATCACTTGAACATATTATGTTCTGTTTATGCAAATAAATGACTTGGTAATATATTAACATTTATTTAAACATACACAATAAATTACTGTACTCTTATTTTAATTGCATACCAACTATATGTATAGGCCCCTATAAATATATATATATATGTGTGTGTGTGTGTGTGTGTTATAGTAAGGCTAGGATTTTTATGTAATATTAATATGCAAAATATGTAAGACTATATAACATTTCCTTAAAATATGTAATATTAAATACATTAAAATGTAATTTTTGAACAAATTTTATATTAAACATTAACTTTAAGGTAAACCAAGTTTGAAGGAATGGCCTGTTAAATGTTTGACAACTTTTCTTGTTTCTATTATAAAGTTATTCCACTTGGGGGCATTGGGAGATTAAGGCTCCCATCTTTCTAGATATTCGGCACGAGATATCAGCCTTGTGTGGTAGCCGCCTTTCCTCCCACAAGTAGTGTGGTATTGATTTTTGTTAGAGGTTGAGTCAACTCCAGGGTCATGATGCTGCCAGAAGGTTAAGCAGTCTGAAAATCCTGACCCCATTGGGTCTCGACCTCGACCTTCCAGTTTGTAGACATTGCTTTAACCAATTATACCACTGCGTGCCCCCTACATATTTATGTCTACTATTTCATTCATAACCAGAGTAGATCGTTGAGGTTTTAAAGGGATGTTGTAATGTGGAACCCTATGTCTTCAGAGTCTTCCTGAATGTATATTTATCGTATCTAGGAAATGGAGTTCGTCTTTGACAGTTTCTCAGCTGTTTTTGAAAAGACTAAAAGAACTGTTTCAACGTAAAAACAGGTATCTGAGTTTTTTAATGTAAAATATTGTCACAAGACTTGTTTTAATTATTTTCCACTTACAAACATTATTTTTATTTGACAGAATATGTAGTTTTACATAAAAATCTATAAAATATGTAAAATTATGTAATGATACATTTTCATATAAGATAAACAAGTCTCTAATTCATGGACATTTATTGATTGTAGCCACGTATAAGCAAAGATAAAGAATATGTAACTACATGCAAATCCAAGCCTTAGTCATAACTATATTTTTTAAACACTACATATATAAGAAAAATAAATGTTTGTATTAGGATTCCTGAGTGGCTTAGATGGTTAGAGCACTAAACGTACAGAGTTTAGAGACTCGAGTTCAAATCCAGATTCAGATATTTATATATATATATAATGTCCACCGCTGTGGTCTCGAGGTAGCGTGCTGCCTTGTCACGCAGCGGGCCCGGGTTCGATCCCCGGTCGGGGCAGTTTTTCTGGGTGAGGTTTTATCGGGTTTTTTTCTCACCTGTAAGACAAATGTCAGGAAAACTTTCAGGCCCAAACGGTCCCCGAAATCATATCGTCATCATCATCATCATCATCCTTATCATTATCGTCATCATCATCATCATCAACCTTCACCGGTGTGGAAAGCAACGGGAAGCTACAACACCTACAATTCCCTAGTAAAGCTGCAAGCATAGCATGAAAATACTATGATTGCAGTGAAGGACCTGCCTTCGGGCAGAATTAATATGGATGGATATATATGTGTGTGTGTGTGTGTGCGTGCGTGCGTGCGTGCGTGTGTGTGTGTGTGTGTGTGTGTATTAGCTAATACCCGGAGTGAGCTGCTATGTCTAAATGAATTAAATCCATCCATAGTAATTCTGCCCGAAGGCAGGTCCTTCACTGCAATCATAGCATGTTCATGCTATGCTTGCAGCTTTACTAGGGAATAGTAGGTGTGGTAGCTTCCCGTTGCTTTCCACATAAATGAAATAATAAAAGTTAATTAAATTGTATGGTATAAGTTGAGACGAACCAAACATGGCGGTTGCTAGTCAGTTTTTAATTTCGGATTCCAGGTAAATCTCCACTTCTAATAGTCGGATTCCACTAATTTATGGATAATACCTACCTCGGTTTATTTTAATAGGATATACTGAGTTTCGTTGTGAAAGATAAAAAATGTTACCGCTAGAGCGATTTTTAAATTTTCACTTCAAGTGAAATCCTACGCCTAATGGTTTTAGAGGGCCCAATTCTGAAAATAAACCATCGAGGAACTCAATCAGACACACACAAAACATTTCATCAAAATTGGTTCAGTCGTTTACGAAGTTTTTAATTTCGGGTTTAAGTAAACCTCCATTTCTAATTGTCGGAATTCGCTCATTTTTTGACAATGCCTACATCAGTTTATTTTAATAGAATATACTGAGTTTCGTTGTGAAAGATAAAAAATGTTACCGCTAGAGCGATTTTTAAATTTTCACTTCAAGTGAAATCCTACGCCTAATGGTTTTAGAGGGTCCAATTGTGAATGTAAACCATCGAGGAACTCAATCAGACATACAAAAAAAATTTCATCAAAATTGGTTCATTCGTTTACGAAGTTTTTAATTTCGGGTTTAAGTAAACCTCCACTTCTAATTGTCGGAATTCGCTCATTTTTTTGACAATGCCTACATCAGTTTATTTTAATAGAGTATACTGAGTTTTGTTGTGACACAAAAAATGTTACCGCTAGAGCGATTTTTAAATTTTCACTTCAAGTGAAATCCTACGCCTAATGGTTTTAGAGGGCCCAATTTGGAATCTAAACATCGAGGAACTCAATCAGACACACACAAAACATTTCATCAAAATTGGTTCATTCGTTTACGAAGTTTTTAATTTCGGGTTTAAGTAAACCTCCACTTCTAATTGTCGGAATTCGCTCATTTTTTGACAATGCCTACATCAGTTTATTTTAATAGAGTATACTGAGTTTTGTTGTGAAAGATATAAAATGTTACCGCTAGATCAATTTTTAAATTTTCACTTCAAGTGAAATCCTACGCCTAATGGTTTTAGAGGGTCCAATTGTGAATCTAAACCATCGAGGAACTCAATTAGACACACACAAAAAATTTCATCAAAATTGGTTCAGTCGTTTACGAAGTTTTTAATTTCGGGTTTAAGTAAACCTCCACTTCTAATTGTTGGAATTTGCTCATTGTTTGACAATGCCTACATCAGTTTATTTTAATAATAATAATAATAATAATGATAATAATAATAATAATAATAATAATAATAATAATAATAAATTGGTAAGAGGCACTCGAAAGAGCATTAAGTTATAAGTTTATGATTTGTCTTTTATGATTTCGTTCAGTGATCCTGTCCATATTCTGCATTGTTTGTAATGTATCGCTCACACTTTTGGTCGCATATCTTGCATTCACACGAATCACTCGGTTGGTGGAATTTTGCATTTTTGCACATTTTGTGATGATATCCGTGTGTTGCTAAACCTATGATTCTGTGCCTTTGTGGTTGGTTACTTCCAGTCCACTCTCTGTTTACCATGGCATCTGAGGCGTAGAAATCTTCGTCGATCTCTTTTTCTCTCTGTTTCTTTTTTTCGATGACTTTCTTATATGGCTCCGTTGCTGGCAGTAGTATCCTTTGCCTCAGGTCCTCTAGGAAGAAGGTTTCTCTGGCTAGCATATAGGCCATTCTATTTGGTGTGTATTTGCTTGCACCTAATGCCTTTTTGATGAATCTTGGTTTTACTTTTTCTAACCTCTCCATATCGCTGGTCGATAGTTTTCTCCCATATCAGTTCTATCCCGTAGGTGACGATCGGGGTGATCACTGATGCGAATAATTTCATGGCTGTGACTATTTAAATTTAACGATGTGATGTCTTTGATACTGTACATAGCTCTTATAGCTGCTGCTGCTCTCTCCTGCACATGTGCGCTGAAAGACTTTGTTGTTGGCTGCAGTGTTATGCCTAAATATCTGAATTTGTTGATCATTCTTATTGGTTCTTCTCCTAGTTTTAGATTATCACTTGCCGCTGTTCTTCCTCCTTTCTTGAAAACCATTTGTACTGTCTTGTTGCTGTTTATCTTGAACTCATTTTCCATAGCCCATCGTTGTATCCCATCTATGCCTTTTTGCAATTCTTCTTTGTTTTCTGCCCCAATGGCCATGTCGTCCGCATACATTACCAGCGTGGTCCCGTTCGTTGCTTTCCCAATGTCAGCCGTCATTATGTTAAATAGTAGCGGGCTGATGGGGTCTCCTTGTAGTATCCCATTAGTTTGCATAACCTCGTCTGATGCCGCAACCTCATCTGTTATTTGTAACCAGTTTCGCCTCATTATGTCGTGTACTATTCCAACAATGGGGTGCTCATTTCCAATAATGTCCCTCATCTTCGTGAGTAGTTTTGTTCTGTTTATGTAATCGAACGCTTTTTCATAATCTATGAAGACCACGTAGTATTTCCCTTTCGGTCTGTTGAGGGCTGCTTCTATCTCATATAATAATGCGGATGCTGCTTGCAGAGTGGATTTTCCTTTCCTAAATCTGGGATGTTTAATTTTGTGATGTCCATCAATCTGTTTGTAAGTATCTTCATAAAGATTTTGAACAGGGTGTTCTCCAGTACAACGCCTCTGTATGAGTTCATGTCTCCCGTGTTTCCTTTACCTTTATACAGCATTTTCAGGGTAGCCCTTCTCCATTGTTCTGGTATGGTTCCCGTCTCTAGGCATTTGTTAAACAGTTCTTTCCATATTGATATTAGCACGTCAGCTGATGCCTTTAGGTGTTCGTGTGCTACTTGATCCGGTCCTGTGGCTTTTTTTATTTTTGCTTCTTTCACGCATTTGTTTATTTCATCCTCTGTGATTTCCATTTCCAGATTCAAGGTTCTTGGGTTCCTGGTAGTATTGGCTTCGTAAGCTTCTGTTCTGTTTCCTTCATTAAGTATTTTGTATTGTGCGCTATATATGTTGGCAGTTCCATCTTATTGGTTAGGGTGTAACCCTCTTCTCTCAGTGTCTCTAGAACTACTTCAGTCTTTGTGTTCTTCTTGTCTATCCTGCAGTTGATGTCTCCAACTATTATGGCGGATTCGTCTTCTTCCGTGTCTGCTATTGCTGTTATTAAAGTTTCTATCACTTCCTCCGTGGTTGCTTGTGATCGTATGTATACTGCTACGATTGTTATGTTGTCTGTTCTCACTGTGAGTATGTCTTCGTCTTTGTGTATTACTTTGAAGTTCCCCTGTGATGGCCTCAGATAGCATGATACGCCACCTGTCGGCCTGCCATCCGTTTTCCTTCCTTCCGTACGAGTGTAGTCCGTAAAACCCCTCTATGTTGATCTGTTCCGTTGCGAATGTTTCTGTGAATACCATTATGTCATATTCTAGTAGTTCCTCTACTGGTATATATTTCAGTGCATTTTTTTAGACCTTCCGCATTCCAATTAAGAACGTTAACAGGCGATTGAGACTCCTTTGTTTCTAAATGTTCTCCGAAAAAGATAACGTTTTATCAGTACCCCTTCCGGCCAGAAGTCTGAGCCATTTACTGTCTCCAGGTATTCAAATGGTATTCCTATCTTTAATGCTTTGTTCCTTCCCCTGCTCGCTATTTCTTCGCAGTGAGGTTTCCTTGAATATCGTTGTTTAGTAGGTAGTTTTTTACTTTATCTGGTGTTGTGTCTTCTTTCAGTCTTCCTAGGAAGAGCCAGGCATACCTCTGCGCTGCTTGGATGTCTTCGTTCTTGGTAGTTTTTGTTCCTATCTTCTGTTCAGGCTTTTGTGATTTCTTGTTTCTGTTCCTTCCGTATGTTACTCTGGTCCACGTGACCACTTCGTTTTCTTCCTCATAGTTGGTTCTTCGACGATTCTTTCTTTTCTGCTTTTCTTCTGTTGGGTTGGCCATTGTGTTAGAGTTTTGTTTTATTTGGGCTCCATCTCCCCCCGTTTTTTTCCTCTGTTGTGCTTGTGTTGTTGGATTCCTTTGGTTGTTTATTTTTTCTTCGATTATTTTGTCTAGTTTGTTGTTTAGGAGATCCATAATGTTGTCTATCTTTTGCATGATATCGCTCCTTCCTTCCTCTCCTGTATCTGTTGTTTTGTGTCATTTTTGCATGGAGAGGTATTGCATTTGGTTTTCGCAAGGGTTCCTCTGTTCTCCGTCTGGCGGCTCTGGAGTTTGGTTTTCGTACTGTTGACTACTGCTGCTTCCAACAGATGTCGCTAGTTGTACCGGAGTGGAGCTGTCGTCTTTCCTCGATCGGCATGTTTTGTTGGTTTTTTCTATATTATCACTTTTCATATGCATTAATTCTAAATATTTTCTAATCTCATTCACCGCTTGTAGAAGTGCATCTTTTACTTCCTTATTCATATAGCCACCTACTTCCGCTATTTTTTCGATGTTTTTCAGAGCGTTTTCAGCTGGACTCACTTCTATCTCCGCCATTTTATATAATATTTTAATAGAGTATACTGAATTTTGTTGTGAAAGATAAAAAATGTTACCGCTAGATCGATTTTTAAATTTTCACTTCAGGTGAAATCCTACGCCTAATGGTTTTAGAGGGTCCAATTGTGAATCTAAACCATAGAGGAACTCAATCAGACACACACAAAAAATTTCATCAAAATTGGTTCAGTCGTTTTTACGAAGTTTTTTAGAACACTGGTAGTCTTTGGAAAATCCTATTCCATCTGCTTATGGAATTGTAAGACCCAAACTAACTTTCGAAGAGGCTGGAATAATAACAAAATAAAGGTCTTATTTCTGCTGAAATGTCTGTCTTGGAAAAGGCAGCATAACAAATTTGCTTCCCTAGAAGCATTATAGGGTGAATAAAATATCGCAACCTCTCTTTTTTGACACCTAGTCTCGTGTTAATATATCGACATATTGATATTTTATTGTCAAAAAAGACAATGCTTCGTCCGACATAGAAGATAGGGGAGTTGAGCGGGGTGATTTGTAATATTTGTTATTATTATTATTTTGAAGCTATGTTTTGTGGTTTTTGAGTGATGTCTTTAAAACATCAGCAGTATCCCGTTTACCATATGACCAAAGTGATATTTCTGTTGCAAGAGCAAGTTCATCGCGAGAGAAATCCTGCTTAAGTGAACATTTATTTTATTCCAGCCTCTTCGAAAGTTATTTTGGGTCTTCCAATTCCATAAGCAGATGGAACATAATTTTCCAACGACTGTCATTGTTCTAAATTAATTCTTAATAACGGGAAAGTTAACATCCACTCCTAGCCAATAAGAATATTTCATTAGATTTTTTTTCTCGCGCACAACTTCGTACGTTTGAGAAAATCGCTTTTAAAAAAATATTGATTTTAATGTAATTTAAAACATTCAGCTAACATCCCCCTACCCCTAATTTGTTTACTAAATGATAACTTATTGCCTCTAGCATCTTTTTCCCATATTAAATCAAACAATTATTCTCTGCACGCAACGGTAGGCGTCAGTTGCTGGCTACCTCCTGTAATGACAAAGCTAAAAAAAACGCAATAATTTGCACACATGTTATTGTGCAGGAATTAAAGTCCATAAATCACTCTATATTATAACTAAAATTTGTACTACTGTTCAGAACTGTTTTCTTTGTAGCTCAATTTAAAATAAGATGATTGTGTAATTTTTTTAGTGCATGGAAGGTATGATTCCACATGCATTTAACATGATATCTGGTGGTTATATAGAAAAACATTAAATATATCAATAAAATTACAAACCATAAGGTGAAGTATCCATATAGAATAAGAAGAATAGGTCACTGAACTTGAACACACAACGCTAATAACACAACTGGAATATAGACCAGATGAGTTCTTAACAATCGACAACTTCCGATGTGTATATCGTCTTCATACACATTAGAATTGTACCCTCCTTTGCAGATAAGTTGAGAACCGTCATATAACAATTATATTAGAGTTAAAAAAAAAGAGCTAAATTGATGAGGGTGAGTGAAAATAGTTTTTTCCAGCTAGATCTCATTTATGGCCCAGTGTGCACCAGTCCCGTACTGGCCGAAATTCCATGAGAAAAATTTCTTCCCCCATGGAGACTCGAACCAGCTTAAGACCCGTAGTTCTGTGCCAAGACTTCTTGCATTAACCACTCTACTACGACGTGGGACTCTTGGTATAAATGAAAGACAAAATGGTTATTGTGAGTTATCCATAAGAGATTAACATATGCTGTCGCAGACTTTTTTGTAGAGCTTTTTGAGATATTCAATTCTGTGTACATTAATTCTGTGTATTTCTTATGGTTTAGGCAGGGTAAGCCATTTAAGCATCCAAATAGCTACTTTTTCCACATTAGAATTGTACCCTCCTTTGCAGATAAGTTATGAACCATCATATAACAATTATATTAGAATGAAAAAAGAAGATAAATTGGTGACAGTGAGTGAAAATAGTACTTTTGCAGCTAGATTTCATTTCTTGCCCTCTGTGCACCGGTCCCATACTGGCCGAAATTCCAAGAGAAAAAATTGTTCCCCCATGGAGACTCGAGCCAGCCTAAGTCCCGTAGTTCTGCGCCAAGATTTCTTGCCTTAACCACTCAGCTACGGCACGGGACTCTTGATATCAATAATAAAGATGAAAGGTTCACATGAATGGGTATTATTCTTTTGGTATCAAAGAAAGACAAAAATGGTTCTTGTGAGTTATCCGTAAGAGATAAACATATGCTGTCGTTGACTTTTTTGTAGAGCTTTTGAGATATTGAATTCTGTGTACATTCATTTTATGTGTTTCTTATGGTTTAGGCAGCGTAAACCATTTAAGAGTCCAAAGAGCTACTTTTTTCACATTTTCCACTACAAAAGACGATTTTTAAGGGTGTAGGAGTTGAGTGTCACAACTCTCTTATAGCCTATGTTTATCCCGGGAATCTCCTGAACATTTTGCAAAAACCCCCCATTATAATCGGATCAACGGTATGGCCGTGCATAAAGTACGAACAAACAAACATACAAACAAACATACAAACAAACAATTTTTATATATAAGATATTTATTCTAATTTTTTCCTCTCATTCTACATATGGCTTATTTTTTATGGCAAACCTTTCTTTTACTCTTGAATTTTAAAAGTCTAGATTTCACTTGTGGTTGCTTATTTTTAGGGCAATTAATGGCATCTCAAGAGGTGCCTATACAGACATAGTCACATTACTTGACCAACCCACAGTGGGAGTAAGATAGGAAGAACATTGGACCTGTTAGGCCTGGTTGGCAGTAGGTAAGTTACATCCTAATGAACTGGTCACCAGTGGCGGCCCATCCTTAAGAGCAGGAGGGCATGTGCCCATCTTATAATTGTATTTATTTACTGATATTATTTCAATTGCTCTTGCAGATTATCTAGTGTATATAACATATATTTACCACTATGGATGAAGATAATTAATTTTTTGTACAGTTTTAAGAGCACATAATACTAGTGACTAGAATCTCCTGTATAAGTACAGTGTTCTTGTGGTGTATTGCCATTGGCAGTGTTCATGAGACAGAACATTTCAACTTCAGGTAGAATTTGGAGCACATCCATAGTGTGACTTTGATGATGAAAGCAATGCAGGCAGAAAAATACACAAGTTCACTCCATCAGGCTTTAAGGGTGTACTAAGGGTCTGTACTAGGTTACTCATCAACAGGCGTGAACTTTTCTGACTTAGTATGCCAATAAGAAACATCTGACACTCAATTAATGTTACCAAAGACTGTTCCTAAAACCAATCACTTCACCAGTTCTTATTGTGAGTTTTGATGTGTGGAAGCATTCATGACAAATTAAATAAAATAATTACAAAGCAAAACATTATGTTACAAAGATAGAATTATGGTCAAGCTGTTAAGACAACTGAGGACAGATATGTGTATAAAACAAGTGACTAGTGTTAAAATAGATCTTATATGTGACTTTTCAAAGGTCGCTATAATGAAAATGTTAGAGGATTTTCAGTTATCATGTAAATAATTAATTTTTTCCTTTTTTAGCTTTCTGATTGAGGCTGAGAGGCTGATGATTCATTGTGGACAAAGATTGGTGTGACAGATTTTAAACATCTCGGCCTATCTGTAAAAGTTAAGAAACACAGATTTTCTAAAAATCATATGAACAATAAAATGACTGAGAATACACTGATTTTAAAAGCAAATTAATATCAAAAACTGCAAAAATAAGGTTATACAAAACACTCGTTAGACCAGTAGTTACATATGCTTGTGAAACTTGGGCCCTAAAAGAAACAATAAAACAGAAATTACTAATTTTTGAAAGAAAAATTTTAAGAAGTATATTTGGACCAAATAGAAGAACTGATAACTGTTGGAAAATCAAAACAAACAACGAACTAAACAAATTAATCAAAAATCAGAACATAGTAAACCATGTAAGATCTCTCAGAATTGGTTGGCTTGGACATTTGATAAGAATGGAAGATCAGAGACTGGTCAAAAAACTCTACAAATGGAAACCTATAGGAGGCAGAGCTTTTGGAAGACCAAAGATCAGATGGGAGGATGAAACAATGAACGATCTAAGGAAAATGAAAGTGACTAGTTTGAATATGGCAAGAGACAGATTGGCATGGAGTCAGTGAGGTAACCATTATGCCATTCAAACTTCCAATAGGAATGTCAAATTTCTTTCTACTTATACAATTAATTCTCCTTTCATCTGAAAGCCGATAGCCATCGTTATCAACAATGCCATCTGACAACTTCTTTTCGAAGTACTTTTTATTGAGAATTTAAACATACATTTTTAAGCAATTAAAGCTACTATTTTTACATGCTTTATATTAGCTTTACCTATATCTATCTATCTATCTATCTATCTATCTATGTAACGGAATCTGTCAATGCGATTTTCACCCACTTAAAATCATTGGATCGACTTGAAACTTTGTATGCTTGTAAAAGACCCGTGACAATACAATAATTTCATTTTTTTTTTCTAAAATCCTAGCCAGAATCATCAGAAAATAAAAAAAGTGTCTTTGTATCTATGTAACGGAATCTTTGAACATGATTTTCACCCACTTAGAAACATTGGATCGAATTGAAACTTTGTATACTTGTAAAGGACCCATGACAATACAATATTTTCATATTTGTTTCTAAAATTCTGGCCAGAATCGTCAGAAAATAAAAAAGTGTCTTTGTATCTATGTAATGGAATCTTTGAACACGATTTTCACCCACTTAGAAACATCGGATCGACTTGAAACTTCGTATACTTGTAAAGGACTCGTGACAATACAATAATTTCATATTTTGTTTCTAAAATCCTGGCCAGAATCATCAGAAAATCAAAAAAATTAAAACTGGTATAATAGGTTGCGGTCTTGTTGACTTTTTAGTCAATCGTTGTAAGAGCTCAGTTGGTAGAGCAGTGAACTCTAGTGGTACATAATTTCAGTAATCCATAGGTCGCTGGTTCAAATCCGGCTGGGAGGATTTTTTTTAGAAGAATACTACTTTTAGCTCATACTACAATAGTATCGAATTTAAAGATATTTACATTTTTATCTTATTCTGTAAAATATTAAAAATAAAAAATAAATAATAGTTTTAAAAAACAAAAGCAACATGCCTTATTAGAAAACCGAACTAAAAAAATGAAAATTTAAATTTCCAACACTCTTGGGATAAAATTAAAGTGGTCAACAAAAAAATCATCTCCAACACATAAAGAATAAAACTAGAGTTATCAACAAAAAGAAAATAATTTTACCATCAAAAGCGTGGGGTACTTTTTATGATTTTTACATTTTCTTCTTAGAGACTTTACTTTTACCAATATCTGTTTATTATCAAATATATTAATTGATATAAAGCACCCCACGCTTTTGATGGTAAAATTATTTTCATTTTGTTGATAACTCTAATTTTATTCTATATGTGTTGGAGATGATTTTTTTGTTGACCACTTTATTTTATCCCAAGTGTATTTGAAATTAAAATTATTTTTCATCTTTTAGTTTTCTAATAAAGCGTGTTTTTTTAGTTTTTTAAAACTATTATTTATTATGTTATATTTTAAATTAATACATTGGTGATCGACAGTTGTGCATTCCACTCACCTCTGCTAGACCAGATATTTCTGTCAGTGGGGTGGACTTTTAAATTTTAAACCGCGCTAGCACAATGTGGTTTTTACATCAATATATTTACAGTCAATAACAATAATACATAAGTAATTCTTTATTATGTTCTCACCAGACTTTCTAGTATAAATTGAGGGTGTGATAGTGTTGGAAACATTCCCTTTATGTAAAGACACAATGCAAAAGAGCATAATATAGTGAGTTTCTTTTCTTGTGTTCACTGCAAATGCAGCAAGGTTTGGAGGGTTTTTTTTTCTTTCCAGTAATTGGTGTTAATTTATGTTTCTTCATGTCTCAGCCTCCATGGTGGGTTTTGACGTGGTGTCCTAGAAGTGGTTTCATTTTCTCTCTGTCTTTCTTCCTCTTTCCTGTCATCTGTTCCTAATTTCACGACTGCCAAACAAGAGGCTGTTTCAAGCAAAAAATTTCTGTTTGACAAAATTTATTGTTAGGGTTTTGAAATTTATAGAACCTGAAAGCATTAAAGAGTGCACAAAAATCAGAAGCCCCAATACATCTTTCTTGCTCCATTTCACTGTTTTTCTAAGGATGTAGTAATATGATAGGTACTGGTCAGCCCTGTCTACGCCCTTCACATACTTGTTATATTGAAGTATTCAATAGGGCATTTTTACAACTTTACCCCTCCCACTCTCGTGTTGCCTGATGTAATGTGCTAACCATTCTTACGTCTCTTTTATCTTTCCATGTTTGAAGCAAAACTTCCCCCTTATACAAAATAAACTTTCTCCTGGTTTGAGTTTATTTCCTGCTTCCACAATTGATTTTGGAAGTCCTCTGTTAATCCTTATTGTTCCACAAACTCTCGTCTTTCTTTCGAGCAAATTTTCAGCTATAGTCACACTAATATAATAATTATCTTGGTAGACAGGATGCTACGGATATAAATTCGGCTCCAGAACGCAAAAAAGTGTTTCTTCTCATTTTTCCCCTCTGCAACATATATTTACAGGTTACATACGTATCCCGTAATCGCCTAACTACCGGCACTAAAATTCCATATTTCACCAGCCGTCTATCTTAAAACTGTAAACACCTCTTTCTCTAAAGATGGAAATTTCATAAAAGAGAAGAGAGGGGTAAAAAAACAACTAAAATTTATTTCACAATGAGAAAAAACAAAACTGCATGCCTCTTTCAAAAGCGAAGAGGCAGGGAAAAAATATAAAACGTAAAAACGGAAATCTCCGTGGCCCATCGTCTAATGCTGGACATTTAAACACGGAGATCTCCGTGGCCCATCACCAATGTGTTAACATGTTCCATAATTGGATATAGTTTTATTTTAGATAGAAAAATTACGTTCAATAAAATATACTTTGAAAAGAAGTCATCAGATGGCATTGTTGATAACGACGGCTATCAGCCTTCAGATTAAAGGGGAATTAATTGTATAAGTAGAAAGAAGTTTGACGTTCCTATTGGAAGTTTGAATGGCGTAATGGTTACTGCACTGATGTACAGGGTCAGAGGTCTGGGGTTAGACTCCTGGTTCGAACGTAATTTTTCTTTCTAAAATAAAACTATATCCAATTATGGAACATGTTAATTTAAAATATAACATCAAAAAAAGTATTTATATTAATTTATAAAATATGAATCAAAAAGAAATAATGAATGGTTTAATCACAATATTAAAAAATTAGTAGAAGAAAAAAAGAAAGCACGGATGAAATGGTTATCAGATCACTCAACAACATCTCAAAACGAATATATCACTTTAAAACATAAAACAAAGGCAGAAGTGAGAAGAACAAAAAATGAGCACTGGGATAAAGTATGCTCGAATATAGATCATTCGATTGGATATGCTAGATCCAAAGAAGCTTGGAAAACATTACAAAATATCAGGAAATCAGAAAGAAAGAAGATAAATATTCATTTGATAAGACCATCAGAATGGATGCAAACATTATAAAGGTTTACTTCAAAAAAGTAGAAATGAGTTTCAACTTCAAGATACAGATGTAGAATATAAATTTGACACTCCAGAGATAACAGAAGATGAAGTAAAAAGAGCTTTGAAAGAGGCAAAAAATGGGAGAGCACCAGGACCAGGAAATATTCAGATGGAACTCCTAAAACATGGAGGAGATATTTTAGTAATATTTTTAACAAAACTTTTTAATAAAATTGAAATTGGAGACGATATCCCAGAAGACTGGAATTTATCGTACATTACTCCTATTTTTAAAAAAGGTGATAAAAAACTGTGTTCCAATTATAGAGGTATAAGCGTTATACCTTCAACAGCTAGGATTTTTAGTAAAAATATAAATTTTAAACTTAAGGAGATAAAAGATAACTTAAGAGAAGAACAATGTGGATTCCGAAGTGGAAGGTCGTGTATTAATAATATTTTCTATATTAGACAATTACAGGAGAAAACCCTAGCAAAAAATAAAGAACTGCATATGACCTTTATTGATTTAGAGATGGCATATGATAGTGTACCTCGACAGACAATTGTTATGGACGGCAATGAGAAATCTGAATATCTGTGATAAATGGATTAATATTGTTAGGAGGATCTATAGTAATACAAAAGCTAAAGACTACTGCAGAATACTTTAACAGAGGAATTCACAGTGAATAAAGGCCTTAAGCAGGGATGCAGTTTATCACCAATTCTTTTTAACATTTATTTAGACCAGGCTCTTAACTTGTGGTACAAAAAATGTTCTGAATGGATATTCCTATAGGAGGAAAAGTACTGCATTCATTGTTGTTTGCAGGGGATGAAGATGATATGAAATATATGATAAATAAACTAATGGAAGAATATAAAAAAAATGGGGATGAATATAAATTTACAGAAAACAGAATATGTGTGTTTGGGAAAGGATGTGGATGACCTCATACTTGAAACAGGTAAAATAAAAAAATGTGAATTTTTTAAATATCTTGGGTCAATAATTACAAGTTTAGGTACCTGTGAGAGAGATGTACAGACTAAAATTGCAATGGCAAAAAAATGCAACTAAGACATTACATGGAATAATTTGGAATAAAAATATTACAAAGGAAACTAAAATGAAAATTTATAAGAGCATAATACAGAATATTTTGTCATATGGAAGTGAAACTTGGTCTTTGATGGAATTACAAAAGAATAAAATTAGAACAGTTGAATTTGATTATTTTAGAAGAAGCCTCCAAAAAACAAGACAGGATAAAATAAGAAATAAATTCCTTTGTAGAGAAATGAATGTCACCACATCTGTTGTTAAGAGGATTGAAAATCAAACGCTTAAATGGTATGGCCATGTACAAAGAATGGAAAATGAAAGATGGCCAAAAAATATATACCAATGGTCACCCCCTGGAAGAAATAAACGTGGCAGACCAAGATGGAAATGGAAAACCTACGTCAGAACTATAATGGATGATAGGAATCTGGAAGAGGGAGATTGGAATGATAGAGATAAATGGAAACTGAAGACGGTAAAGATGAAGAAGAAGAAGAAATACGAAACATTTGATTATGGCAATGCAAAGTTTATATGTAAATAATAAAATTATAATAGACATGGGTTTTAAATCTAAACAACAAAATATGGTAATAATAAATTGTGGTGCCAGACAAGGATGTCCTTTATCACCTTCTCTTTTTATACACTTTATATTAGCTTGACTTATATCTATCTATATAATGGAATCTTTCAATGCGATTTTCACCCACTTAAAATCATTGAATCGACTTGAAACTTTGTATACTTGTAAAGGACCCATGACAATATAATAATGGCATATATTTTTTTCTAAAATCCTGGCCAGAATCATCAGAAAATCAAAAAAAGTGTCTTTGTATCTATGTAACGGAATCTTTGAACACGATTTTCACCCACATAGAAACATTGGATCAACTTGAAACCTTGTATACTTGTAAAGGACCCATGACAATACAATAATTTCATATTTATTTTCTAAAATCCTGGCCAGAATCATCAGAAAATCAAAAAAAGTGTCTTTGTATCTATGTAACAGAATCTTTGAACACGATTTTCACCCACTTAAGAAACATTGGATTGACTTGAAACTTTGTATATTTGTAAAGGACCCATGACAATACAATATTTTCATATTTGTTTCTAAAATCCTAGCCAGAATCATCAGAAAATCAAAAAAAGTGTCTTTGTATCTATGTAATGGAATCTTTGAACATGATTTTCACCCACTTAGAAACATTGGATCGAATTGAAACTTTGTATACTTGTAAAGGACCCATGACATTACAATATTTTTATATTTGTTTCTAATATTCTGGCCAGAATTGTCAGAAAATAAAAAAAGTGTCTTTGTATCTATGTAATGGAGTCTTCGAACACAATTTTCACCCACTTAGAAACATCGGATCGACTTGAAACTTTGTATACTTGTAAAGGACCCGTAACAATACAATAATTTCATATTTTGTTTCTAAAATCCTGGCTGGATCATCAGAAAATCAAAAAAAATAAAACTGGTATAATAGGTTGCAGACTTGTTGACTTTTTAGTCAATCGTTGTAAGAACTCAGTTGGTAGAGTGGTGAACTGTAATGGTATATAATTTCAATAATCCATAGGTCGCTGGTTCAAATCTGGCTGGGAGGATTTTTTTTAGAAGAGTATTACTTTTAGCTCATGCTACGATAATATCGAATTTAAAGATATTTACATTTTTATCTTATTCTGTAAAATATTAAAATTAAAAAATTAAAAATTTTTCATTTTATAGTTTGGTTTTCTAATAAAGCTTGTTGTTTTAGTTTTTTTTAAACTATTATTTATTAATTTATATATAGATGACGTTATGTTAAAGTGACAGATTAATTTAAATAAATATTTTAAAATAAATAATAAACTGCTGGATACAATACTATTTGCCGATGATCAAATAGTGATTTCCAGTTCAGAAGATGATTTACAAAGAGCTATTTTTAATTTGGAAAAAATAAGTGCCAATTACAATTTAAAAATTTCAAAGAATAAAACTAAAATTTTAGCATTTAAAGGACATGATACCTTAAGAGCAAAAATAGTAATTGATAATAAAATTTTAGAGCAAGTGAACAGTTTTAAATATCTAGGTTTGAATTTATCATATGTTAAAATCGAAGATATTAATGACAAAATAAATAAATCTAATCTAATGTGTGGCACTATTAAAAGAACCCTTAAAAACACAAGAAAAGAAACAAAAATAAAATTTTATAAAGTAATGGCCGTTCCTGTCTTGATGTATGGATCAGAATGTTGGATGATCACTAAAAGATCAGAACAAAGATTGGAAGCAGCTGAGATGAGATTTTTAAGAAATATAGCTGGATATACTCTGCTGGATAAGAAAAGAAATGAAGATATAAGAGAAAAACTAAATATTTTCAAATTTACAGACCGAATAATTAAATATAGGAATGACTGGAAAGAACATATTGATAGAATGCCAGAAGGAAGATTTCCAAAATTATTGCTAAATTATAAACCGCACGGAAGGAGAAATGTTGGACCCCACACAGAAGATGGTCTGAACAATTTTAACAATTCTAGCTTTCATGAAACCAGAATGAGCCAACAGGCTTAATTCCTGGATGATGATGATGATGAATCAATACTATAAAGACATTTGATAAATGCACAAACATGCCATAATCATGAAATATGCAATAATACTCTAAACATGAAAATATATACACCATAAAACTTTATATTCGGAAAGAGGTGAATTTAAAACATACTCCAAACTTTGTTTCCATATCATATATGAAAGCAGAAAGAACATGCACTTGTCTAATAATAAGACCATTTCACTCTGCATGATCAAACTCAAAAGCATAACTTCAAACACAAATAAGTGCTACACAGCAGAAACTTATGATGTAAATTAACATTATGAGGCTTTCAAATTAATAGAATTAAAATAAGTTGTACATTTCACTTCATACACTAGTGTTCTTCACAGCAACGGACTGTGGTTTTAGAACAGAAATCAGCAATTGCAGCTCATAGTTTGCTAGATAATGATAAAATTGAAAAAGATACTTATGAATTATTTGGCAAATCACTACTAACTAACTCAGTGGCACTATCGAACTTGTAGATTTATGGCCACACAGACATAAGCTGTCCATACATCCCTATCCTCAGCTAATGTTTTCCAATCGTCCCCTGTATAATCTACCTCCTTCAAATCATAGTTAATGTTATTCTCCCACCTCATTCTTGGTCTACCAACTGGGTGTTTTCTCTCTTGTTTTCCTACAAGAAGCTTCCCTGAATGTCTTTCACTCCCAATTCATGAATAAAGTTCTTAGGATAATTGTTGAACCAAAGAGAGATGAACAGAGAGGGAATGGAGAAGACTATTTAACACATTGGTGACGGGCCACGGAGATCTCCATGTTTAAATGGCCAGCGCTAGACGACCGGTCACGGAGATTTCCGTTTTTAAGTTTTCTATGGCTTCCCTGCCTCTTCGCTTTTGAATGAGGCATTCAATTTTGTTTCTTCTCATTGTGAAATAAATTTTAGTTGTATTTGTACCCCTCTCTTCTCTTTTATGAAATTGCCAACTTTACAGAATTGTTTACAATTTTATGACAGACGGCTGGTGAAATATGGAATCTTAGTGCGGGTAGTTACGCGATTACGGGATACGTATGTAACCTGTAAATATATTTTTCAGAGCGGAAAAATTAAAAGAAACTCTATTTTGCGTTCTGGAGCCAAATTTATATCTGTGGCATCATGTCCACCAGGATAATTATTATAATAGTGTGGCTATAACTGAAAATTTGCTCGAAAGAAAGACGAGAGCTTCTGAAGCAATAAAGATTAACAGAGGGCTTCCAAAATCATTTGTGGAAGCAGGAAATAAACTCAAACCAGGAAAAAGTGTTTTTGTACCTTTTGCTACAAACATGGAAAAATAAAAGAGACGTAAGAATGGTTAGCACATTGCATCAGGCAACATGAGAGTGGGAGGAGTAAAGTTGTAAAAATGCCCTATTGAATACTTCAATACAACAAGTATGTGAAGGGTGTAGACAGGGCTGACCAATACCTATCATGTTACTCCATCCTTAGAAAAATAGTGAAATGGTGCTAGAAAGTTGTATTGTGGCTTCAGAATTGTACACTGCCAGAATTTTACTAGTATCGACACTCCTTAATGCTTTCAGGGTCTATAAATTTCAAAATCCTAACAGCAAACTGTCAAACAGAAGTTTTTTGCTTGAAACAGCCTCTTGTTTGACAGTCGTGAAATTAGGAACAGATGACAGAGAAGACGAGGAAAGACAGAGAGAAAAGAAACCACTTCTAGGAGACCACCTCACGACCCACCAGGGAGGCTAAGACATTAAGAAAAATAAATTAACACCAACTGTGATTGGAAACTTTTCCTCGATTTTAGTGAACACAAGAAAAGAAACTCGCTACGTATGCTCTTTTGCACTTTGCCTTTACATAAAGGGAAATGTTTCCAACGCTATCAAACCCTCAATTTCTACTAGAAGGTCTGGTGAGAACACTAATAAAGATTTACTTATGCATTGTTGTTATTGATTGTAAATATATTGATGTAAAAGCCACACTGTACTAGCGCGGTTTAAAATTTAAAAGTCCACCCTACTGACAGAAATGTCCGGTCCAGCAGCGGTGGGTGCAACGCAGAGCTGTCGGTCACCAATGTGTTAACAGTGAATTACATGGTATTTGTAGGAAGCCAGATATAATAAGAACAGTTAAGTCTCGTAGACTGTGATGGGCAGGACATGTGGCATGAATGGGGAATGAAAGATGTGTATACAAGCTTCTTGTAGGAAAACCAGAGGGAAAACACGCAGTTGGTAGACCAAGAATGAGGTAGGAGAATAACATTAACTATGATTTGAGTAAAGTAGATTATAAAGGGAATGATTGGTAACATTAGCTGAGGATAGGGATGTATGGAGAGCTTGTCCATGCGGCCATGAACCAGTGGGATTGATAGTGCCAGTGAGTTAAGCACTTAGAATCAAAAGTTTGGAAAAAGATATACTTTCAGAAGAACAAATTTAGGTCCATGAATTTTGAAATTCCCAGCGAGCGAGATTTAATATCAAATCATCAAATCAACACTAGATGGCAGTTTACAAGATTATGGGTGAAGATTAAAATTCAACAGTAGAAAAGATGGCTTCCTGAAACTGTGTTCCTGTGCTGTGAAAAATATGGAGTGTTTGATGTGAAATGTACAACTCCTTTTAATTCTATTAAGTCAATAGCAGGGTTCAAATGAAACTGTAAATAAGAATTTGGTTCAATGTTTTTATTATTCATTTCATACATCTCAATGATGGATAAACCATATTTAAAGAGAAAAATTATATGCTCAGACTGGGACTCGAACCCAGGACCTTTCACTTTCTAGACCAATGCTCTACCGACTGAGCTATCTGGACAAGTTCCAATCTAAATGCAAATTTTTCTCCTATATACCTTGTCAATTTCCGCGCACCTACATTTAGAATGGAACTCACTCAAATAGCTCAGTCAGTAGAGCATTGCTCTAGAAAGCCAAAGGTCCTGAGTTCGAGTACCAGTTTGAATGTATAATTTTTCTCTTCAAATGTGATTTATCCATCATTGAGATGTATGATAATAATAATAAAAACATCAAAAGAAGCCATACTAATTTAAAATGTAATGTAAATTCCTAAATAAATGTCTTCTTAATAAAGAAGCTGCCATTTGCAAAGATAGAAGCAAAGGTTTCATAGCATTTGGTGTGTCGGAATTAACAGCGTATATAGGAGAAAAATTTGCATTTAGATTGGAACTCGCCCAGATAGCTCTGTTCGTAGAGCACTGGTCTAGAAAGACAAAGGTCCTGGGTTTGAGACCCAGTCTGAGCCTATGATTTTTCTCTTCAAATATGAAAAATTTAGTTACTATAATTCCTAAAAACATTTCTCATTTAAAAAATAAAACATGAGATACCATTTTTTATACATTCTTCTTCAGCTAGTCTCAAGCTCCTGTTTCAGGGATCGAGTTAACCAAGATACATAAATACATATCATTTACACACTGTAAATAAACAGATAACTGACTTAGTCCCAAAGACATGGTCTTGTAATGGGTGAGTGTATCTGCATCCAGCCACTCTGAATTAAAACATTTTTGTAATATTAAGAGATTCCAGACTACGTGGCCATGATCCAGTACGGCTTCCAGACATTTTATCCCCACACCCTATTTCCCTAGACTATACAGAGAAGCCATGGAAATTTATAAACATAAGGACAATTTCAATAGAAATTAAGAAGGAATAAAACTGGCTAAAGCCTGGTGCCACACTTTAGACAATAGACATATAAACATAATCAATAATGAGGAGACTAATCAGTAAGCAGCACATTTTCATTCTGGTACAAGTTAGGAAAGTTATAGATTAGTATAGCCTGGAGGTTTCAGGGTTCAAACCATGTACCTGAATTATATGTCCAAAGATATACTTCAATACATAATAATGATAGATAATTTGGTGTTTCACATAAACAACATTGACAATTGAGCATCTGTATTTACTAAGATTATGGCTCATCTGTATGTATCTATTTGCAGTTTTGAACTGGTTATACCATTCATGTAATGTAATAAATGCACAAGAAGAAACTACTCAATCTCCTCTACATTTGGGAACCAAACACTGTCTGCTAATCAGATATTAGATTGATAATGACTAGCCAATCGGCTTCGATTTTGTCCAGCCATCCTGAAACCAGCACAGAATAAATACCGGTTTCCAGCAGTCCAGTTGTGCCTCCAACCAGGGAACACTACCTAGAAGTACTTGCCACTGAAGATGTCCTATGCAGTCGAGGGAGAAACACGGACCACATCCATATAGCTCAGAATCTCTTAATATTATTTTTACTGGCCATGAAAGCCTGCATTCAACTATAAAACATTTTTGTATTTAAAATTAGTTATTTGATTCTCACATAGGGAATTTTAAAACATGTGTTGAAGGGCAAATGTCCCTGAGTAGAGCACCAAAAATAGCAACACTTTAATAAAAGACTGTCTTTACTTGTTACTTGTTATTTATACAAAACAATGTGATTGTTCTGACTAGAACACTTGAGCTTAAGTACAGAAGGCAAGATTAGTCAATCATCAACTCAAAATGCACGGAGCCTTCTCTGTGACCATCCTGGTTGGAGTAAGCTATGTTTTTTGCCCATGCACGGCATTCTATGTTGATGTGCACATTCACTGCAACATAAAAGTAAACATATCCTAAGATTGATGTTTTTATTATTAATTTAACACTTCTTTCTTCAAATAAATATCCTAAGATTACCTATTTAAGAATTAACACTATGAGGTATTATTTATTTATATAACATTTTATTTCCTTGCCTTCTTCTTAGACCAGTTTCAGAACTATCTTCTTCAGTTCCATCCTCAATATTTTCACTGTTGTTTTGTTGTCTTGAAGATCTGCCTCCTGCTCCCTCTGTTGATAGACTGAAGAACCTTGAAATTAATTTTTTCCCCGGGAATTTCAATGTTTGTTAATTTCTCCTTTTCATTTTTTTGAATGTAGATTTTTTTCCCCAATCAGTGAGTTCTTTGGGTTTTCCTATTTGTTTTAATAATTTAGCCTTTCTTTCAACAAGATATTTTTTGGCCATGCATGGACTGCTACTGCAGATTTTTCTACTTCCCTATTCTTGACAAAGAGAAATTTGAAAACCAGAGTGAAAAAATATCTTTGGAATGTCAAGAACGGGGAAGTAGAAAAATCTGCAGTAGCAGCCCATGCATGGTCAGAGAAACATCTTATAGAAAGAAAGGCTAGATTATTAAAAGCAATAGAAAAACCCAAAGAACTCACTGTTTGGGAAAAAATCTACATTAAAAAAATTAAAAAGGAGAAATTAATGAACTTTGAAATACCTGGAAAAAATTATTCGATTTTGAGGTTTTTCACTTTACCAACAGAGGGAGCAGAAGGTGGCTCTTCAAGATGACAAAAGAACAGTCGTGAAAATACTGAAGATGGAACTGAAGAAGAAAGCTCCATAACCAGGCTAAAAAGAAGAAGAATATGAGGTGAGGTGATAAACTTTTACTTAAATATCCTAAGATTTAATAAAAATTAATAGAAGTCACACTACAAAATAAATCAATATGAATCTCAAATTTATGATAAAGAGAACTTTTTAAACACTTTTTCTCTTTACCATAAATGGTAATATCTTAAGGTGTATCATTGTGAATCATTCATAAGAAAATAAATACATTCAAAAAACAAAAATTATTAAATCAAAGTACTCTTCAGACCGATAAAGAATTTAATAAGAAATTCAGGAAATTTGCATACCATTCTTTGGCATACAATGTTTCAAAACATTTTCAGCAAATTTAACATTAAATTAGCACCAAAAAATGATTGTAGCCTGGATCGATGAATTAAAACCAACAAAAATGAAAATAATAATGAAGGCAGTAAATCTGGGATTTACCAAATTGATTGCAAAGATTTTGAAAAAAAATATACATAGGAAAATAAAACAGGGACTTGAACACAATATTGAAAGAACACCTGAAAAATGTTTAAAATAGGGAAATAGCTGTACATGCATAGTCAGAAGAACACCGAATCAAGGCAAAGATCAAATTAATGTTCACATTATTCGTTTTTAAACATCTTAATGATGGACAAATTATATTTGAAAAGAAAAGTATATGCCTAGACTGGGGTTTGAACCCAGGACCTTTCACTCTCTACGTCAATGCTCTATTCAAGTGAGCTACCTAGGCCTCCAATCTTAATTTTTCTTTTCAAATATAATTTGTCCAATTTTTCTTTTCAAATATAATTTGTCCATCATTAAGATGTTTAAAAACGAATAATGTGAACATTAAAAGAAGCACTAGTGGCTTTATAAGTAATGTTTAATTCCCAATAAAAAGTCTTCTTAACAAAGGAGCCGTCATTTGCAAAAATCATAGCAATGGCTCATCGCATTTGGGATTAGGGAATTAACTATGTAGAAGAGAAAAATGCGCGTTTAGATTGGAGGCCTATGTAGCTCACTTGGATAGAACATTGACATAGAGAGTCAAAGGTCCTGGGTTCAAACCCCAGTCTAGGCATATATTTTTCCTTTCAAATATAAAGATCACATTATTGAAAAAAATAAGTCTAAGGAACTCACAGTTTGAGAGAATAATCACATCCAGAAAAATAAAAGAAGAATAACAAATTTTGAAATTCCCAGGGAAAGGTATCTAATTTGGAAGTTCATCGATCAGCACCAGAGGATGTTGGAAGCAATCTAGAGGATTGCTAACCACCAATTCAACAGTTAGGTAGAGCTGACAATGATACACAGAAGTATCAAAACATATCTATGAGAAATCTACAATTATGAGGCGAAGTGTTAAATTCTAACTAAATCATTAATTAACCCTCTGCAAGCCACTGGTAAAATCTCTTGTGTCAGAGATTTAAATTATATCTGCCGACATGGTCGGCTTTGCAAGTAGATTAAGTATTTTGCCTGACAAGTAACGGACAGAAGCATCAGAGCCGATCTAATCAGCTCACGGCACTTAAAGGGTTAAAATAAACCTCATAGTATCACTTCCTTTAAATATAAATGAGTATGTTGGTAACTAAAATAAATCTAAACATCAGAATACTTAGACAGAAAACTCAAGAGATGTAAAATATGAAATTTAAAATATAAAAAAAGATACCTGAGATATCAGTCTTCTTCAACTTTGGAGGTAGGATGTGGAGTACTTTCGGAGCATATACTCCATCTTCAGCTTGTAAATTGGTACTAGTTGTTCGTGAGAATCTTGTACAGCGGGTTGACATAACTGGGTGAGTTCTCATTATGCAGGTGAGTGTTTCTGGTTTATTTTAATATCTCGATCTCTTCGAGAATGTTGATCTTCAATTTGTTTTCTCTATGGATGATTGTTAATGTGTTATTGATGGTATTAAATTGGTGACCTGTTTCTATGACATGTTTTGCAAAACTAGATTTCTTCTTCTTCTTCTTCCTTCCAAGTATTAGGCCAACGCCTGTTACGATCCTATAGAAAATTTCTGGGAAATTCTCGTATAAGACTTGAAAGCATAATAATAGTCCCTTCGATTGGTTGCTGCCCAAAGGAAGGCAAGACCAATGATGAGGCTGCCATCTTATAGCCTCTGGTCAGGCTTTTCTGGAGAAGAAAAGAAAATAAAGGAAAGAAGAAATGGAAGAAAGGAAAGACTCCCTAGCCCTCGGATGCCTTAATAGCATTGGGGTCGAAAAAACAAGAGTTAACCAAGAGAGGTTAGATAGTAAAGTTAAAAGAGTGCAAAACACAAGTAAGTGGAAGAAATGTTTTGCTCAGCATGGGCATCTTGTGGTCGCCATCCACATAACCCCTAGATGAGGACCCCCTTCATTAAATCTGAAATCCTTAAGATGTTTGCTATACCATATGTTGAAATTTCTTGTTGTTCTACCAATATAAAACTTCTCACAGCTACTGCATTTTAGTTTGTAAATACCTTTGTTTTTATAAATGTCTGTTTCTTCTATTTTATTTATGATTATATTAATTGTTAATAGTGAGTGAAAAACTTATTTTTTAATAACTCACCTCATACATTTTCAAATTTCTTTGATACCGATGGTTTCAGATAACATCTTGTCCCTCTTCAGTCATGACTTCCACCGATGAACAACAACCATAGAATTTCATCAGTGGAAATCATGACTAAAGAGGGACAAGATGTTATCTGAAACCGTCGGTATCAAAGAAATTTGAAAATGTACGAGATGAGTCATTAAAAAATAAGTTCTTTACTCATTATTAATGATATAACCTCATAATGTTTACTTCCCAACAATAATTCAAATATATTATTTGGTATATTTGAAGTCAAATATAATTTATTCTTCAGTGAGAAGTGTTAAATTAGTAATAAAAACATATTTGTTAAATTAAATTATTTTTAGTCTGATCATCTTACCTCAATATTAATATTGACCTCAAAATATCACTTCCTAAAATATAATATATTATTTGTTGTTTGCTCTATATGCAATTCTTAAATTTTTATCACTTTTTTAATGGTTTCAGCCAGTTTTTGTGTTTCGAAACCAGTATACGTGAGAGTTAACCACTTAGTTTTAATTTCATTGATTTCCCTATTTAATGCTGTTAAGTTTATTAATTCTTTATTTATTTGTTTTTTTATATAATTTATCAATTATTTCTTCATTATAACTGTTTTTGGAAGCTAGAAATTTGATGTATTTTAGTTTTTTGTTATAATTTTCTTGGTTAAGTGGTAGTTTTCTTTTTCTGATTTTTTGTTGTGGGGGGTGTCTAGATTTTTATGAATGATAATTGTATCACTGGTTGGTTTTCTGTAAATGCTGATGTCTAAACTATTGCTATTTTGATTTTTTGTTAGTGTGAGATCTAGATCGTTGATTGCATTATTCTTTTCAATTTCCTCATTAGCCTCTTTAGCAGAATGAGAAAACTACCACTTAACCAAGAAAATTATAACAAAGAACTAAAATGCATCAAACTTCTAGCCTCCAAGAATGGTTATAATGAAGAAATAATTGATAAATTAATCAAAAAACAAATAAAGAAGAATTAATAATTATTTATTTTAGGAATTCACACTATGAGGTATATTCATTTAATATGAGGTGAGTGATAAATAATTTTACCTGAAAGAATTAATAAACTTAACGACAATAAATAGGGAAATTGATGAAAATAAAACTAAGTTCTTAACTTTCATGTATACTGGTTTCGAAACACAAAACTAGCTAAAACCATTAAAACACATGATAAAAATGTAAGAAATGCATATAGAACAAACAACAAATGAGGCGGTCAGAGGACAAGGAGTACAAGTGACATATTTTAAAAAATGAGTTAAGTACAGAAATGATTAGCTAATATGACAAACTTTTTCATATCCAAGAGGTATATGTGTGAGTTTGACTGGTTCTGACATATAGTGCAATCTTAGAAAATCACTCAGAAAAACGTTCTTCTACTTGGAGGACAAGGTGTATGTCTGTAGTTGGAACTCCTTGGCTTCCAACAGCTAGGTGAACTCAAACTTAGAGCGTTGTATTTTTTAATGTTTCTAACAAATTTTACGAGAAGATTATTATTGTATTATTAGTGTTTAATATAGTGCTGGTGGTTCTTTGAGGTTTATTGATTTATCAAACATTATTATGTCGGAATCAGAATCTGATGAACATGAGCATGAACTCACCTCAGCCTTCATGGTAAGTAAAATATTTTAACTACTTTATCTATATTTTCACAATTATATATTTTAAAATAATTTTTTTTAGCAATTCATTTTGAGATAATTGGAAATTATTTAACAATCCAAAGATATAATAAGATTTAGATCTACAGGATTTGCAATCTAATAATGTTTATAACAAAGACATGTTTTCTTTTTTAATATGAACATTGACCACTGGTGTTGTTTTTCTTTTCTTCAGATTCCAACGAAGATGGCATTGAAGAACCCGGCATTACAGGACCTACAGAAGAAGAAGATGCTCCAAAATTCAAGTTGGCAGAAACAGGATTAGTAAACCAGAAAATTGGATAAAAAAATAAATCAAAAAGAGGATGAAATGAAGGCAAAGAGTATACAGACAGGAAGAGAAACATTCATATGGAGAAGCGGGTAAGAGAATGTATCCATGAATGCAGATTTAAGTGCAACGAACTTTAAGACTGATTTTGTCAATTAATATTTTCGTAATAAGTATGGATAATCTTAGAATAAGTATGTACATATTTTGAGTCATAATAAAAACTTTGGTATGAATTTACTTTTCTTGGATAATTTATTTTAAAATATTGCTTGCAGAACAAGGGGTACAAGTGACTCTGAATGCAAAATGAAGTTATAGTATGGGCTAATGTTTATAATGAATCTGATCATATTTTGCAGATAAATGGACTCATATATAAGGAACACAAACACAATTTATAAGACTTCTCAGATATCCCTGGAATTTTATATTCTCACTGATCTTTAAACTTAATTTTCTCCAAACTAATTTTTTGTCACTTGTACCCCTTGTCCTCTGACCACCTAAAATAATATAATCACAAATAAAATAGAAGAAACAGACATTTATAAAAACAAAGGTGTTTACAAAATAAAATGCAGTAGCTGTGAGAAGTTTTATATTGGCAGAACAACAAGAAATTTCAGTATGCGATATAACAAACATCTTAACGGCTTCAGATTTAATGAAGGTAAATCTGGTTTTGCAAAGCACGTCATAGAAACAGGTCACCAATTTAATACCATTGATAACACATTATCCATCATCCATAGAGAAAACAAATTGAAGATCAACATTCTCGAAGAGATTGAGATATTAAAAGAAAACCAGAAACACTCACCTGCTTAATGAGAACTCACCCAATGACGTCAACCTGCTGTACAAGATTCTCACAAACAACCAGTACCAATTTACAAGCTGAAGCATATGCTCTTAAAGTACTCCACATCCTACCTCCAAAGTTGAGGAAGACTGAGATCTAAGGTATCTATTTTTAGTCATTTTTGAGACTGGAAAAATCTTACCTCAAATTAAAGTTGGTTCAGTTTGAACATGTTTCGATATAATCTTCTATATCATTGTCAGCTATTTTTATATTTTAAATTTTACATAGTAAACTCAACAGTGTGTTGTCATGAATTTTAAAAATTTCAATGCAAAGTAAAATTGACAGTAGCTAAAATTCAAAGATTCAAGGAGACATGAAAATTGCTAAAACAACTGAAAAGATAAATAGAATTTGTGAGAAAATCTATATCAGAAAAAAAGAGAATAGAATTTTGAAGAAAGTAAATTTTGAAGTTTCTGGGGAGAAGAATTTGATTGTAAAATTTGTCTGCCAATCATCAGGATGGAGAGGATATACAGGTCTAACAAGGGATCCTGAAGAATCAATCTAGGTGGGAGAGCCTACCCAGACTGCAGAGTTGTAAATTCCCGGCCAGCCACATGTACAAACAAAACAGTTCCACTTACAAAAACATTAAGTAAAGTCAACAGTAAATTATATTGAGAACCGGACATGTTGATTCTACATTTTATGCCATAGTTAACCCACAAATAAATAAAGCCCAAACACCAAATTCCTTAAAAAGATATGTAAGCCTGGTTAATTAAATATAATATGCATTTTGATGAAAATAGTACTAAAACACATTTATATGATTAAATCTTAACAAATAAAACAACATTCACACAAATCCTATGCAATTGATACAATATTAGCCAAAAATAACCATGCAGTTTTTCCACCTGACCATCCCAATTGAGATCCCACTGAATTAATTTGGAGAGATGTAAACCAGTGGACTGGCAGTAAAAACGTTACTTTTAAAATTAAAGACATTGAAATGTTGTGTTGGTAAATATTTGAACAAATTGATAAAAAGGAATGGGAAAATGTGTGCAATAAAGTGGAAGACAACGAAAACACTTCGTCCATGGATATTATTTGATTTTTATTGCAAGATTTAAAAAATGTTTAGCAGTGACTGTACTTTCATTTGCACTCCTGGGAGTGTTAGCAGTGATGTGTGGTCCTACTTCCTAGTGGCTGAGCACTCATCTGGTAAGTACAAGACTCACATCTAAGCTCTCATTACAAATTTCAGTCATGAGGAACCCTTGCTAGACCAATAAAAGACTTCCATTTATCGTCTTAAAAGTTAATTTTTGACTGAAAATGCAGGAAATGTCCTTTGAATTGTATCCCTCGTGGGAAAACAACTATGAAGTGAGAGGTTTAATGATTTGATTTATTAAATTTCCGAAAATGATTTGCAACGATCAATTTATAATTTACAAAAAATAGGTGCCAAATTTAATATGGAAATATCAATTAACAAAACTAAAATTATGGCATTTCATGGGAAGGACCCCATACAAAGTAAAATCTGTCTCCAGAATAACATTTTAGAGAGATCTAATCAATTTAAACATCTTGGATATTATCTCTCTATTTGGGATGAAAAGGATATCCCTGAAAAAATTACTAGTTATAATAAAAGTTTAGGAATTATTAATCAAGTTATGAAACCATCCCTTGTACAAAAAAACACCAGATTACGTTTATATAACACTTTGGCTAGACCAGTGTTGACCTATGGTAGTGAAGCATGGACACTAAAAAAACAACATGAAAGTAGAATAATGGCTTGTGAAATGAGATTCATGCGCAGAACAGCGGGTTACACCAGATGGGATCTGAAAAGGAACACCGATATCTTAAAAGAATTGAAGACTACGCCAATTTTGGAATATATTAAACAGTACCAACTAAATTGGAAACACCATCTTGAAAGAATGAGTTCAAATCGGATCCCCAAAGCTGTTTATAATTATATACCAAGAGGACGAAGATCACTGGGCCGTCCTATGAAACGCTGGAGGGAAAATTTTCTATAGGATCGTAACAGGCCTTGGCCTAATACTTGGAAGGAAGAAGAAGAAGAAATTTATTATTTCAAAATTTGAGTTATCTGATAGGGTTGTCAAGTCTCAAGGGGAAACATCTTTGATAAATTCATCCCCAGCTTGTCTTATAAAAATATACATTTTACAAAGAATTCCAACAATATGGTAGGCAATAAAGCTAATCCCAAAAAAAAAAAATGTTTCATGTGTTAGAAAAGTGAAAAGAAAAAAGGGTTGGAACTGAATAATGTCCTGAAACCAGTACAAGAAGAAGAATATGAAAATCATATAAAACTTTAACAGTTTTATTTTTATTTAATTAATAAAAAATAAGAAGAAGAATATGATGCAAGATGATAAAATTTTACTTTAATAAAGTGGGGGGGAAAAAAAGGAGTCCATATTCCAGTGACTAGAATATAAAGTGCTTAGATAAAATTTCCTCAAGGATTTTCACACAAGGAATTTCTAACCATTAAAAGCTGGCAGGAGCAAGGGATAAATAACACAAAAACAAGTTTTTATCCTGTGGAACAGAACCTTGTACTGATAATAATAAGTTGATTTTTTATACTTAAACTGGCATATTACAAGTAGAAGTTGAAATATTATTGTTATTTCAATCAATACTTAGATGATGTTATGCATCAACCGGCTCAGTGCCATTTAAAAAAAATATATTTTGATGCCATCTTTTTCACTGGCTCACGAAGTAAGTGTACGCACACTTCTAGCACCAAATCTTTAAATATAGCTGAAAAATGTAATCACCATCAGTCCTATCAGATATTCTATGTTTTGCAACAAAGGTTATGAAACTAGATCTTCATAAATGCTAATCTAAATTTTGCATCATGCAGCTAAGTACCAAATGTTCCTGCTCTTAGATTGTTTATGCATAACTGTCAAACAATGAAACTAACTTACAATATCCAGTATTGTTAGTTTGGCACTATAATAAATAGTAAAGATTGACTTAAACAATAAATGTATTTTTCACAAAACTTACATAATGGCGCATAGCCGGTTGATGCATAACACTGTCCAATTATTCACACAGAGCCTGACTTCATTTAAATACCCACGACAACTATATACTACATGACCAATTTGGGATTTTAAATCTCTGGCTTGAGACGTTACATAAAGCATTAACACAGCAGTCATTTTTTATTGTTATCACATGGAGACAGCTGTAACAATCTGTGATGATTATCTCATTCAACATTTCAAAGTTCTTAATGTGAGTGAAGCTCGAATTATATTTGAATATACGCACAGAATGGGGTTTGAACTCAGGACCTGATCTTCTCTGAAAGTTCATTCCATGAACATAAATAATTAATAATACAGTGGAATCACATGGGACCAATTTTTTTTTCCACATTGGACAAAATTCCGCATTATATAAAAAATAAAACTTATTAATCATCTTAGATTATAGAGTACCATATATGTCTTTTTATGTACCTAGGATTAATTGTAATTCCGCTGCCATTCAAAAGTGAAGTATAGTATATATATGAGCGACTTCGACAGTAATGCGCAAAAAAAAGTCCCATTTCGCCAGCGTTAAAAATGTCTCTTAAGCGTATATCCTGAAATTCAAGTATGCAGTTTTGGTTTTAGCTCACTAACTACACTTTTGTCCACATTCTTTGATTCTCTGCAAATTTCATTCCATGCTACATTGTGTCATCTTTTAAAACTGTCCGACCAACCTGAAGATTCCTTGAAATTGTTATTCCCTTAGGGATTTAACAAGAGCTAGAGCTTGACTTTGGAGCATCGGTCTGGAAATATTTGGAGATTTATCTTCAATCACTTTCACTTTTTCGCTTAATGATAATGATACTATTCAGCCATCTTTATTCCGTAAATTCAGAATGCTACCTGTGAAAGATCGGTCTCAGAACTTAACTAATTTAAGATTTTACAGTGCAATTGTTATTTGCAACACAGGTATGTGTTTCACATAATGGTTGTGCAATGAGGCCGAATCTATACAGGTAGAATCTATACAGTAAAAGCTCCTTATTCGCAGGGGATATGTTCTGCAAATATGCTGCGAATACAAAAAAACCACAAATATGGAATGGTAATTTGTATGGGTATATAGGGGATATGTTCCAAGGTTATAGAATAAAATAAAAATTATCAAAATAAAATAAATTAATGAGAGATTTTGAACAATTTCTAATAATTACACTGAACAACAAATTATACCTTTTTGTTAGTTACAGAATTGAAATGACCAGATTTTGATGTATTTTTTCATGCTGAACACAAAAATGACAATGAAATTGTCAGCAGTGGTCCAGTTTTTTTCATAATTTTGACAAATATCTTTGAGTAAAATAAAATCCCTCCTTAAATCTGGTAATATTAAAACTAGCTTACCTCAGTTAAGGGTGTTTCCTTTCAGCTTGATTGCTGTAATGGACTTTGGGGACATCTCTCACCACTGATCAACAATAGTCAGCTAGCATAGATGTATTCTATTTGCCTTGGTATCGTCTTTCAAGTGATGAGATTGTCTGGTGAAAATGTTCTCAATGTTCATGAGAAACTACACCATAATTTCCCATGAAAAAGTCCAAATGACATGGAGAAAATGGATTTTTAATGACATATTGTACCCCATTTCACGATAAACTAGTAACATATTATCCACATGTTGTCTGTAGTTTGGGGCACTGAGGTTTCGCAAGAAATTTAAGGTAACTACTCTGAATTATTCCCATGCATTTTTTTACTTTTATTTTCAAATGTTCCAAAAAGTGTTTATCCTTTAAGATTTCTCTGACCAAGGAACCAATAAGAATACCTTCCTTAATTTTAGTTGTACTTAGTCTCGGAAATTTTGTAAGTACCTAAATGCATTCCCGTCAAGTACCTAAATGTACTCATATCAGTAACACTGCCTTAAGACTGAACTTTGATGAATTTAAAAATAATTGCCACTCTTCTGGTCTGTGTTGGATGTTTATAGCAGCCATTAGACCTTGTATATTGTTTCAGAATACAATGTCATTTTTTTTTAAATTGCTCAAGTGGCTTCTGGCATGTTCTATATGCAGAGACCTATACATTCTCGCCAAAATACTTAAACTAAGTCACGAAGCCAGGAGCTCTGCTTTGGCATTTGAGAGTTTTAAGCCTCAGACAAGATCATTTAATTTCTATTCACTCATTCTGTGTGACTGAGTTGGAATTTCAGGTTTGAAATCACGAGCATGCAATGTGGATGGTCTGGGTATTTCTTACGAAGTGCTAGATTTTGTTTCATTATCTGAATCAATATTGTAGGAGTCTGGTGGTACTGGAATAGGAAGCTCTTTAGAGAGTGGCACCGACGAACAGCTGAAGGTATGTTGTGAGATAATTCATGGCTGACCTCTTCTTCTTTGAAATAAACTTAACTGGTGGGACCAAGCAGAAATAACAATCACTTACATGATTAGTTTGTTCTCTCCAAATCATGGGGATTTCTTTTTTTCCTTTCAACCAGTCACTACAATTTGCAGAACATTCCATTGTAGCAAATATGCAGAGTAAAATGTTTGTCAAGATTCCCTATTTTTCACCCGAAATAAAGATTGTTGCTTTCTTAATAACTGGAGTTATATGTCGCTTTTACGATGCGAACGTCACTTTTCCTCAAATATAACAAAATTATGTGGACTATACACACAATTTCGTAGCACTTTAGCTTTTATTACACTGAAAATATGAATCTCTGTGCATAATTTTAAAAATGCATATGAGAAAATATAGACATATCACACATGTGTTCTACACGACAAAACTGCACATCTATATAACTTATACACCAAGGCACAAACCATTGTTCACTTACAAAATTCCACTTCAACTGATTTCACAACCTGTTGGGGTGAACACTGACCCTTTAAGATAAATCTTACCTATACCTGTTTGGGCAAATTTTTTTCCCTCCATGGTATATTTAACTTGTCGTGGTGGAGTGGCTTGCATGCTTAAATGATCCTGAGAGCTATGCTGGCGGTAGCATTGCTGCCAATAGGGTTACCCATGCTAGACTGATCGAAGGTGATAAGCCAGACAAAAAAGTACCTTGGTCGAAAGAGTGACGATCTTTCACTGTAAAAATACAATCGTCAAGAAATGCAGACATGGGTTCAACTGGGGTAAAATTTTCCGGAGGTCAAATATTCCCCCATTCAGTTCTCCGGGCGGGGCTACTTCAGGGAACCCATTCCAAAGGCTCAAACACAGGGACATGTTCCTAGGAACATGGAATGTTAGGACTTTATACAATAGCGGGGCACTACAGATATTAATGCAGGAATTAGATAAATCGCCTTTGGATATAGTTGCTTTACAGGAAGTTAGGTGGCCAGGACAAGGTAGTCAGGAATCAGGAAGCTTTGCATTATACTATGGGGGTGCAGAAAGACCTGCATTTGGAATGGGTTTTTTAGTCAGGAGAAGGATCCTATCTGCTATCCGAGATATTAATTTTGTTAGTGATAGGATATCATACATAATTCTAAAGGGTAAACAACATGATTTTATAATTGTAAATGTACATGCCTCCACAGAAGATAAAGATGACAGGATCAAGGATGAGTTCTATGAAGAATTAGAATGCTTACTTGATAGCCTTTCACGATATCATATGAAAATTGTCTTAGGAGATTTTAATGCAAAAGTGGGGCGGGAAGATATATTCAAACCAACAATAGGCAAATTCAGTCTTCATGAAGATAGTAATGGCAACGGGGTTAGATTAGTCACATTTGTCACATTGAAGAATCTCAATGTTAAGAGCACAACATTTCAGCATAAGGATATTCATAAATACACCTGGACGTCCCCAGATGGAGAAACTCGGAACCAGATAGATCATGTATTAGTGGATAAACGCTGGCACAGTAGCATCATTGATGTTAGAACAGTTAGAGGGACAGACTGCAATTTGGATCATCATCTGATCAGAGTGAAAATTAGACAACGGCTATCGCTTATGAGAGGAACAAACGCTAAGGATGATTCTGTAAAATTTGAATTAAAAAACTTGAAAAATGATGAAATGCGGCAAGAATACCAAATCAAAATTGCTAATAGATTTGAAGTACTGGAATCTTCAGATGACAATGTGGCAAATGAAGAAGAAACTGATATAAATAAAGAATGGGAGGCTATAAGAGATACTATTAAATTGTCAGCATCAGAAAGCATTGGTTGTTTAAAAAAGAGGCAAAACAAGAAATGGTTTGATGAGGAATGTGCCGACATTGTAAAGAAAAGGAAGCTAGCAAAAATGAAATGGTTACAAGAGCCAAATGAGGTAAATTTAGAGCAATTGGGTAGTATTAGACGGGAAACCACCAAGTTACTAA
The DNA here is from genome assembly GCA_030220185.1 of Diploptera punctata. NCBI lineage: Eukaryota > Metazoa > Arthropoda > Insecta > Blattodea > Blaberidae > Diploptera > Diploptera punctata. Next base: position 586,597 of record JASPKZ010002320.1, read on the forward strand.
AGAGTAAAAAGAGGGAATATTTTAGAGAGAAGATTAATGATCTTGAAATGAATGCAAAAAATAGGAACATTAGAGAATTATATCAGGGAATTAGTATAGAGAAGAAAGGGTTTCAGGCTAGAACAAACATAATTCGGAATGAATATGGGGAAATAATTGCAGATTCCAGGAGCATATTAAATAGATGGAAAAGTTACTTTAATCAGCTATTAAATGTACATACAGAATAGGACATTGAGGAGGATAATTTACAGACAGCAGAAATGCTAGTCGCAGAACCAAATGCATTAGAGGTTGAAATGGTGATTGAAAAATTGAAGATGTATAAAGCATCAGGATCAGATGAGATCCCAGCAGAACTGATAAAATCAGGGGTAGAAAAATTGATGGACAAGATACGCTGGTTGCTTAGTATGATTTGGGAAAAAGAAGCTCTTCCAGATGAATGGAAGGAATCAATTATCGTACCAATTTATAAGAAAGGAGATAAAACTGATTGCAACAACTACAGGGGCATCTCATTACTTTCAACTTCGTACAAAATTCTTACAAATATATTAGTAAGCACTCTTACTCCCTATATTTATGACATTCTAGGAGATCATCAATGTGCATTTAGAAGAAACAGGTCTACAACAGATCAGATTTTTAGTATAAGACAGATTTTAGAAAAGAAATGGGAATATAATGGTACTGTACATCAGCTATATGTAGACTTCAAAAAAACATATGATTCAATTAAGAGGGAGAAGTTATATAGTATCCTGCTGGAGTTTGGAATTCCTAAAAAGTTAGTTAGGTTTATACGAATGTGTCTAAATGGCATAAAGAGTAGTGTGCGTGTAGGCAAACAGTTTTCGGACACTTTTGAAATCCAGAATGGGTTGAAGCAAGGAGATGCACTATCTCCTCTACTATTTAATTTTGTACTAGAGCATGCCACTAAATCTTTAGAGAATAAGGAAGGCTTACAACTGAATGGTATTAATAAGCTGTTAGTTTATGCTGATGATGTAGTATTATTGGCCGATAGCGAGGAGATACTAAAGGACAACACGCACACACTATTAAGTAACTCTTAAGAAATTAGGACTAAATATATGGTCATACGTAGAAATTCATTATATAATGGAAATGGACAGCTAATGACAAATGAGGGAAATTTTGAGGAAGTGGCTGAATTCAAATATCTAGGAACAATATTCACAAATAGGAATGTGATGCACAAAGAAATTAAACATAGGCTCAATACTGAAAATGCATGCTATTATGCATTGCAGAGACTTTTGATGTCCCAACTCCTTTCAAAAAACGTTAACTGAAAAAATATAAAACTATTATTCTACCAGTTATATTATATGGATGCGAAACATCCCGCCCCACTTTTGCATTAAAATCTCCTAAGACAATTTTCATATGATATCGTGAAAGGCTATCAAGTAAGCATTCTAATTCTTCATAGAACTCATCCTTGATCTTGTCGTCTTTATCTTCTGTGGGGGCATGTACATTTACAATTATAAAATCATGTCGTTTACCCTTTAGAATTATGTATGATATCCTATCACTCACAAACTTAATATCTCGGATAGTGGATAGGATCCTCCGTCTGACTAAAAAACCCGTTCCAAATGCAGGTCTTTCTGCACCCCCGTAGTATAATGCAAAGCTTCCTGATTCCTGACTACCTTCTCCTGGCCATCTAACTTCCTGTAAAGTGACTATATCCAAGGGCGATTTATCTAATTCCTGCATTAATATCTCTAGTGTCCCCCTATTGTATAAAGTCCTAACATTCCATGTTCCTAGGAACATGTCCGTGTGTTTGAGTCTTTGGAATGGGTTCCCTGAAGTAGTCCCCGCCCGGAGAACCGAATGGGGGACTATTTGACCTCAGGAAAATTTTACCCCAGTTGAACCCATGTCCGCATTTCTTGACGGTTGTATTTTTACGATGAAAGGTCATCACTCTTTCGACCAAGGTACTTTTTTCGTCTGGCTTATCACCTTCGACCAGTCCGGCATGGGTAACCCTATCGGAAGCAATGCTATCACCGGCATAGCTCTCATGATCATTTAAGCATGCAAGCCACTCCACCACGACAAGGTAAAGATACCATGGAGGGTGCAGTTTTTTATTGTGTTTTCAAATATGTATTCGGAATTTCTCCATCACCCACAGTTTTTTTTATTTAAATTTCAATTAATGGATTTAAATAATTATCTTTTTAATAAACATTTTTTCGTCCATTTATTATCTTGGCGCAGTGAGGGATGAGCATGGGGAACACTTTCATCAGGAGATTTCAGCTATGGAAAAGAGATATCAAGGCAAATGGAATCCTAATATGCTGGCCGATTATTGTTGGACCATCAAAGAGGGATGCTCCACAGGCAAAATATAGCAGAATGTTGTCATTTCTTACTTTCTAGGTGAGTCCAAATGTTCGAATATTGTGTAGTTACAAATGTAGAAAATACTAAAGTGTTTGAAATTATAAATGCCTGTCTCTCGGAAACCTTGCATGATGGAGAAAAACTGATATCATCTTTGAATCCAGGAGAAGAAATGCTATCAGAATCACATATTTTTCTTTCTGAGACAAAAAAAAAGTTTCTTTTTTGTTGCTCAGTGTTATTTTTCTTTCCTTTTACTCGACATTATAAACTGGGAACAAAGCACAAGAGACACGTGTTATTCAATTTAAATTATTGCAATTTTAAACAATAATATACCGATCGTGGCGATGGAGGCATTTATCAAAGTACATATTGGCATGTGAAATACGACAACAGCTTTTAACCATGAAATGTTTGTCCATTTGGTTTGAATCACTATTTGTAAATGCCGTCTTGGCACCTGCCTTCAGTAAAAAAAAAAGTGCTGATGGTTAATAAATATATATACCTTTCCGCTTTATAATTTTTTTTCATGAATTGTGTAGAAATATTCTCCTGTTTCTGCATTGGACAGATTCTGTTTTATGCAAAATAAATATATGTAAAATTACTATTATTTCACCGGGACCAATACATTTGTTCACATTGGACAGTTTCAGCATTATTCACGTTCCATATTAAACAAGTTTTACTGTATTTCCAAAATTAATCATTTTTTTTTATTGCGGATGAGCCCATGTAGGACTATGCAAAGTACTTAGAGGCATTTCCTTTGAGCCCAAATTTCTTTCATTCTTTTGCTATGAGCTTGTTTTCTATCATCTGTCCAAGTTGTTCCAGTTTTTTTCTTCGGTTTGTCCTCTTGGTCAACTTGCCACTTATTCACCTTAATTCTAAATATATCTCTGTTTGGGATATCTTCTTTAGTAATTCCTGCCAATTTTAAGTTTTTCTTGACTTCATCAATCCACTTCATAGTATCCACTGGAATTATTATTATTATTATTATTATTATTATTATTATTATTATTATTATTATTATGTCCCGTGCCCTAGCTGAGCGGTTAAGGTAGGAAGCCTTGGCGCAGAGCTACGGGACTTGCGCTGGTTCAAGTCTCCATGGGGGAAGAAGTTTTCTCATGATATTTCGGCCAGTATGGGACCGGTGCCCACCCAGCATCGTGAGGCAATTGGGTAGCAACAATAAGTAGCGGCTCCAGGTTGAGGAACCAGCTATAACGGCTGGGGGACTCAACATGCTAACCACATGTCACCCCTACACTGGATGTTGATCATCTACCTCTGTGATTGACACATGTGGATGTGAAGGGCCAGCAGCCAGCTGGTAAAAGGGCAACCGCTGAAAAGTGGAAAGACCCTCAATCGGAATTATTATTATTATTATTATTATTATTATTATTATTATTATTATTATTATTATTATTATTATTATTATTATTATTATTATTATTATTATTATTATTATTATTATTGGCTTAGAAAACCTACATGAGTTTAAACATCAAATGTTGAATCTTCATCTCACAAAGTCTCATTGGAATCAGTGATATACAGAGCATGTCCTCTCCTTGTTAGTCATGATTTTTTTTGTCCCAATATAATTTACTTTCTGTAAAATGTTTGTCTATAAAATTATGTCTGTTGATTCTAAGGTCATTAGATATTCATTGTACAACCCTCATTTAACTAACCATTGGTAAAAAACTAACTTACATTCTGGTCTCTCCAGCATTACTGCAATAAGTGGACTCAGGTACCCATCTATATTCTGGTAAGGGTAGTAATATCCGGGGAAGCCCCTCCCTGGATAATACTTTATTGGGCCAATGTGCTGACGATCTGCAGGATGTTCACCTTTACAACTCACCCAAATCTGGTTCATCTGAAACACAGAATAGCATATTATACTAACTATACTGGAAAGAGAAAATTCATTACCTATCTTGGATGGCCGACCCCACAACACATTAATGTTTGCAGATGATCAAGTAATATTGGCTACTTCTGTTCATTATCTACAGAGAGCAGTACATAGATTGTCAAGTATAACTTATAATTTAAAAATTTCGGTAAGACAAAAATTACTGCATTTCAAGGGAAAATACCGATAAGAACTAAAATTGTTATTAACAACAATATAATAGAACAAGTTAATAACTTTACTTACCTTGGCTGCAACCTTTCCTACGACACATGTAAAGACAGACATAAAATTGGTCAAATTCCAAAAATTTATAGGAACAACAAAAAACACTTCTCCGAAAAGTATGCCCAGATACAATTCTAAAATTTTATAAAATAATGGCTCTTCCAACTCTACTTTATGGCTCTGAAACCGGACTCTTACTACAGGTAAATTAAATAGGATAGTAGCTGCAGAAATTAAGTTATTAAGACCTTTAGCGGGTTATACCCTTTATGACCACATGCGTATTGAAGATATCCGCAAAGCTCTCAACACACCAGCATTAACTGAAACCATCGAAATATACCAAAATAATTGGCATGAACACCTCCTTAGAATGCCAAACAATAGACTACCTCTGAAGCTATTCAACTACAGACCCACAGGATGAAGAGACCCAGGAAGACCTAAGAAACGATGGAGGGATCAATTTCTATCCTGAAGTGGAACAGGCCAATGGTCTAATCCATGAATGTAATTGATGATGACCTATCTTGGATATACATAACATGTTACATGTTGTATAGCGACATTTAAATTAGGGGCAAGGTGGGAACATTGGTCTTGCATTGGTTGGAATGAATTTGTGAGTCGCCAATAGCAAGTCAAAAGACCTGCATGAACAACTGATATTTCCAGGCTGTCAGTCCAGATAGTTCTACCAACATCTCCCACCCCTTTCGGGAAAGATCCATACCCAGAGGCTTCTATAGCTCAAAGTATATCAAACCTAAGCCTAGAAAGTTCCTCACGCCTATAAAAAGGAGCGAAGGCAAGACACCAGACAAGTCTTGGTTTGATGGTGATAACAATGTATTATGTTATGTATGAGAAATTGTGGTGAACAGATTCATCAACAACTGTGAAAATAATTGTGACTGAGATAAACATTGAAACAAGATTAATTATAAGTGAAAATTGTGATAAAAAAGTTTACAGATAATTTGCAATGAGAAATGGTGGAAGTGGCAACCCAATCTCTGGGGATGAAATAAGAGACCCAGCTCAGGGAAACAAGAGTGAAGTCCTCAATGGCAGAAGGCAGAAGAGGCAACCCTCCTTGGGGGGATAAAACACAAGGAAGCAAGTCCAAAGGCTTTAAGGAGGCAGCCCCTCCAAAGGACTAACCCTGCAGTACATTAGTAGCGTACTCAGGGGACACTTCAAAATACTTACAAGCTAAAGTAGCAACATGGAATGTCAGAGGAATACATCATAAAGAAACCGAACTGGAAAGAGAATTAAAAGAAAGAGGTATAGATATAGCAGTGATAACAGAAACAAAAAAGAAACAAAGAGGAAATCATGATCTAAGTAACTACATAATGTTTTATAGTGGAGTAGAAATAACAGAAAGAGCTCAAGCAGGAGTAGCAATATTAGTAAGCACAAGATTAAGGAAAACAATAACTGCATATGAATGGATAAATCAGAGAATAATGAAAATAAGATGCAAAATACCAAAAGGAAATCTCACTGTAATAGGAATCTACGCACCAGAGGAAGGCAGAAAACAAGAAACAACAGAATTTTACCAGCAACTACAAAAGATAGTAGAACAAACAAACAAAAACGATTACTTAATCATAGCAGGAGATGCAAATGCATGTATAGGAAAAACATCAATTACAAATGTAACGGGAAACAATGGAGAAGAAACGCTAAATTATAATGGGAAAACGTTATTAAATTTTGCGTGCTTTAACCAATTAAGAATAACGAACACTTACTTCAGACATAAGGAAATACATAAATATACGAGAAGTGAGAGAGGATCATGTTCTATAATAGATTGCATTATGGTTAATCAAAAGATGAAAAATCTAGTCAGAGACACAAGAATCTTCAGAGGAAGCGATATCCATAGTGACCATTACCTATTGATTAGTAAAACAGATATACAAAAGAAATGGTATAGAAATTGGAATATAGAATTAAAGAAGAAGGAAGAAAACAAACAAGAAGTTTATAAAATAAATTTGTTAGAAGAAGAATCGATACAAGATTTATACAAAAGAAGGCTAGAAGATTATACAAATGCGGAAAAGCAAAAAAAAGAAATTCAAGAAGAATGGAATAGTATAAAAGGACTCGTACATAAAACAGCAAAAGAAGTATTAGGAACAAAGAAAGTAGGAGGAAGAAACAAAGGACTAAAAAAATGGGATCCCGAAATCCAGATATTGGTAAGAGATAAAAAGGAGGCCTACTTAAAATACTTAAACAACAAGAATGGCCAAAACAGAATAGAATATAATAGAACAAGAGCATTAGTAAAAAAATATACCAGAAAATTAAACAGAGAACATTGGGAAAGATACATAGCAGAAATGGAACACAATTTACATGGAAGACAAGACAAAGTATATAAATTTATAAGAAGCCTTAATTCTGAAGTAAAAGACAAAACAAATCTGCTAACTATACAAGATATAGAATTAGAAAATTATTATAAAGAACTGTGGACGGACAAACAAAATAATGAAGAAATAACACTCATAGAAACAAATGAACAATATGCAGAAGTAGATGAATTAGAGATGCAAGAAATGATAGAAATATTAAAGAAATGTAAAAATAATAAAGCATGCGGCATATACAATATAAACATAGAACTGATAAAAAAATGCCCCAAAGAATTTTCAAGAAAGATTATTAAAATTCTATAACAAGTACTGGAAACAAAATACAATACCAGAAGAATGGAAAATTGGAAAAATAATCTCAATATTTAAAAAAGGCAATAAAACAAAGTCAGAAAACTATAGAGGCATAAGCTTACTATGTGCAGCAAACAAAATATATGCAAAAATGATCAATCAAAGATTAACAACTATAGTAGATGCAATATCAGAAGAGGAGACAGGATTTAGGAAAGGAAGAAGCTGCACAGACAACGTATTCACTTTAAAACAAATAATAGAGAAGCGAAGAGAATTCAACTTAGAGATGCACATCCTCTTTATAGATTATAAGAAGGCCTTTGATAAAGTGTCTAGACCAACATTATGGAACATATTAAGTGAAAAAGGAATTCCACTACACTTGATAGCAGTAATTAAGAAAATGTATGAGAAAACACAAATAAAAATAAATCAAAGGGAACCAATACATATAACAGGAGGAGTTAGACAAGGATGTCCACTATCAACCATGCTTTTTAACATTTATTTCTACGACATGATAAGATCATGGAAGCAAATGACGACTGGGGGAATTAACTTAGGAAATATAGTAATAAAAACAGTAGCCTTTGCAGATGACCAGATTTTAATAGCAAAAACAGAAGACGAACTACAAAGAATGCTATATAAACTAAATGAAATATAAAAAGAATACAACATGGAAATATCCTCACAAAAATAAAAAACAATGGCCTTCAAGCGTGCTCATCCAGTTCGGACAAAAATAATATTAGAAAATAAACCAATAGAACAAGTAGTAACATATAACTATCTAGGTTGCAAAATATCATACACAGCAGAAACAGATATAAATAACAAAATAAATAAGTTTAATTATATAACAGGAACACTAAAAAGAACTTTGAAAAATAAAGCCAGGAAAGACTCTATAATGAAATTATACAAGACAATGGCAGTGCCTATTATTACTTATGGATGCGAAACATGGACAGTGACAACACAACAATCTGCCAGGATACAAGCTACTGAAATGAAATTCCTCAGACCAATAGCAGGATATCAAAGAACAGACAAAAAACATAACACAGAAATAAAACAACAACTAAAAATAGAGGAATTAAACTCAACAATAGAGAAATACAGAACAAACTGGAAAGAACACTTGGCAAGGATGACTGAGAATAGAATACCAAAAGCAGCATACAACTATTCACCACGAGGAAGAAGAAGCTTGGGAAGACCAAGGAAAAGATTGAAAGAGCAGCAATTTGGAGCCGGAACAGGCTAGTAAATAAGCCTAAACCATGAAGAAGAAGAAGAAGAAGAAATAAAGTGTTAAGTGAGAATTTAAACACTATCAGTGTGTTAGTTTACGTCGAAATTAAATAAACACTGTCACAAACATATTTGGATGAAGTAGACATATCAAATAGAATTATTAATTTTAATAAAACCATGGGAATAATAAATTCAGTAATGATACCTTCACTAGTCCAGAGAGATACCGGAGTATGGTTATGCAAAACCGTAGCAAGACCTGCACTTTGCTAAGGCAGCGAAGCATGGACTAGGAGGTAAGAAAAGGAGAGCAGAATAATTCTAGTGAAATGAGATTCATGAGATATACAGCAGGGAACACTAAGTGGGATTACAAATGCAATGATGATATCTCGAAGGAACTATGTTTAGAACCAGTCATTAAGTACATATGTGAATAACAGAATGGCGAATGAGTTCAGATAGAGTTCTCAAAGGCATGCTTTGTTTTTGTCCAACAAGAAGAGATCTCTGGGCCGTCCAAGAAAACGCTGGATACAAAATTAATCAGTGAGATCGTAACATGTCTCTAGGTATTGTTTAAGAAGAAGACCATCCAGCAGTTACATATTATATCAGTCCTGGTGGACATGCTGTTATCTAGCTTCAAATTTCATGGATTTAACCCAACTTAGTCAAAAGAAACATTGTCAGAAGGATACAGTATATACAAGTGATCACTGAAGAGTAAGGTAAAGTAAGAAAATTTGACGAGTTAGAGAATATTAAGAATTTTATTGAGTTGATAAGACTTTTTTTATTGTTATGCCTACACTAGGGCCTAACTGCCATAATAATAAAATACTATAAAAAGCCGATAAAGGATAGACACATATACATGTGTATTATACCAAAAAATAGGGCATAAATATTCACCCTTTAAATGCGGATTGAAATCTCAATCAAAATATACGTAAGTGTTTTATAGATAAAAAACTAGGGAAAGAATTATTATAAAATGACTATTTCACATCAATATATTTTTCAATCAATGAAGACACACTTACGAAATCTTATATAATATCAAAAACAACTTATTAGTTTCAACCAAATAGGAAATTCTTACGAAAACTTATGTAACCCAAACACATTAGGATAAGAAGTTAAAAACACCTTATATAACATGGCCATGACATACTAGGAATATTACTACAGATGGGGCAAGAAAATAGGGTTTCCATTAGTTTGAGGGGATAGTGAAAGGGAAAGATAATAATATAAAAGCCCGGATTTTGAGTGAAAAAAGGGAGAACGGCAGCGGGATCGAACGCGGTCCCCCAGCAGGGGAGGCAGCTTTACGTATTGTAATATGAATATTTTTATCATTTCTTTAATGGTCCCATTTTCAGACATAGAATAAATAAAGGACCAAATGGTCCAAAGAACTTAGAATAATGAACCAATTTGAATATTTTAAATGTTTGTTTTCTCGCTCTGAATTTTAACACTTTAGCATTTTGACGTTTAACAATGTGGCGATTTCAGCTGATTTAACTAAATTGTTTTATATGTTTGTTTGATCTAATATTTCTTTATGTTTTGGTTTATAATTTTATAAATTCTGTTATTTTTTTTTTTTTCGTTTATCTACGTGTGTTTAAAATGTTTAAATGTGGAATTCATCCTCCAAAACCAAGGCCAACCGCTCGGGCCAAAGACCACTTAAACAATAGTGATCTTAACGCTATCGCTACGGCGGGGCTTAACTGACCTTGCGCGTAATATTTATCATTGCCACCAGTTTATCTTTATAAGATTTCTGATATTCTCTCCTGGCATTGGCAGAATTGCAACCTACTTCTTAAATTGGGGCATATGGAAGGCGGAGTTAAATGACATGATAGGTATAAATGATAATGAAGTGCCAGGAGAATCCTTAAACTAAACCTACTAATTCACTGATATTATCAAACCCATTGGTTCATGGCCACACAAATATAAGCTCTTCATACATCCCTATCCTGAGCTAATGTTTTCCAATCATCCCCTGTATAATCTACTTCCCACAAATCATGATTAATGTTATTCTCCGATCTCATTCTTGGTCTACCAACTGGACATTTTTCTACAAGAAGCTTCCATGCCCCTCTTTCATTCCCCATTCATGCCACATGTCCTGACCATCACATTCTATGAGACTTAACTGTTCTTATTATATCTGATTTCTCATAAATAACATGTTAGCTCACTTATACAATTGTTGTTCGTCCGAAGGCCAATAGCTGTCACTACCAACACTCCAAATGACATCTTCTATTCAGAAGTATTTTTATTGAGAATTTATACATTACTTTTGAGCGGTAAAGCTTCATATATTTTTTATGCTTTTAAATTAACTTTCCAACCCTGGATAGAGTTTTATTTAAGAAAGAAAAATTAATGCTTGAACCGGGACTTGTACAAAATCAGAGATCCAAGGTTCAAGTTCCAATTTGAGCATTAATTTTTCTTTCTTAAATAAAAAAAAAAAGTAAGTTATATTTACCTGTTCGGTTTTGTTACTTAGATAAATGTCATTAATGTGTTCTTTGAGATCTAATGGCATATCTTCTGGCAACTCTTTTGGAGTCCTGTAATAGTCTGCCACCCAATCATAGATCTGCAAATAAACCATTTAATTTTGATACAACACCTTTTAAAAAATGGCTTCAAAAGGGTTTTCTAATACAGGAAGTAGACAATTTAACTGTCTGTATTGAGGTCTTAAAGGAACCAGTTTGGATGATAACAGCGCTGTCACAAGAATATGTCATTTTTATTAGTTCAATACTCTGATGACAACGGTGAAAATCATTGTTCACTATCACTTTAACTTTCTTCTGGAAACACAATTTTATCCACGCTCGGCTGTGTTATTTATGTTGTTATATTCTTCTGGGAATGCAGTCTGGTTACACAAAGTATTTGCTATTTCTTGTGTCACTGGGATAGAAGGGCAAGGAAAGACCATTATGTAGTCAAAAGAGTGGCCTTTGAGGGAAATTTTCAATCCTGGAGAAAAACATGTGTCGCATGAACCCCTTGTTGACAAAGACTGTTACCACCACTCCATCTGAAATTTGGCTTTATGAAGAATTTTGTGAAGCAATGGCCAAGTTTTCAATTTTTAAATTTCCTGCCATTAGTACAGCACAAATTAAAGAAGAAATTTTCATTGGGCCTCAGATCTGTGACTTGATGAAAGATATTACCTTTGAACAGTTGCTGACATATACTGAGAAGGCAGCTTGGCTTGCATTGAAAGATGTATGCGACAATTTCTTGGGATACGTAATGTCTGAGAATTACAGGGAACTGACGGAACACATGCTGGTCTGTTACAAGGCTATGGGATGCAACATGTCTCTGAAATTACATTTTCTTCATTCCCATTTGGATTTCTTTCCACTAATCTTGAAGATGTGAGTGACGAATATGATGAGCGGTTTCACCAAGATATCGCTGCCATGGAAAGACGCTATAAGGGAAGATGGTCACCAAACCTTTTGGAGGATTACTGCTGGACACTCCTACAAGAAGTTTCACCATCCACCCACAAACACAAAGTTTCCAGGAAAAGTTTCTACCTAGTAAGTACATTATAATACAAACAATTAATTTTGTTACATGATCTGTATATTAAAATACAGATTCCCCCTGTATTGTTGCTAAGTCTTCTCTAAGTTTCTTGAAACTGGTATATATAGCATATTTTTTCCAGAAAAATTGGTATGTGATGAAACATTTCTGATTTAATTTTCTTAATCAGCATATAGGATTTAGTAAAAACACATACTTTCATCTTGCGCAAGATACAAAGTTCAAATTTGTTACACTGTGTAATCTAGTGTCCAATCCCTACCTTCTCTTGCTGCAGCTGTTATCATATTATCATAATTAAATGATGTTTTAAATGGCCATGACATTTTAAGTTCCCCGACATTTCACCAGAGGCTGCATCCAACATCCTCAAAGGTTGGCTTGATATTGATCCTCTGCTGGCTCCTCCTGATTGCTGTTTGTTTGGCAGGCTGTGGAGTCTTTCAATGATCTAATAATGTGAGTGGACTCTGATGGTTTGATGGTTGATTTTCCACTCCGGAATACATACTGTTTTTTTTTTTAATTTGTTATCCAAAAGAGCTTCCAAGTGTTATTCAAAAATATTCATTAACAGAAGTTCTACTGCACTTTCAAAATGTGCAAACAATTGGACCATAAATTTGGCTTGCTGAGAAATTTTCTTAGTTTATATAGTTTCTGCATAATTTACTTTTGTATTTCACTCCATGGTGTGATATTCATGTTGGATTGCTTAATGAAATGTGAACACACATCCATCTCAGTACCTGAGCAGTTTTCAAACTTTGACCCTCCACAGAGCCCAAACTATGAATATTTATATGATTCCCTCTTGAAAAATTATCAATTTACTGTACTTCCCAACATCTTAAACATTTATTCAAAATCAAAGTAGGAGGTAAGACTATGAGGTATTTACATTAATGAATGAGGGGAGAAAATGTTTTCAATATCTCACCTCACAAAGTTGAGTGTCTTCATGATACCGGTTTAAAAAGTATAATTTTACTTTTGAAACTGGTATTGTCAGTTTAACAGAAGATGAAAGTTTTTTTTTAATGCCCCCAGTTTTGTCATTTTAGACATTTCTCGTTTCTCTCCAGGCAATGGTGTAATTGTAACCCACTTCTGAGGTTGGGATGCCTGGAAGGTGGGGTTACGTTGCCCCAATGATATGATGGGTGATGATGATGACAGTGGTGTGCCAGGAGAGCCCCTAATCCTAAGCTTCATCTAAGATGAATATGAATGACGATGATTGTGATGGCCACATGA